>CM068824.1:93411523-93764023 GCA_028554795.2 Sinohyriopsis cumingii
AGACTCTAGCTCCAGTTTCACACAAACTGATAATAACATGGCAGGCCAGTACCATTATTTAAATTATAAAATACCACACTGAGAGAAAATGATTTAAAAAAAAAATTTTAATCAATATAGTGATGCAGAATTAATCTGACTGATCACTTTTGTACATACCTTTCTTGTTGCCTAACAGTCTATAACTAGGGATGTTCTGTTCTATTTGTACACCTCTTTACAATAGTCTTTATAAACCTATTCTTCTGATTTAATGTACTATAATACTGAGGTATAGAAACAGTTATCTTAAGATGCATTTTAGACTTGTTTTTCTTTATTGTTCCTTCAACAAATTTAAAATTTGACTTTTTTCATTGTAATAATAATACTAAATAATCATGAACAATAATAAATCTTTTCAACTAAATTCAACTAATGTTAACTGAAAATATGTTAGCATGTGTATAATGCTGGGTACCAAACACCCCAGTTATTAAATGACATATGCAGCATGCTGGACCCCGACTCCCCCACCCAAATTTCAGTCAATATATTATTGTTTAATAAAATTTTTTTGTGTGGGAAAAAATATATGTGAACTTATAGTCTTTTTATCAGTCCAGGCCCTTAATTCTTCATATCATTTCTGTAGCATAATGGGTATTTAAATGAGGAAGTAGCGTGTGCTCTAACATGGCAAAAACATTTTTACTGTCTGTTAAAAGCATAGTGTTTTTCAGAGGCGTGTGGGGAGTTTAAGTTTGAATTTGAAAGGATTAATTTATTGTACTCTATTCAAAATGAGCTAGTTGAATGATTTTTACAATTAAAATGTACTTTATTATTATTATTATTTATCCTCATATAACTTTGCAGGGTTAAACAATGCACAGAGGCAGGAACAGTCAGTCCAATTTCCTTGACAATATCATTTCACAACAATTATTTAAAAGTCTCTCTTGGACAACACAAAAAATGAAAATAACAGTAAGGTTTACTGAATGCTGTACAACATATCTGTCCAAAAACAATATGCCCAATGGTACAATGCCTAGTGGTTAAATGACATCATGCTGTATTTATAGTTCGCTAAACACCCCTAGAGTGTAGCTAGAAAACTGTAGGCTTCAGTATCAACTCTTCCTATTTCTATCAATAGGCAACACAATGGCTTTCATAGTATCAGCTATACTGCAAGCTTAATCATCCCACTTTAGTTACAGCTTTTATATTACAACTTATACAATAATTAATATACAAATTCACCTACTAAAAGGTCCTGGCTATTTAATTTTCGTGGGCTTGGTTGGGGGGGAGCAGATTGTGATTATCTTTCAACTAAAATATTTTCCTTTCTTTTATTTCAATTCACATTGTTTCTAAGCAGTATCATGAATATAATATGGTTTGATTTTTCTATAAGTTTGAGCAAGATATTCTTCCGGCTACTGAAAGACAGAAATTAAACAACTGTCAGGCCTGAGCCCCAGAACACTTAATTGTTGGTCCTTAATATAATTATGATATACATGGTATATATGTTGTGGTACATTCAGAAATACTGCAGTACTACATTTGTCATGGTACACAGCTCTATCATATACCCTACCTATGTTACTACTGGCATCATCATGAAAGCTGCCAATAACTGAGGCGTTGCTACTTAAGTGAAAGCTCCTTCATACTGTGTTATGACTGCACTTGCAGGCTTTTCTTTTTTTTAACAAGTTCATTAATATATCATACTAAATGACATTATTGAGCAGAACAATCACCTAACCAGTGAAAAAAATAGGTGAAGCTAAGTATGTCATTTGCAAGTACTTTCATGCACACTAACTGATTATGTACACTAGTTGAGTACATACAAATGGTTACAGGATATAAGATAAAAGACCATATATCGAACAAAAGTGTCTGTTTACTTGCAGTAACAACTCCTTTCTAAAATAATAATTTCTCTTCAAAATAAACAACAAAAAATATGGAAGCCATCTAGATAGAGCATTTTATAGGATACTGAAATTCATAGAACATACATATTTCAAAGAACTGCCAAATAATGAGTCCCCAGTGTACTCAGAATATTTAACTCTTTCTCATATTTATTTTAAGATAATTTATGTATGTAAATTTCTCTATAAATACATATTTTATATGTATGAAGATATAATTTATCACTCAATTTACAGATTAACTTACCACATATACTCATTTATAAGTTGGGTCCAATTGCAATACATAATGCACTGGCAGATCTGTGTCTATGCAGTTTGTTTGGAGTAATGTGAAGAACAATCAGTGTGGCCCCAAACCTGCCAACACATTATGAGACAGCAGATCAGAGTCTGTATTGTTTGCAGTTGGACTTGAAAATGAGTTTATATGATAGTCACAAAGAATGGAATCATATTATTCTCTAACATAATGGAAGGATGACATGGTGTTAAATTTTGAAACAAGCAGACTCCCAAGTCATGAAAATTAGGTGTTGCCCAACTGTGATGTCATCAGTGGATTTGATCTATAAAGTAGGCCAACTGTCAAATGAAAATGCTTGTGTTAATTTTGAATAAAAACTTTGCCATGTTTTGTTCCCTCAAAAGAGATGCATATATCTAATCTGTATGTAGATTTCAGATTTTCATGATGAAATTACACAAGGGACCTGAATATGCAATTCTAAAAACAGAAGCATAATTTATTTCCTATCTTCTTTGAACATTAAGTAACACTAATATAGCAATGTGAACCTATGTCTGAAAAAGAATGCTGTTTTCAGCTGTTCAATCTCAACATTAAAATTTTAACCATGTTAAGATTTTTTTAGAAATTAATGGAAATCAAATATTTTCAGAAAATAATTTTGAAAATCAATGCAAGAAGTTTAAGAAGAAAAATAACATTGATTAATACTGATATGCAAATAAATTTTCAAAGCACTAAGCATACAACTAAGGATCCCATAATCTGCAGTGCTACTCACAGCTGGCCATGGTTCAGGAATGTTAGTTTTGGGGTTCTCCTTCTTCATCAGTTCATACTTCTTTCTGATCTCTGCAGTGATCAAATATTAAAATCATATAGTTTGAATGATAAATGTTTCCAATTAATATAGACAATCTATTATAGAGGGACAAATTTGCTTTTCATTTTAGGTGCAAAAACTAAATTTATACAAGAATCTGACAACCATCCTTGCATGTTACTGTCATTATGTCAGAAATATGTTTTCTATATAAAGTCCATTCATGTCAGTTTCACAATGAAGTACAATTTTATTGCAATAAAGGTAACAGTGATACACTCCTTTATAACTAACTTCAAATGTTCAATATAAGGGCTGTTCCAGTAAAACATATACCCCCCGGGGGGAAGGCACTTTCAAATTCAACCAACCCACAACAGAAGCAATTTAAAAAAATTATGATCTACCGTCAGATGTGTTTTAATTGAAAAACACTGCCCCCCTACAGAAGCATATTTTTTAACATAATTTCTGGCTATGGGTTAGTGGGCGGTAGAAGCAATTTTAATATTGGGCTGGGGACAGAAGCGAATTAAATGACAGCTGGCTGGAGGTAATCTATTGAATTCTTATAGATCATATAATCTACTCCATATTTTTAATTGTATTCATTCATTGTAATCAATCTTTTGTCCTTTTGTTTGTTTGTCTGTCAGCCAAGTATGTCTCTGATACTGTGAAATCACAAATTTTCATGGTGGCTTATTATTTGTAGATGTCATTGATCAGTCCCTTAATACCTACTAATTTAACATCCACGAATACAGATTTTATAATTGATATTTCTATTCTAATACAGAAATCATGAATTTGTATCCTTACTAAACTGTCTGTTTACTAAAGTGATCACTATGTCTTGCTATTTTTCTTTGCTCACAGGCATGCTGCTTTTGATTAGAATAATAGTTAAATCTTGTATTGCTTTAAATGTGTGGTCAGATTCTATGATTCCTTGTTCAGTTTTTTTCTTCAATAAATGTTTTGGTAAACTTATAATACATGATTTGTCAGAAGAAAAAAACATTGATGCCTGTGGAAATGATGTTGCATTATTTCTGTCTACTTTTACACTATATCATTTCTTGTAAGAACATCTTTTTCAGTTACCAATGTCTTATTTTTATGCCTTGTTGAAAGACTAATATAAAGTTATAAAAAATATAGCAAGTCAAACATTTTTATATCACAAGTTAGATTTTAAAAAATGAATGAAAGTCAAGGAATCATTTTTCCCAGAGTACTCATAAAATCAGTCACTGCAGTTAACTGTATTGTCAACAACAGCATCATCATCACTGATGGCCTAGCAGTAACATTCTGCAATTTCAATCCAGTTGTCAGGTTCTATCTCCCACTTCTAGTCTTTCATATGAGACTTATACCTATTGCCCGAGGGGCTTTCATGGCAGAGTGGTATAAGATGCTTGTCTTGTGATACAGATCTGAGGGGCTTCCATGGCAGTGGTACAAAATGCTTGTCATGTGATTACTTGCCTCCAATGTCTAAATGAGAATGTTGCCAGTTACTTGTGGAAGGTCAGTGGTTCTACATAAGTGGTGTTTGGTGTCTCAAAAGGACTTGGATTTTCTTCAGCAGTAAAACTGGCTGCCATATATAGATTCTCTTCATCTGAAGATGGTGTAAAGGCCATAATGATCAACCAAAACCCGAGATCTCACGTCTAAATGACTTCGGCTGTTGGAGATAAGCGTCAAACTAACAGAGGCTCCATATGCCCAAGTGTACTAAGGTGCTTGCTTTTACATAACTTGCACATCTCACAGAGTGAGTTTGCATCACAGATCAACCAATTTAGGTTGGTGGTCTTTCGGGGTTGTTCCTCCACCTAATATATTGTTAAAAAATCCCAAAAACCAAATCAAACTAAAGCAACCAACTAAGCAACTGTGGCAACAGCAGCAAAGGTACTAGTCAATCATTTTTGACATAGCTGTACGAGTTTATAATGTTTGACTCAAGTAATTTTTGTAGACCTTTGAATATCGTTAATTATGCCTTTCTGACAGTTACCTAAAAGTCATCATCAGTTGGTACAAATGGATTTTTCATGGTGAGCATATGAGATGGAAAAGTCGAGCAATCCTGCATCACACACAACTGAAAAGTTTAAATTTCAGCTTGCTTTAATTTTCTCTAACAGTGTTCATTGTTCCAACTAGAACTGTTATAACTTATTCAAGCAATATTCACCAATATCTGGAGACACACATCTGTAATAAATATTTGTAACAAAGTATGAGAATGCATCAATGTTTTTCAATGATGCATTTGAATTGAGCAACAACCACAATCAACAAACCAAAAAATAAAATTATTCACATCTCTCAGGCAGAAGTAGTGTATAATCATAATCTGCCAAAAGATTTTTCAATTTTTAAATTTGCTAAATATTTTTCCAACCATACTGATTCAGTGGACATATCACCAGAATGGACACAAACGGACCAGAAGGTTAAAATCGATTTGATACATCTTTTAAGCAGCTAAATTCATATTGGTTTAGTTAAATGTACACCCTTTGTTGTCTTCCTTTTGATGAAATTTCTTACTGAAGCTGAGAAAATAATGTTGCACACAAAAAAAAGAGGCACACTTCTACTCTCTGTTTTTATTATACTTCTCCATTCCAGCCTGTTCTTATGATCTTGTCCCCCAACATACTGTTTGTCTTATTTATGATATGTATCTAAATTTCTCACTTTTCTACTACTATACAGATGTTCTGTGAATATGCATATCAGCGTGAAACGCAACAGGGAGACTAAATCCAAGATTAAAAACCTCTACATTTCTGGATGTATTCTGCCTGGATTCCATATCTCTGCATAAAACTCAAGAGTTAGAACTCTCTGTACTAATTCAGTTCCCACTGTAAACCTGTGCAAACACCATGATATTAAAATTCAATAACTTAAAATTTAGAGTGCTCATGATCAAATTTGTATCAGTATAGACACATCTATGACGACAGCTTTTGTGAAAAGAAAACCATAACAGCCACACCATTTACTGGATCAATACAAATTTGAAATGTGTGCTTTCAATACTGCACCAAAGAGTCAGCTGCTGATTTCAGTAATTAGTTGTCCAAACTCAGGTCTGTAAAGGGACGAAAATTATGTTAATAAAACAATGTCCCACACTTTTTTCAGAGGAAAAAAATAAGGCCTGGAAGAAGGGGGGGGGGTCGGCTTATCTGCGGGCCAAGTCTGAAATTTTTAACGTTTTTTTCCCTCGATTTCCAGTATTTATTGTTTCTGTCGATCGCCAAAGATGAGATCACATGCCTAATGATGCCATAGGGGTTTGTTGCATGCACGCTTAGGAAGGGTAAATAACAGGGCAATATATGAGTCAGCATGAATAATTGTAAAACAATATAATTTGTGGGATTTTTTTGACAGGTGTTTTAGAAGTAATCGGCAGTCACAGTTTATATACTACTGTTGTTTAGTTGTTTGTAAAGTAAAGTGGTTTGTTAGCGGTAGAGTGTTGTACAATAGCTACCATATGCTTAATCTGAGGTAAATGCCTCAGGGATAATAGGTTTGTTTTGTTACACAATGCCAATGACTTTACATATACATGCCGACTCTCAGATGTATTGTTTAATGAGATATGGTAGTGGACATGGTTTCTGCTCAAAGTTATAAACTGTCACATTACTTGAATAATGTCCACGCTGAAACCAATCATATTTTGATCAATTGAATCACACTACCGGTAGTTTAAAAAAAAACACACAAATAAACAAAAATGATAAATAATTATCAAATGCAAATTGATAACCAGCCACACTTGGAAATAATTACAGGATAAGGTATATAAATAGTATACTACCACTATAAGAAATTATTTCAGTTTAATCTCTCTAGAAGTTTATATTCAATTCAATCAGATAAAATGAATAGTGTTGGAAGTAAAAGAAAGCGTTCTGCTTATGATGCAGCATTCAAACTTAAAGTTAATGAATATGCAGAAGCAAATAACTGTGCTGCTGTACGCGAATTTTTAGTGAACAAGAAGCAAGTACGGGAATGGCAGAAAGGAAAGCAGCATTAGAAGAAATGCCAAAATATAAGAAGGCTCGTCGGACTGGGATTGCCTCTTTCCCTGAATCGTAAGTGAACGTCGACAAAATGGATACATTGTCACATGAACTGCAATTCATCTACGTGCTATGCAGATGGCAAAAAATGATAAATATAAGTTGGCAGCTTCAAAATTTGTTGCATCAGCTGGCTGGTGTTCTCGTTTTATGAACTGGAATGGTTTCTGCCTCAGGCATAGAACGAAGATAGCACAAAAGCTAAAAAAAGACTTGGAAGAAAAAACTGAATCATTTCAGCAGTTCATCATTAAACGCTGAAAGGATTGCTCATTTGAACTATCACAAAATGGAAATATGGATGAGACGCCTATGACCTTTGACTTACCAAGCAATAAAACAGTCAATGCTGTTGGTGAGAAAACTATTCTGACAAAAACGACTGGCCATGAAAAATGCATTTCACAGTTGTACTGGCATGTTTAGCTGATGGATCAAAGCAGCCTCCTGTCATCATTTTTAAAAGGAAGACGCTGCCGAAAAGCATGAAATTTCCTGCTGGTGTCGTCGTTCGTGCACAGCAAATGGAATGGATGGTTGAAAGTAGAAAAACTGAATGGTTGGAGAAAGAATGGAACAAGAGACCAAGTGCAATTCTTCAGAAACCTTCAATGCCTGTATGGGATATGTTTTGTGCACACAAGACCGATGAAGTAAAAAAGGCCGCAAAGAAAATGAAAACAACACTGGCTGTGATACCAGGTTTAAGTTTAACGTCAGTGTTACAACCTCTTGATGTCTGCCTTAACAAACCTTTTATGGATAAATTACAAAAGATGTGGGCAGAATGGGTTTGTTCAGGGGCTGTGAAAATGACAAAAGGCGGGAATTTAATGAGGCCGGATATCGATTTGGTTGCCAAGTGGGTAAAAGAAGCATGGGACTCAATTCCATCGGAAATGATTGCAAAATCATTCAGGAAGTGCTGTATCAGCAATGCCATGGATGGAACAGAGGATGATGCTATATTTCAATCCGACAATGACGAGGAGAGTGAGAAGGAGAACAACACACTATCGGATGACCATGATGACAATGACGACGTATATGAAGAAAGCATGCCCGTAACAGAACCCGAGTTTCGTGAACTGTTTGGCGAGTCTGATACAGAGCCAGATTTTGAAGGATTCTAAAAGTCATACAACTTTTATAATTCATGATTTTAAAATGACGATTAATTAAATTTCCATTAAGACTTAACACTTTAGAATTATTTTTATTTCAACATATAAATTAGCTTTCTGTCTTTCATTTTATTTAATAATGTGATTTGCCTAAATAAATGTATTCAGACCTCACCTTGTGCATTTTGTGATGTACCAGTAGTCTAGAAATTATGGGTCAGCTTATACGCGGGTCATGCACTTTATAACAGCTTTACCAATTCAGTTTAGGGGGGTCGGCTTGTACGCGAACGGGCTTATACGCGAGTATATATGGTACAAGTAAGACAAGCTCTCAAAAGATTTTTTTATACTAAAATCTTACTTTCATTATCAACCAATCATGCACAATCAAACCCATATATACTCTATTTTATCTTCACTGATTTATAGTATGATTCTCGTTCTTTCACATCTGTAGTAATGTGAGTCCTTTAACAACTCTCAATGGTTGTAAGCCTTTTTTCACCATGCTGACTGAACACACTGTAAGATAATGTTCAAGTAACAGAAATACCATGGGATAACCAGAGACCAATAAAATCGACGTCAAGTTATCTCCCCTACAAGGATGCTGCCAGGATTTCAGGATTTACTCTAAGTTTTGTGTGTGTGTGATCTCCAATGATGAAGTGGTGGCAGGATAAATAGCCATTGTTAAATATCTCCCTAACACTTAAATATCTTTCTTACTGTTCCACTCTTTTAAGGCTCTACTGAAATCAAAATTCTCAAAGAGATGTCATCTCTAGTTGTATAGCAATTATTACTGTGATGTCATTTTGGGCATGGTCACGTGGTTGTGGTGGGGTCTTGGTTGGGATGGCAGAAAGACCATAGGCTTACTCCACATTTGACAGCTAATTACAATGTTGTCAAAAGAATTAAAAAATTTCTAACAATTCAGTTGGACTTGGATACTTGATTCATAGTCAATGAACAGGTTCTAAAACTGATGTGTTTATTTTGGAGCTACGTTCCTCCATCACATTCAAGATCTGGATATACCAAAGGTGAAATTAGTACAGTTGCATCCTAAACTACTATCGTGGCTACTTCAAATGTTATTTAATGTGAGACTTTAATGCATGAACTCGTAGCTTCAGTGATTTTTGGGTTAAAAAAATTAATTTCTTCTCAAACAACTCAATTTGGTGCAGATTAAATTGTTTTTTTAATGATGCTATGAGAATTCTTGATGTGTAAAAATAGTGCAAGAAATGAACAACATCAGATCAGAAAATTACTACCACTGGGAAAATATTGATAGGAATGTACAGAAATAATGATATTATTATTTAAGTAGAATATGTGGTGACAATACGAGCGCTAGTTCTACAACTTTGCCAAATACATCTTGTACAACTATTCTGTTGTTTCTAACAACACTGTAATATGGCAATAATTTCTGTCCACTTTTTACTTTAGTCCCTTGCTAATTAAGAGTTTTAGATTTTACAACACTAAGCACATTTTACCTTTTGACAATAACACATTATTACAAATATTTAGATTCCAAGAAAATAAAAGTTACAATTTTATTAAAAGCACTGGTACCAGTACGACTAAAGGAGATGGTGAAAAAAAGAATCAGGATGAACAGATTAAAAGTGTAGCAAAGGATCCATATATCAGAATGACATCAAGTATTTTTTCATCAATTTCATCATTAGTTAATGACACTGCTTAAAAATGTAGTGTAATACATAATAGACTTTTTTAGTTATCCAATTTGTAATACAAATACCAAATGATGGCTTGGAACCAAGTGCCAAAAGGTCTGCAGAAAATACCACCAAGATCAAAATATACATAGGAAGAACCGAAAACAAACAGGACAAATTTTATCCATCTTGCTTTGAGTTTACACAGACCAGTCAGTCTCTTATGTTTAATGTCATTTAATTTTTGCACATAGAGAGCATTTACTTCATTTGGTCATACATCTGCATGATATAAAAGTTTGTCTCTTTATTCTCTTGTTGCCATAGTGGTTCTGCCAACTAGAGATCTACACACACTTAATTATGTTGTATGGGGATTCTCTGATGTTCCGTATGAGCACTGATATGTTAATTGTTTCTGAATTTAATATGATCCTCCTCCTCTGTGTACGATTATTCTGTGCTGTGAACTCCTTTCATTGCGTGCTGTCTGAAACGCATATGCATAACTAGCTTGAACAAGTTACAGTTCTTTATGGTTGTGCAATTTTCAACATCTCACAGGTATGGCCCCATGGTTATTCTCTCTTGGATATCACTGTTCCAAAAAGAAAAGTTTTGAACCAGAGGTTTCATTAGGATTTTAAAACTAAGAGTCCATGGCTCCCATTTTATCAGCAAAAGTTGCAGTCCCCTCCCAGAAAACTATGCAAATTATAAGAACTATTGGTTGCCATAGTTTAATTTCTATGTTCTTTATAAAACACTGACATAGCTCTTGTTTGTCCATCAGAGTGAGTCTGAATTTTTCGATCCAAGGAAGGTCTTATTCAAAGCACTAAGCTAGGCATCACACACTTTCTTACAATTGGCTACTGTCCCTTCCAAACTATCAGTTCTAGCAACTTTGGCACTCTCCTGAATCTCATTACAATCTTTGTCAGTTTGCCGTTGAACCCCAAAATACTCATTCAAGTCTAAGTCTCAACATGTCATGATTCTGAGGTCACGTGCACTGCTTATTCTGTTACACTTGGAAATGAACACAATAATGAAAGCTAAAGTTGTTTATTTGATTTACTGTTATAAATTACCAAAGGTACATCTCTGGGTCTTTCTGCCTCTGAATTCAAACACTGTAAATATCAGTAGATTTTCCCACCCAGCTGCCAGTCAAAACTTTTGATCTTGCCGCTTAGCTACTGCAGCATGTTCTTTTGATGTACTCTTATAATGGTGACGACTGGGGGGGGGGCTTTCAGCCACTAAATTCTGTCATTGTAAATATCAGCACAGCTAACTGAGCAACACATTTTCCCACTAAGCAGGTGACTGAAGCAGGACTGGCAAGTCTTTGAATTTTACTGCCCACTTAAATAAAATAAAAAAGTGGTGTCCAAATACGCGTGATTATAAGTGTTTCCGAGACGTCTGTCAGTTTTCACTAACACGAACTCTGCCAAAGATTCACTTCACTGAATCAGTGCTTTGCTGCCTCTTATGCCAGATTTTTCTCTTCCATAATGCTGTATTAGGGTTTTAAGTCTGCTTGTTCAGACATGGGTATCTTGAATAAATATAACCGGCATATTGTCCATCCAACATGTACATCGGACTCACACTCAATATAAATTTTGGGCTCAAAATCACACACTCTTATTTCCAGTGACATTTTCCCTATGTCCAACAGACCGATATACATGAAATTCATTGTCATCATAGCTATCACCACTGAAAACGTTGTCTGAAGAAAAACTGTGTTGTGATTCAGCCATTTTGGTTTCCTGTGAGGCCCTTATTCGAAACACGCATTTGTAAAACTTTCATGATGAAAGTAAGGCTAAAACTACCATAAATTGCTTTTTCCAGGGCCAAATGAACCAATCAAATTTAGTTTAACAGCCATTCCTGTCAAACCGAAGTATCCAGATATCTGGATGTTGCATCAAGCATTGTGAGACAGCTGCGGCAGCATGAATTACATCGCGAAATGCACTTTTAAAGTTAAAAGTTTAATGAAAATTGCATACTGCGCAAAGCACATTTTTTATATCCACGATGTTGATGTAATTTGCTGAACGCGTATCACTGCTTTAAAAGAATGCGAATTCATACAAATTACGTGCACTCGCGTATACTAGCATGATTTTCTGACCCAATGTTTTATTCACGTTAGACCGCTAGGAGGGGGTTAGATGCGATTTTAGATATATATTCGTATTTTTTTCTGACAACCCCACCAGCGATTTCTCATTTTGTTAACACAACCTACAACAGAAGTGATTTTCCTAACCAACCTTCCACTGTCAGAATCAAAATAGTTTGAAACACAACCTCTTACAGAAGTTTTTTTGAAGTGCCGTCCCCAGGGGGGGATATATGTTTTACTGGAACAGCCCTAAGTCTATGACCAAAAATCAAACAGATTTAATATCCAAACATTTAATATGACACATACCTGATTCAATATCTGTTATACTGTTATATATGGATGAAAATTCTCTCAGTGATCATTAAATGTTTTAATGGAATCAGATTTATAATAGCAATTTTACTATAGTTAAATGCATGACAAACTTAAATAATAAAAATACATTAAATACTATACTGCAATATAAAGCAACCATTTGTATTCAAAAGCCATTTTTTTCTAACAGCTTTTTATCTAACTGTTTAACATGGAATTGTACTGAATTTCAAAGAAAGACAGTAACTCAGGCGGTACATTGTTGGACTCAATATCCAGTGGTCCGAGATCTGATACCTGTCCATTCCAGCCCAGATCAGCTGCTTTGATGCATCCTTGGGAAACATACTTAGCTCCCATTTCCTGGGCATGATGTAGTCAAAAAGTGCTTTAAATACTGTTAAATACAAGCCTACCAACCAATTTATGAAGTTCAATGGAGCTTACCTTTGTTCTTTTTGTGGGTGCAGCACTGATGGACTTCCAAGATGACCTCACAAACAAGGTTGAATATAAAGTAAATACATATGATCCAGGTGGCCCACCATGGTGTATTTGCCTTCCCAAAGTCCAGGCCTATAAACAAGTTTGGAACTGACAAGGAAGAAAAAATATATTCAAAGGACATGTAAAAACCCAAAATGTTTTGCATATTGGAATTTTATGAAACGACACAAAGATCTGGATATTTCATTTACAATTCATAAAATATTCTGGACAAGTAAAATAATTTTACCTCCCCTGGCACAATTTTCAAATTGGTCAAGGCTTTTGTGCAAGAGAGGTTTATTTAAGCCCTAGCTAAAGCAAAGCACTTTTTATAGGAAGATTAATAAATGATGCACAGCCCTAACAACTGTCTCATGGAAATATTAAAATCTGTTAACATTCCATTCTATATACAGCCCAGCAATGATAATATACCATCCATAAATTCTTTTATGAAAAACATCTTCTGCGCCCAACACATGACTGAAACCAACATATGCAAGGCTCCCAGAAGAAATCTGTATCACATGCCATAATAATGGCTAGAAACTGATAAGAACTGTATACTGGTTCTACTTCAGTTCATCTCTTAAATTATGATGGACATCAACTCTATTCTTTATCACCAAAGCTTAATTACTGCTGTGCATTCTGTCTTCAAAGACAACCAATGAGAACCCCTAATATGTGGTGGAAGAAACATGTGCTCCTTTGATTAATCTAGGTATCAATTGAAGACATATTTGATATTGTCATACTATAAGACCCCTCTTCTGACCATCCGAAAATGAGACACACACACCACAACAGCGACCACTTTTTCACAATCCTAAATTTTGGGTCTCAATTTATATGGAATTTATTCTTCAGATCTTCAGTATTGTGCCTTCAGCTTTCTCACTCAATCTCTGGAAGCTATCCACAATTACAGACTTAAAAATGTTACACAAAAGTGCACAAGCTAAGTAACCCATGTACAGCGGTCAACTGAAATGCAGCTACTCCATCATTATGTAGTGCAAGGCAAGATAATGAAAGGTAACTTAAATAACTGCAATAAAGTTATGGGGTGACTGTTTCAAAACCATCGAAAATGGATGCTCCCTGAAGCCCTTAACAAGCATAATGAACTCTTGCTTCAGTTAAAAGTAACTGTCACTGTTCTTCCTACATATATCTTTATATTTTGTGTAGCTCTATTTTATGCACATTCATTTCTGTACAATTATCAGACCTGCCAACCCTGAATTTGACTCAGTAAGGCAGTTGATTTTTTCCCCGTAGTCTGAGCAGTTTTCAGTAAGATGTAACAAAATATCATAAAATGCTATTGTAAAGCTGGAAAATGTAATCAGAAGTTCAGTATTCGGAATGTGCAGCAACAATAAACATGTTCAACTGAAAAGTTCGCAAAGTACGAGTAGACTTTATTTACCACTAGTACAATTGAACAAATTTTAGTTCCAAACCCTATACAGCTCAATGGTTTGCTGCCATCTCTCAACTTGGCGTAATTCTTGGAAATTCTTCTTCCATTTCACATGATGATGGCAATCATATTTCCCGCCATGAGTCATTCTCAAACTGGCATGTGATGTCCAATAAACATTGTCGTGTCCCTTCCAGCTTTTATTCACAAGAATCTGAATATTCCTTTTTACTTTTCCTGTGTTGATTATTTTAACTTTTCAAGAGGCTTCTTTTCCCTTTTGTCTTAAAAATGCATTGCTTGCTGGACACCATTTTAAACAAAAATTCTAGGATCAACAGTTTGATCATGTAGATGCTTCACATGAAAAAATTGGTGCAGTTTAAAGCGTCTGAGGTGCTGCTGTAAAGGTAGTCTGCTTCCATGACCAATTTAACTACTTCCAATATGAAACACTGATCCAAATCAAACATGGATGAACATATTTTCAGGATTTTTTGGCAATGATCATTTTTCTGTAGTTTTTGCTTTTATGCCTTAAGTTTGTATTTTAAGGGTAATTTTCGTAAGACCTTCAGCAAAATTGTGTAAGAGTTGGCAGGTCTGAATTATGTGTAGGAATGAATAATGATAAACACTGAATTCCATAAAAATACATTATTCCTCATTAACAAGCAGGATGCATTGTCCTCTAAACTGAGACTACCTCCAAATTAAGAACACTATTCCTCAGCCCCGATTGCGTTCTTTTCAGGGAGGTTTTACCACAGATATGAAGAAAGTTAAATATTAGTGAATCTGTGAACCATAGAAGCAAACTCAAAAGGGCCAATTCAACAAACTTTGCATTTAGAGTTTTGAAATGCCGAGTTAGGCCTTTTTCAGGCATCTAATGTATCAGACATGAAATTAAATGGTCTCTTATTCTGTTATTATCTAAAAACACCAATGGTCTGAAGGAAAAAGGTGGTTGTAATGACAGGTTATAGTACTTACTGGCCAGACAGAAAGCCACTGTCCAAAGCAGCCAATAAATCCAGTTCATGATGATCCTACAGCACGTCCCCTCTGGACATCGGAATAGGCCAATAATGGGCTACAAATTAAAAATACTGATACTAATTCAAATTAGAAGTTTTAAGCCTTTAATCCTGAAATGTGGTTGATTTATACAGAGATGCTCTGAAATGAAAGATGTAAATATTGTGTACACCCATATTTTTCCAATTATTCATTTACAAAAAGTATAGAACAAGAATCCCAGCTAGCTGATATCACTCACCTGGCATACATGACATAACAGTTGACTATTTCACTAAGCACACTAAATACAGTATTTTAAGGACAAAACCTAAGTAAACCATCCCCCCAAACTTTATATCATGTTGATCTGACCTACTGAAGTATCATTACTTTTAATTGGGTACCAATTTTGTTGTTACCCAAAACCACAGATTTAAAGACTGAACAAAACATTAGCCAAATATGATGAAGACCCCCTTCCTTTTTTTTCCTTTCTGTGTTTTATTCCAAGAGATCAACACCGCTATGTGATAAATCAGCATCATTTCTGTAATCTTGTATTTTATCCAAGCATACTATATCCAAATGAACAATATGACTGTAAAATACTAGAGTTATTGCTTGCAGCATAATTACTAATGAAATATTATCTATATGAGATTATTACAGCAGAGTACTGAAGTTCACACTTCACTGATTTTTGGAGAAAACCAATGAATCAACATCATGTTGATCAAGTCTCCTGGTACACACAAATGCTTGATGGGTAAATAATCATGAAATTGTTGAATTCAATAAGTCCAACATTCTCAAAGCCACAAATAATCAGGTCTGATTTCCATGTGAGCCACAATTGATTGATGAAGTTTTCAGTCAAGTCTAGAGGCTGAATTTGGTTTGTACATAATGCAGGCAGGAACAAAGCAGCGATTCCATTGTTTTTCAATTTAATTTGCATGTTCACACTTAGATGGGCTCTGAATACATATAATATGGACACTGATTGCTAACTGCATTGAGCAAAGGGCAACTAGTCATGTGCTTGGCTCACATGTGGAACAATGGCATTATCTGAACTGATGGGGATCTAAGCTTAATTTTAGTTCTATTAAGCCACTCTGTTATCATCAGAGTTATCTCAAAATAACTGATGGTGCAACTTTACAATGTTCAAAGGAAGAGATCATAAACATGTTCTTTAAAACTAATTAGGTTAGTGTTATTGGCTGCATCAGCTCCTTTTGATGCTGAGTGTAAATAATTTATCTTGACAGGTATTTGATTTGTGCTCATACAGGTAGTAGCATTATTTTAACCACTGAAGCCATTGCTATTTCTTGCCGGCAAAGTTTTGCTCTTTGCATTCCTTATTTGTAGAAGTTAATCCATCTAATTAAACACCTACACAGATGTTAACTTTCACAAGCAAAACTACAAATTTAAGTGTACATAAAAATGTATTTCTTTTTACAAACCACGAAAAACTGAGACCCACACTATTTTACTATATCTGAAACAAATTCTTTCTAAAGATCAAGGCATAATTATTAATCATAGTCCTTACTCATTACCAAAGTCAACCATGTTTTTGATGATACAAACCCATTTACCAAGTTCTTGATGATATCAACCCATTTATCAAGTTTTATAGAAACTCACTGAGATACAGTCATTAGATCTTGAGAGGTAATAAGTTTGGCCAATCAAACACAAGGTATGTCTGTAACATGTACAAATTTCACATATTAAAGAACCTGTCCACAACAATGATTATTCTTCACTTATGTATTATGGTGGTGCTGACTTAACTGGCAATTCATTTTTCAGCAAGGTAACAAGCATAGCTTATCTGATATACCTTATTAATATATTTTTGTTTTTCTTAATGGAACTTTAAACAGAATATTGGCTATATCATGCTGAGGCAATGGGAGCTAAGGGCTTTTCTCAAGTATACATTAAGGCAGCCAACCCAGGCAAGCCTGGGTGGGTACTGAACTCGTGACTCTTTGATTATCAGTCTAACACTCTACCAACTGAGATCTACCATGGCTCCCTCAGTAGTATGCATAGATAATGCTCATAATTAAAGTTCTCCAACATTCTGATGACATCAAAATATTATTTAACAAGTCTGATAAAACTTCAATTACAACATTGTTCCTGTGTTTAAAGCTTAGCCAGTCAGATGCAAGGCCAAATGATTAATATGTGCAAATTTCACTCAGTCATGTTCAACCAAGATCTTGATATTCCTATATACCAAATTTAATCACAACTTTATCAAAACTATATTCTCGAGAGGTAAAAATGCTCAGCCAATCACATGCAAGAACACCTTATGAAGATGCATATATAGGTCTCTCTCATAATAAAACTCATCCCATGTCTTGACAATATTAGCAAGGCTGATTAAAATCAGGACACAAATACATTCTCTTATATGGTAAAAAGATCAGCCAATCATGCAAAATTACCTCATTAATATATACAGACATTGCTCATAAGAAAATACAATATATATCTTCATGACATAAACCTACTTACCAAGTCTGATAAAAAACATGATCAAAAATATAGTCACAAAAGCAATGACAACTTCCAACCAACAAACAGATGCAAAAATCACCTAATCAATATTCACGGATCTTGTTCATTAATGTTCTCATCTAAGACCTTGGTATTTAACCCTATTTAACACCTCTGAACAAAACTGGGTAAGTAATACAATCTCTACAGCAGTAACAAGCTCATCCAATTACCCAAGATTCATAGATGTTGCATATTACAGAACCTGTGTGAGATCTTGATCATATGAGAATTTATTTTTTTAAAAATCAAATAAAAGATATGGCCTCCAAAGTGATAACAAGCTCAGCCAATCAGATACATGATCACTTCATTAATATGCCTGAATCTTGTTCATTATCAAGCTCTTCCAAATTTTGGCCAATATAAGCCCATAATCCAAGCTTAACCAAATTAGATCAGAGATTATGGCTTCCTGAGTGGTAACAGCCTCTCAGATCCAAGATCACTTCATTTGTATGTGTGGAGATTATTCGTTACTAAAGCTGTCCATGGTCTCAACAACAGAACCAAATATTCCAAATCTGATCAAAATCGGATCAGAAATAAGGCACCCAGAATGGTATGATTTGTACCACTTTATGTCTAAGTCATAAGTCAAGTATCCAAGCCTGTATTGTCTTAGCATAATCCCAAAATAACTCCAACTCCTTTCTTATTCAAGTAAACCACATATTTTTAAGCAGCACAAGTTTTACATGGATTTGGTGAGGAAACTGGATTCACACAAATTTTATTCAAGGTCAAGTCATGCCACTATATAGTGTAGATTAAGTTAAACATAACCTGCACAAATTCTGTTGTGAGTGAGCTGAATGTTCCAGAATGGCACAACAATTTACTGATGATAAAATATTATTAAAGTAGCTGAACTAAAATTACTGAAATTTTTTTCATATTCTGCAGTGTTTATTTTTGTTTCGTTTTTTATTTAGTTTCTATAATACATGCAAGGTTTTATATGTAACTGACAGAAGTGATATTGACTACTAAGAGTTGCTTCCCTTGAACAATGAACCCAATACAGACACATAGACCTGATGAGTTTCTTTGTTTTGATTCAATTGATAAAACCACAACAATTAACTCATTAACCACACATGCTTCATAAGGTTGTACCCTACCTCTGAGCTCTGTAATGTCAACATCATTTACAACACACAAAAACTGGTGGTACATTACTAAAACAATGAAGGTCTGCAATGATAACAAACTTTCTACTTGCATTAAACAAAACATACTTTCTGTGACAAATTTTTTTAACTCGAAAATGCTGGTTTCAGAACCAGAGGTTGTGTTTGGAATTTTAGTTTTTGGCATTAGATCGAAAGCAGGCTGCTCCAAACTGCACAAAGACAGAAGAAACTTTGCAAAGGTAGGATAAGTTAGAGATCTGGAGTAAAATAATGGCCAGGACACAAAAGTTTTAGGTCCAATACACAAAAAGAAGTCCAATTTTCACCCTTTAGCACACATGCAGAGTAAATTGCCAACCAAGGGTGAAATTTTTATACACCTAAGCATCGTGATAAATAAAAATTTCTCTGAAACACATTTGGATACATTAAGAAGTAGGGCTGTACCAAATAGTGGTTTTAACTATTCAGCCGAATACAAATAGATACCCATAACTATTCGGCCAAATACAAATACGAATAGTGACTGAATGCTCTGAAATAAAATAATTTTTTCAGCAGGTCTAATGATCTTTTAATTAACTATACACTAATAACTAACACATGAAGGTTCAAAGTAACTAAAGCATTACCAAAACATGAAAGTGCTACAGTTAAACATCTTGATAATGCTTTATACATTAATCAATGAATAGCACGATACAAATTTTCAAATGCAGTCCAACAATTATTGCTGCATGAAGAATACAGTAGCTTTATATAAAAAAATGAGTCTCTCAACAAAGTCTGCCAGTAGACAACATTTGTTGTCTGACAAGGTTGTGCATGCAGCACTGAAAAGACGTTCACTTGGACGCTAGATGGAGGTGCTGTTAGATAATGTTGGGCACAAGAATGGAGTAAAGGAAACCTGTTAGTATTGGTCTGCCACTATGACACTGGATCAATATCCCTTGGGATACAAGGCTCATTCAGAAATGTTTTCAATTGGTTGTCGATACAAACTGAGGTACTCTTTTCTGATTACAATGAGTCTGCTGTTCATGAAGATTGACCTAATTGTACTACAGTAGTCCCCCTCTTGAATGGCCCGTATGACCAGCGGCCACCCGCTCCTTATGGCCAGAATCCGTTGGCACTGATGAGTTTGTGTTCAAAAGTACCCCTCATGAAATGCCACCCGAATAATGTGACCAGCTGCCATCATATTAGTGCAATA
Organism: Sinohyriopsis cumingii; assembly: GCA_028554795.2. Classification (NCBI taxonomy): domain Eukaryota; kingdom Metazoa; phylum Mollusca; class Bivalvia; order Unionida; family Unionidae; genus Sinohyriopsis; species Sinohyriopsis cumingii. Next base: position 93,431,843 of record CM068824.1, read on the forward strand.
ATATAAAATTTACCCCTCACAAGTGGCTGCATTTTATTTTGATATGTATCCAGAACCAGTATTTTATTCATAACGTGTGTTAAGTAATCCGATTTCTGTTTCCCAATGTCAGGTTTTCGTTACTGAAAGAAGTGTTGACTAAAGTAAATGTACCACCACTAAGGTTAATATTATATTATTTACGCCTCACGAGAAGCCACATTTATTCCATAAAGCTGAGAAAGACTAAAATTTTAATCCATACAAAAGGGTAAGTACATGTAATCCAATTAGCCTTGCTGCTGTGTTATCATAAGATGTCCAGTTTAGTCACTCTGATAATTGTTAAGATTACAATTATTGAACAGTAGTAACAGCTGAGAAGTGGCAGTATCGATGTACAATACACAAGTCAGTGGGAAAATGGTTTTATAGCCTTTATGGCTTCCCTTAGTAAGATGTTGAGCTTGTTCACTTTGATAATTAGTGGCTATTACTAATGACAATAATTGTCAAAATTACAAATCCTAACGGCTGCGAGGTCAAATCTGCATGATGTTAAAGGTACATATCAAAGCCGTTTTGGCTTCTCTCACTTAGTGTAAAGAAATGTATAAAAATAATAGGGTACCAGACTGCGGCTAACGAATCACGTGACAAGATCACTTCCTTTAAAAACACAAGGCAATTTGTTTACATGCATACAAAATTGTTTTATCACTATTATAGTTGGCAACCTGAATAACATACTGCAAAAAGATCAACATGTCATCGAGGAAAAGAAAAATTCTCAGTTTAGAAGAGAAAGTGAAATTAATTCAACTGACTGGGGGGGGGGGGTCGAGGATACTTATTGAAAACTGATGTCGGAAAGACTCAGATAAACAATATCATGAAAGATAAGGAAACAATTCTGCAGAAGTGGGAAGGTGAAATGGATGGAGAAAGGAAGGTTGTTTGAGCCGGGAGATGTTTGTATCCTGATTTGAATGACAAGAAAAAGCAACAGTTTTGTCAGTTGAATATGACGACTTTACCGCATGTAATGGATGGTTGCACAGATTTCAAGTTTGACACAATATTATGTGTTCTGTCCTTAGTGGAGAATCAGCTGATGTTAATGAAGTTGTCGAAGATTGGAACAAAAGACTGAACGATATATGCAGGGGATATGACAGCAAGGATATTTTTAATTGTGACGAGACTGGTTTGCTTTTTAGACTGTTACCAACAAAGTGACAGATGATGTGATTTGTAACATAATTATGAAGACAGTTTTAAAACTGTATCAATGGTTATTCATAACATTCTTATGAAAATGATGAAACAGTTTGTTTTACATTTATTTCACAACTGGCATGTGATTTTTTAATGAAAATATTAAATGTTTTAGAATTAAATGTACTTGTGACTTTCTTCATATGTATTTACTATTCGCATTTGTAATCCCCCTCTAGAAAGGCCACCCTCATTATAAGGCCACTTCCCTGCTGCAATAGGGGTGGCCTTATAAGAGGGGGACTGCTGTATTCATATTTGGCTGCATCATACTATTCAGCCGAATATGAATAATTTGAATACGAAGCAAACATTTGGTACAGGCCTACTGAGAAGAAACCCCAAAATACATTTTCTACTCCTGTTTCAGGCAAAAATGAGAAGGATCTCAAAGGGGTCAAGGAATTAAAGTTCATGTAGAGGTGAAAGTGAGCATTGTAGACACAAGATCAAACTTACGATAAGAAGGACACAGCAGAACACAATCAACCCCAGAATAGGATGTGCTTTCTGGGGCAGTTCTGGGAACTGGAATGAAGAAAACAATTTTACATGAAGAACATTCTCTCTTCAGTTTTTAAACAGAAATAGTGTTTATGCAATTATGCAATGCATACTTAGAGATACAGGTCTGATAGATATACATAACATGGCAGTGTATTCTGAATATGTAAAATAATGATCTTTGCCAAAAAAAATGTCACATAACATCATCTGATATGATGAACCTTTGCAAAAATGTTAAAGGCATTTTTACTGTAAATATTTCCAATCCCCTAGCCCTCTCCTCAGTTTACTAAATTTATGATCAAATGCTTCCCACTGTGTTTCAAGTTTTGCAAATTTATTACTCATGACACATCAGATTCCCAATTCAAGTACTGGAGTTTATCATTACAGAATTGGCAGAAAGAGGGACATTTGCTTTCTAGTGTAGAAATATCTGACCATAATGTCACAAATATTATGCAACTGTCCAATGAGCCACAAAATGTTGTAAACTGAAGATTTTAATAAATAAAGCATTTTGTAAAATAAAATGTCAGTGTACACACACACACATATATATGGAAACCTGACAATTATCTCATCTTTTACTTTTAGTTTATTACTTGCAAATAACTGGGTTCCATCTTCATTATGTTGTGAGACATAAAGTGACCCATGTTATAAGTAAGGAAGTCTTGTACTGAGATGTGTTCTAACAAGGATTTGTAATAAATAGTACCATAAATACTCGTGTATAAGCCCATTCATGTATAAACCAACTCCCCACAACTGAAAAGGTATAAACACGGAAAAGTACATGACCCGCATATAAGCCGACCCTCAACTCTGAGACATCACTAGATGCATAAGGTAAGTTCGAAATGCATTTATTTAGGCAAACTTATATTAATAAAAATTACATGTATACTTATCTCAAGGTTGGCATGCATGATTATTCAACAGAAATGGTAGAAACTTGTTTATAAAGTAATTTATTTAATTTTTTGTTTTCTTATTGTTTGTGCCTGATTTAGATTTGTGTATAATTTGATTGAACGATGACAAGAATTTAGCAATCACAAGTTGCTGTAACACTACCTCTCTCTTTTGACTCAATTATTGTTTGTTTATGTATCATTGCATTGGACATTTTATATCAGTGCATCAGTAATTACATTTTTACTTTGCCTTGAAATTGTAAACACCTAACTCATTAAAATGTAATCCTAGTAAAACAACAAACAACAATACGGTTTGTTCCATGCTTGCAATTTGGCTACTGAATGCATTTACATAATGGCACCACCGCATGAACATTGTAGGTTTGAACACGCGCTGAATTAAATACATTCTGCTGAATGAAGTACATCCCTTGAAGTCGAATCATGGGCACCACTGTGCTAAACTTTAATGATAGCTCCAAAATACAATAATGATGTTTCAGAAAAAATCCTTCAAAAATTATGCCAATACCGTAAAAGCTGAGTTGTAATTGCTTTGATGTAAGTGACCTTACACTATACCTGTCAACTTTCACGACGAGAGGGAACAAAAAAAGCACGATTGTTGGGGTCGCTCCTCGCCTACCTCTGATTTCATATCTTTCGATTTTTGCAGAGAACTCCCGATTATTACATTATGTCTTCAATTTTTCATTTCTCTCAAAAGAGAAAAGTCCTACATGTTCTGTTGTATCACCTGTGAATTACTGAATTATTGTTGTGACGAAATAATTACTTTACGAGAAAGAATTCACTTCTTTACTAAACAGAATGTTAAGTTTAAACATTATTCACGTAAATAAATAAATAAACCACAACAATAAAATCATCAACAATTAATTTAAATCCCAAGAATGATCATCACAAATGCTGTAACTCCATATGCTATAGCGCCATCCCCACCAAAGAAACTTAACATGTGTGAACATCTGGCATTTTTATACAGTATATACTAATATTAATTACCATCGTTAAATTAAAAGAAGGAATGAAAATACATACCATGCAGCAAATGTGTCCTCAAAAAACTACTTCAGAATACATATTTTATAGCAAACAATACTAAATGCCTTACGAGTTGACAATAAGGGAATAAAGTTGGATATATACATGGGGAAAATAGTTGCCACATGTACGGTTGCCTATTTAGGCACCTTTCACTCAACAAAATTGGGAATCCTTTATTTGCCAATCAATTGCTGGTGTTTGCATAACACACAGTAGTGTAGAACATGGTTTCTTTGAATTATGATGGAGGGCCAGTCATTTTCACAAATTAGTTGCATTGATAAGGATTAACTTTTAGGATTAACTTTTAATTAGTTGTGCTGGCTTTCTTGCTTGTTTATATAAGACTAACCTTTAGCTATTATGCAGTCTGGCCACAGCTAACCAGAATATGAAAATAGGGCACATTCTGGGGGAAAATAGGGCGGGTCACAGGGAGAAACGGGGAGTCTTTATGCAAATTTCACGCACATTGGACAGGAAGATCTTTCAATATTTAGTGAGAAAAAAATACCACAAAAAAAACTCACAATTTTAGGTCCCAATCTCTCTATTTTTTATTCAGTCTCCCACCCTGGCTTTTTAAAAGTTGACAGGTATGCCTCACACTCTGTTTGACAAAACTATGGTAATCATGTTAATATTATGAAATAGTAGGCAATTACACATTAATGTACTGATATAGTAAAGATTCCCTCTTAACACAAGCTAGTTTCAGGGTTTCAATGATTAATCGGCCTGTATTGCTGTTGGAAAACGACTGACAAATTCATAGGCTATCAACGAAGGTAACACTGAAACATCAAGCTCTCCACTGTGTGCAAAGTTATGATGTTGTTCAGCTAAAACACAAAACTAACATAGATTGATGATGATCTTAGTTGATCTTTAATGAGAATTTAAGCCTTTATTACTACCACTCTTCGTAAACATGTAAGTTATGTTGGTTATTTGCCTTGTACAATTAAACGTACATACCTTTTCAAAAATATTACCTCAAGTTGTAGGACCGCTTATATCATTGAAAATCAGTAACTCATGAGCACCTGATCCAATGTAAATGAAACAGCTATTAAGGAATTAAGGCCTAACCGGAAATTGCCTCTGACATTCGCCTCGGCCGAATATCCCGTTTTTTGGTACTATTCGGAAGTATTTGCCTCGGCAAATAATACGCGCACAAATGGTAACAAGTAAAATAATTCAATAAATATCGAACTTTTAAAAAAAAAGTTTTTTAATACATAATAATTTAGTTAAAAATAAATTATAATTACACAAACAGTTAACATTCCATTGGACTTCATGAATCATGATTGATGATAATTTATTTAACTCAATTTCCTTTAGTAATTTCACTAGCATTCCCCAGGTGGCATAACTTTTCTGCTTTTGGTAAATATTTGAGTGTAGAGACGCCATTTGTAAAAAAAATCTTAACAAAATTTAATTATTACGTATTCAAAATAAAATTAATAAATAATAAATATATATAGGCCTATTAAAATACTCATCGAAAAATGTCTATTCCGAAATTAAGTAGCAAGATTTGGAACTTTTTCACTATAGATGCTGTGGACGAATCGAAGGCAAATTGTGATGTCTGCAATGAAAGGCTAACACGAGGCAGCAAAAATGCTCGTCCGTATGGAACTTCAGCTCTAATAAATCACCTTCGATCCTTCCATCACTCTGAGTATGATGAATACACCAGATCCACAGAGAGCCACAAAAGAAAGAGAGATGATGAAGAAAATTTAAAGAGGCGATATATACGGTACACGAAAAGTTTAAGCATACGATAATGAAACAAATGGTACTCTCCGGAGTCACACCTACTACTCGGTTTATGCCTGGATCTGGCAAATAGTACATCCAAATACTCGGATTCGGTACTCGGTTAAAATTATCTATTCGGTTAGGCCCTGTAAGGAATAGCCAAAATGTTATCCAGAATGCCAGAATGCAATTTGGTTGAAACAATGAATAAAGCAAACTCTGCATCTAATATGTTAAGGAATAAATAAGGATTTAAGTGACGCTATGCATGCTTTGCACTGTGTAAGTACTGTAAATTACAGTTCAGCCTGGTCTCCCAGATAAACTCTACTGGTACGCAAATTATGAAGTCTGTATTTACTTTTATTTAGTTTTGTGTTGGAGAAATCAGAAAATATCACATGCAAAAAATAACAAAATCAATCACAGTCCTTTATAACATTTAATAAGTGTGGGGTCACTGAAAATTATTTTTTTAAAACGCATATGTCTGTGGACACAGAGAAAATTATTTTTGTTTCACATGATTTACAGCCATTACAGTAGTCAACAGAAAGACTTAAAAACTGTCTTTAGATGTTGTCCTGCTGATAAGCCACCACACCCCATCTTCAAGGTCTTTATTTTTTCCTAAATTATTTGGCTTATATGCGAGTATATACGGTACATAAATAGAAACAAAAGTCCCATGAAATTACATTGTTTGATAAAAACACCATGACAATCCATTCTAAATGGCTACCATGATGGCAGAAGTCTTCTGGTTAAAATCCATTTCAATGTGCATTTCTGTTTACTAGGAGTGGTGATAACAGGATTTTCAAGGATCTACGACCAGAACTGCATTGTGAGGTGGCAGTATACTGAGGGACTTTATAGTTGGGGATTAATGTACATGTACATAACTACAATTAGGAAACTCTGATAAATTATTGCAATAAATTCACCTTAATACTTCTCACTGATAATAACTTACAGCCAAATAAATTGTACATGTTCTTATTCAATATTGGAAATTTTTTTGAAAAGAATTAAAACAACATAGTACCTATATAAACTTCATCACTGGTGCTTTCTTTTAAATTGCAGCAAAGGTGTCAAAAGCGAAAACTTCTTTTTTTTTCCATTTTGTTCATACTAGAGCCACCTTTTTGTGTGGGACCATTAGCAGTGTGATTATACCATTCCCTGGGAATTGCTATGTTATATCAATCATACTAACACTACCAGGGTGCTGCGGCAATAACCCAAATGTCATCATTATATATTTCTTTATTTCTTATAACCCCTTAATACACAATATTTGCATTTGTGTGTGTGTGTGATTTAGATTTTTAATGTAGCTATAACAATTTTTCAGTCATATCGCTACAATGTCTGCAGTATGGCAGTTTATAGTGTCTAGCACTAGGGCATCATGCTGCAGACATGTAGCATGATGTCCCACCCAGTCACATTATCCTGACACCAGGCCGACCCTTCCTAACATTAACCTCTTAATGCTGAGTACCAAGTGAGGCAGCTGTTAGTATTATTTATGTAAGTCTTTGGTATGAGTCGGCCGTGGATCGAACCCATGACCTCCTGCATCCGAAGGGGACGCTCTAACCACTAGGCCACCAGAGCAGTACTTGCATTTATATCTGCTTCATGCTATCAGTCATTATCAACTTCAATGACTTAAGTACCCAGCATGTAAAAAATATACTTTAATTCTTTACAATTCCTTGGTTTAGAGTGCAATCAAAGCATGATCTAATCTTGATCAACAAGAAGCCTGCTGCATGGCAAAACTGATAAAATCAAGCAAACTGATGACTTAGTGAACTTGCCTAACAGTGGGCACACAGTGCACAAAACCTGCAAATGCTATAAATTACTTTGAACACTTTTTCTGACAACCTGATGATATTTATGTGCATTCTTTCAAAATGTGACTGAAAACAATATATACCTATCTTAACAGTCACCTTTCTATAGCAGTCACCTGGTCAGAACAGCCATTCAAATTCCTTTACAAATGTCATGTAATGATCACCTGCTTTCTATATTCTTTAGATAAAGGAATATCATGTGAAACAATGTCGAAACATTTCTTATCTCACTTGTACTTATCATATTCCACTCACACTGTCAATGTGTCAAAAGCAAGCCAGTTTTGATCATTTGGGTTCAAAGGTCACTCAGAGTTTGGGGTTGGCAATTAAAATGGTGCAGGCATGTATAACTATAACATAAGACAAAGTCAGATCAATAAAGAATGAATTCTACATCTCTGACAGAACAGAGAAATGAAAAGACAGAAATATAGCTGGAGTATATTCCCCTGTAAGAAAAAGCTACTTAGAATTGCTTCAAACGTAAGAAAGCAAATTTTTAAGTCAATTATGTTTCTCTGAAAATACTTACCAGATCCCGTTAATATTAGGGATATAAGCTTCCTATCTCCCAAATCCAGCTCTCCTAATACACAAAAAAACATTGCTTCACTATCTATATCATAGAGACAAGGGGAAAAACCACTGCCCATTACTTCCTCTTTATGCCACCCAGTGTTTTCAACTAATTGGATCAATGGGTATGCTTAAAATGGCAGGGATGTGGAAGGGTGTTTGAGGAATGTGATCAGGTATGTATTGTCAGAAAAACAAATTTTACTTTGAAAATTTGCTTTCTTCTTTAAGTATGTGTCCCAATCACATTAACAATTAACCCCTAGCAATGAGTTAACGTGGCAGGAGGTAGTAGCCTACTGCCGAGCTCTGTAGCATCATGGTCATGCATGATACACTAAAGTGGGTGGTATTATAGAAAGGTGGACAGATGTAGCTCTATAATGATACCAAATAATCTGGAATTTCTAGTTGCATTACAAAATACAGAGGGAAAAACCTCATTTTTTGGACCAGATTTTTTTCTACCCAAATCTCGCCCGTGGTCGGAATCTGATTTTGTGTCTAGATTTTGGGCTTTTTGGTCTCAGATCTAAGGCAAACTGGTATGAACTGCAAACAGACAGATGAACCTTTGCAAAAAGTAGGATAAGATGGGCATTTGGAATAAAGAGTGGTCTTGATACAAAAATAATGATTCCGTTTAGCAAAAAAACCCAACAAAATCCAACGTTTACCTTTCTGCTCATGTAAGCCAAATAGCCAATGAAAAACAATGTTTCTAACACAACTAGGCAGTATGTTAATGAAAGATCACCTGGGATTTGGTGTTTTCAGATCTATTCAGAAATCACTTTCAAAATGTGTTTCCTACTCGAATTTCAGGCGAAAATGACAAAAACCACCAGGGGTTAATGTGTTAAGAGAATAGGTAATAGGAAGAGGGAATATTAAACATCCTATCTATACTCTGGGCATCTTTTAAGGGATGAAGGCTGAATTCATTATGTGAAAGAAAAACCACTTTCCGAACTTGGACACAGCAAAGCCAATAGTCATATGGCCTGTGACAATCATAACCAGTTAAGAGGAGAGCTACTGAATTCTTACTACAACAGAAAAAAAGTAGGCGAATCTAGCAAAGGTGCTTGGAAAGCCCGGATGAAAGCTGTGCTGATGTTAACAAGGTCTCTTGAGACATGGGCCATAGCCACTGGAAACACCAGATTCAATTCTTTGGGAAGCAACATCCCAGTGATAAAAACTTGAGAAGATTCTATTATGTCTCATAATGCAACAATGCACTCGAAAGCAAGACTCACCTCTAATTAATTTCAGTGTCTGAAAATGTCATGCAGAGACTCTGATCCCTGAGATTTCATAGTACACTGGGTGTATGATCCAATGCAGCCATGATTCTCGGACTTGAAGGATAATGTATTTTTTGCAAGCTTGACTGAAAGGAAGATTTGTTTTCTTGTTCCTTGAAGTATCTCTGTGCAATTCAGGTAAAATTGGAGAGTGTGGACATGATTTTGCAAATATGCTTTTCTTGACTTAGCTATTGTAAAGGATCATTGACAATGCTCTGATTGCCTAATGAAGGCAGCTTGTTCTTGATGACAAAGCCTGGTTGTGTTGTGAGGACCACTAATTCATCCAATCTGAACTATAGATAGTTTGGGTCCATTGAAAGCGCATATAATTCACTCACCCTTCATGCCGAAGCTAAAGCTACCAGAAAGCAACTTTTATATCATAGTACCTTTATCAGAGCCCTGCTTAAATTTGTATTTACTGTGTAATGTCAGGACCCGTGAAGATTCCAATTTACAAACTGGTTGAGTGACTTTGGTCTATTCATGTTGAAACTGGCCAGGTCTGATAGATCTTTATGATGACCGATACCTCATCTGATATTCTGTCAGTATGCGTTAGATATAATGGTAGCCTTTGATGGCAATGGGCAACATTTTCCCATCATCAGGCTGTAGAAAAATTCAGCCAGTTGTGGGACTGATGCACTCAATAGGACAATGTTACTGTTTTCTTTACACCAGTCCCTTAATATACACTAACTACTTCCATTGTATATCTTCAGAGTAGAGGGCATTCTTGCTGGTGAGATTTTCTTCGTGATCAGAAGTTTGAATTCTTTTCTTTGCTGGGCATTCTTTACAAGAGCTAGGCATCAAGAAGAAGTCAGACCTGACTGGGATGGAATACTTGTGACCACAGCTGGCTTGTCAGATCCTTCCTAGGTAGTTCTATTGCCAGATCGTATAGATCAGTGACCCAGCATTTGTCCCATCAGAGATGGCAATGAGAATCAGTTTACAATTCTGACACCTTACTAAGACTGAATGAGTAGAAAAAGGCCCCCAGACCCTCCCAACTGACTGAAAGTGCACTGCCAAAGCTGCTGGATCTGCGACTGGAGAGATTTGGTGGACAATCTGTTGTTCCACCTTGTCAAAAAAGTTCAGTCATTGGTCACACCCAAAGTATGTAAATCCAATGAAAGATGGACTGGTGAGTCTGCCAGGAATGTGTCTGATCTGAAGTGCACTGCCAAAGCTGCTGGATCTGCAACTGGAGAGATTTGGTAGGCAATCTGTGGTTCCACCTTGTCAAAAAAGGTCGATCATTGGTCATACCCGAAGTATGTAAATCCAATGAAAGATGGACTGGTGAGTCTGATATGAAGTGATATTGAGTTGGAAGCACCAATATATGAACTACCAAACCTGAATGCACAGGTCAGGTGATTAGGTTCCCCACTGCATAAGGAGGTTGATGTGAAGAGATATATCCTCTAAGCCCAATGTGCTGTTGGTAGTAAGCACGTCAAAGAAATTTTTGGGACACCGGCTGTATAGGGATGTGGAAGTATACATTGACCATGTTAAAATGATGGCAAATTTGTTCCTTCTGATTGAGATTCAATTAAGTCATTTTAATCTTGAACTTCAGCTGTAAAATATATTGATTATGCCAGCTTAGGCTGATAATAGGCCTGAATTTGCTGATGGCCATTTGTACAAAGAAGAGCTCACTTGTGGATTAGCGACCAGGTCTCCTGCTGATCTTCTGTGACTAACAGAGATGATGAGAGCGATGGGGTGGGTGGGTAGATAAATTAGATCTGAAACTCTGATCTGAAACTCCTCTGAAACAACTTGGATCACTAATCACTAATCTTCTGGAAACTGAATAATCCAATGAGAATTAAAGTGCAGGATTCTACTGCCTGCTAGTGGACTGTCTGCAGTTGGTCGGGGTTTAGTAGGATGCTGTCACCTGACATTGGATTGGTGTTGTTACTGGTTCTGTGTTTCTCCTGAGAATGATCCCTTGTCCTTTTGGTGCTATTTGTATCTTCTGGGAGGTAGAAATTAACTGGGTCTAAAGCAAGCATGGGCAACTTCCTCCAGGACATGGGCCAGATAAGTAATTTTTAAAGCCACAGCCTATTGATTTAAATTAACGCATAAAACCATGTCATAGGCCACATCTGGCACATGGGCTGTATTTTGCCCACCAACGGTCTAACCTAAATCCTCTCCACAGTAGGGAATGAGTAGGATAGATCAAGAGGATCCACATACTATGTGGGATATCCACATCTACCTGTACATCCCAGTGTGAATAGAACAGAAAAGAGAAAATGCCATCTTCATTATATGAGTCCTGGTAGCTACCCAACGGGTAGGCCATAAACAAAGACAGGCCATATTTAGTAGATGGACTTGTCATCCCAGTAGGGATGGCTTGCTCATGGGGAGCATGGAATGTACTCATATGGTCCATATAAATGACCATATGGAAGCCTCAGGATCTTTTCAAACTGGCTATGCCATAATAGTTGTGAAAGGGACTGATCTTTCATTGAAATCCCTGTAAAGGTATTGTATCAGCGATGTCATGGAAGTGGAGAAATGATGATTACCGAGTTCCCTGTTCAGCTCTGGTACTGACCGTACCTTGTTAGTGGTAAAATGGATGGACTGATCAATAAGGTTCTTGAAGTGTTTCAGAACTGGCCAAACTGTAGAGTATACACAGAAGAATCTGTCACTAAGACCCTATATGGTTCAATACCATGAACCTGGTTTGGTACAGTTTTCAGACCAGACTGATCTATGGAATGTATGGCTTAGATGACTGGATGGATTGGCAGCAAGGTATTGTACTTGTCATTTCTTTTACTGATGGATCATAAATATTCATAATAAACCCCAAGTGCCCTGACTTACAGGCCCAAAGGCCATTACGGAATAGGTGGGGGGACTTGCACCAAATATGAGGTACACTCACCCATACTATCATTATTAATAACTGAGGATTGCGACAGACCTAGAGGCAACCTTTGCCCCGTAAAAGAATTGTATCGTCTCCTAGGTGGTGATGGCAAAACCTTGCCCCTGGCTCCACTTTCACTATGAGGTTATCATAGCTGATGGCACTTTCCATCTCAATTTTGGTGATGTTGGGGTACCTAACAATGTCCCCCATTAAGCTCTCCACTGATTCAATTCTAGGATGAATAAACAAGATATTGTATTGCTTAATGCTGGATTGTATCTTTCTCTATTATTAGTGTTTTGCATAGAATAGTAGACCATATATCTTTGGATCAAGTCATGCAAATGTTGCATGTCTCTGAAGAGGTGCGCAAGCGAGGCAAGAGTCATTGTTATGCTCATGAGCTTTACATTTTTTTTGCGATTGGAACATTTTGTTGTCGTACTTGAGATTCTGAAATGGCAAGAACAAAAGTGTTCATAAACTGAGCACAAGAAATGTGTTAATATGTCACCAAAACAACACCTGTTATCAACAGAATGAGTGAGAACATGTTAGGATCATGACTAACACAAAGTACAATATCCAAAAACAATACTCTATTGAAGCATACAGCCCAAAATAACGAAGTTCACAAATGGTCATTCCACCTAAAGAATGAAAAAAATAATACATACAACCTGTGGCAGAAATGTTATTATGAACAACTAATACAAATTTGATAACTGATGGCAAAATTCAGAAGATACTGAATGGATTTTTGGGAGATCTCTGCATGATGTTGACTGATCAACAGCAAAAGATTAAAACTAACAATACCTGGTGGTGTAAAAGGAAGGTAATGAGCATATACAATATAAACACAGGAGACAATTTTGGGCTTTATGGTGGGCTGGATTCAGGAACTAGTAAGCATATATCCCTAATGGTAATGTGATCAGGGGAACAGATATTAAGAAGAAAGGCACAAGTGCAAAGCAGTTTTGTGAGGTATTCAAAAGAGAATGCTTTCTAGCAAACGCAGAAGTGACTAAGTAGGTACAGAATTTAGTGCCAGTGCCTCTATCTATAGGGAGATAAATCTTGTCATACTTCCACCTATGTAGGCTGTCAACTTTGAGTACTTTTATTGCTAAAATAGTGCTTCAGAGGGCTGGATTTGCTGGAGTTAGTGGTCATACTCCTAATGTATTATGATTAGGTACTGTATTTGAAGAACAAAACCTGCAACTGGAATTCTGCCTTGATCATCATAGAATTAATTACTAGAGCAGAATATAATTACACAGATGTTTGTTGCATGTGTAAGAAAAACGGAAGAGTTTACCTGGCTGTAACCACCAACCTCTACAAAGATACAGATGATGGAGATTATCACAAGAAGTACCACCATAGCTGTGCAGCTGAAGTGACTCTGCAATAAAAAAATTAGTAACTAACTTAATAATCAGCATAATCACTGTCAACATAGGAAAATAAATCAATCAAAAGAACAACTTTGTATCGATATGTACAAGACTCAGACAACTAATACATTTTATGTATATGTAATACTAAGACAAATGTGCACATCCTTTAAATGATGAAAGAGATAAAAGTTTTGTATCAATTGATTTCTTTTTAAAGATTAATGATCTACTTAAACAGCCTTCTAGAAATACATAATGGCTAAAGATCATAATTAGTTGACTGCTAGAATGTACATAATGGCTTGATTAAAATTATCAACTAAAGGCCATAATTAGCTGACTGCTAGATTGTACATAATGGTTTGATTAAACAGCTCAATTAAACAACATTATTAGTTGAATGCTAGATTGTGCATAGGGAATAGAATAAAGCTAAAACCTGAACTATCAAACATGTAATCAAGAGTTGCTCTAAGAACACATGATGCACTGAAAAAACTTTCATCAATGCATAATTATTTTTTTCATTATACTGAAACCAATGCAAGCTGATATTACATACTTTAATTTCTTTTTCTATAGGTTCTGCCAAGTTAATACCTCCCCCAAAAGCACTCATAATTTGCAAACCCAGCAAATGAATAAGAATTCATGTTCTGAAACATTAATGTTCATCATGTTCAAGACTTCAAGAATTACACTACATTTCCATTCAAATAGGCCCTAATAAGCAAGAAATTATTTATTTAAAGTATCTTTAGGATCTGGATTATGGTGTAATTGTTCTTAAAAACTAATTAGCAGTCTTTCATTTTGGACACAAAATTCTATTAGGAAACTCATATATACCATTTATACTTACTTATAAGTCCAGTCAAACAACACAGACTTTGTTTGGCTAATGCTTAATGTGCAGGAAGATCAGAGTCTATGTTGTTTGTGCTGTTTACTCCTAACAAACTGCAAAGATCCAGATTAGCCTGTGCATAATGCTAGAGCAGATTTGAGGTGGTGCAATTTGCAGTTGGATTTGAATTATAAATGAGTACATATGGTATATTGTTTAAATGCCTTGAGTTCAAAGTGAATGGAGATGTCAAGTCATTCCTATTCAAAACATCTTATTATAATCATCTATATTCACTAACATCAATGTGGTCACTAAAACATTCTTGTAAGAAAAATGAACTGTTTATAGCAGCCACTTGTCCTACAAGTCCAATCTTTATTGCCATCATAAGTGCTCTTAAATACAATTGTTAAATTAAACCTCCTGTAAATTATGTTGTGGAATGCATGAACGTATGAGGTATGTGTGTGTGATTTGGACTTTTAATGTAGCGTTATAAAAAATTCAGAGACATCGCAACAATGTCTGCAGTGTGACAGTGATACAGACATGTAGCATGATGTCCCACCCAGTCACATTATCCTGACACCAGGCCGACCAGTCCTAATACTAGCCTCTTAATGCTGAGCGCTTAACGAGGTAGCTGTTAGCACCATTTTTATAAGTCTTTCGAATGACTTGGCCATGGTTTGTACCCACAACCTCCTGCACCGAGGTGGACACTCTAACTACTAGGCCACCAGTGCACTCCTCATCAAAATGAAGCTACATACTAAATTCTGTTTAAATCCAACAATTCTTGGTAAGGATATGGTATGGACACCAAAATTTATGAGGACGGCCAATCATGGACTATCAGTCCTCTAAATAATGATGAAGAAGGCTGTCAATAAAACTCTTACAATGTCTTGATAATATTAAGCTGCATGCTAAATATGGTTAAAATCAAACAACACCCAATAAAGTTATTTTGTTAATCCATATTGCTGACAGACGGATATATACATATAGAGAGAGAGAGAGAACTGACAGACAGACAACCAATGTGATTACTACAGGGCTCCGCTGACTTTGTTCAGTCAGGTTTTAACAAAGCCCTCTTCCACTGCAAATTAATGTATTGATTTGAAGCTATCTGTGTTTCAAACATCAACGCAGCCTTACCACCACCCAGTATCTCTGTCTACATAGTCTGCTGTTGGGCCACATGGTGGTGTAGTACTTCATCCAGATCAGACCAATAGGAGCAAAGAAAACCCAGGCCAGCAGCATCAAGCAACCTGCAGGTAAAAACCAAATATATCAGTATCAAGATGGAAAATTAGTGAGAGGAGAAAGAGAGAGAAGTGAAGGAAAAGGCTGGTCATATCTTCCGTTTCTTTCTTTAAAGCTCTAATGAGAATTTTAAAAAAATATAATACAATATTAATGTGCTTTTCTGGGTTTTTATGAATGTGACATAATGAGCAAATCACAATACATCCATCTATCACACAAAACTGCATTTTTAATTTATTATTAATTATCTGGAGTAATTTCAGGCATGAAATTGTGTTTTATATATTTAAATGCAGGATTGTTATATGATATAGAACATACAAAAATACACATAAAAACAAAATATCTATCAATGTACATAAGTTCAAAAAATGGTGAATGTGATGTTGCATTTAATATCCAAATATCTTAATATCAAAAGATTGAAAAACAAAGTTGCAACTTAAAACCTGATACCAAAGGCAGAAATGATGTAATTAATTTTCAAAATAAATGTTAATATTTATGAGAAATAAGAAGCTACAGTTAAAAATCCAGTGCCTATTTAAATTCATAGTCCACTGAGTATTTATAAAGTGAACACATTGCCTCCACACTCAAGTCTCTTTGCATTATATTAACACAATGGTAATGGAAACATAATGATAAACACAGGCAAAGACCATTTTCTGCTGCAAGATGACTCGTTCAATCCATCCCTCAACATAGGATTGGTTGAACTCAAATTGGGTTACAAGTTTAAAGTGGTGGTCAAGTGAAGTTATTTGGTTTCTTTGCTGAAACTTGTGTAGCAAAACTATCAATTAGATACTAAAATGAGCTAGGTCCTTGATTTGAAAACTAGTTTACTCACCATGGGCCTTCACCAGATGATATCTAGCTCTGCCACTTATGTCTTCATTGCTCTTTAGACTGACCTTGTCAGGGGAGGCAACTGGGAGATGACCAACATTTAAGCCATGGCGCTTGATATATCCTGCAAAAGACATTTTTTAAAATTGTTTTGCAATAATGCATACAGAGGCAGTTAAGAACATGGTTGACAAACAGAACAAATGTCAAGTAAAAAAATATAACTATCGGCAAACTGACATACAGTATGTAAATATTTTATTTGTAAATGAAAAGCTCTGAGATACAATTAATGAAACCTAAATGTATAAAACAGCATATTGTGACTAAATCATTTATTATGGGATGCCAATTTTTGTGAATTTTGTGTTGGTTGCCATCCAAAAATAGGACTGGGCCTCTATATCATACAAATGAATACCAAAGAACTTTCTGTGTGTGTGTAAAATCATAATGTGATGCCCATAAAAATGAATGACATACAGCAAATAAATGAAGTCTACCACAGATGTATCAATAAGAAAATATTGCTCTAATTTACTTATTAGCTAATTATACTACAAATGCAAGAGTCTGAAATGGAGAGACAAAAGACATGACAAGTTCTTTCTACTACTGCTGCACAGTGATTAAGGCTCCCAAATAGAAGCATTTTCTGTTTTTAAACTCATTACCATTTGGTGCATATCCTCTGGCCATGAAGATGTGGAAACTTTCATCAGTGAGAGGAAAACTTCCAATCTCCTCATCATTAGGTGCAATCTCACGAGAAAATCGACACCTCAGTCTTCCATTATTGTATGATCCTTCTGCTGTACTATTGATGATACCAGCTTTAGGCTGTTAAAATAAATTTCAAAACATTTTTTAAAAATATTCAAATGTTGATGATAATAATAATGATGATCCAGAAACAAGGAAAGTGTCAGGATCATGAATTCTATTATCTTTCACTGACTGCATGAGTGCATTTATTTAGGGAAGAAGGTGAAAAGATGTCCTAAAGTGCTTAAATTCACAACAGTTACTTTAATTTGTCACCAATATCTGAAAGGTAGGACAACAATACACATTTGTGGGAGTTCAAATGCATGTCTTCAAACTGTTTCCAGGTTCAAAATAAATAGCCTTGTTTATGGATTCTCAACCAATCTTATATTTGTACTTGCCATACCTAGACTATTCTAACTCTCTTTGAAAAAAGGAAAAGGGGGAGGGGTCCAAATGTGTCAGTGTATGACACTATGGTCCTAAACTAAGTAACATAAAGAAGCAAAACCAACAAGTTTTGTAAATTTAACAAATAATTTAATTATCTATGTCATGAAAGGAAAATTTGATAGGAATTTGCAGTATTATAAACTAAATCTAAAGTAATCCTAAAAGTTCTATGACAAAACCAAAATAATAGTGTGCTAAATGAAGTCCCAGCCTTGAATGTGCCTAAGTCCAACAGTCTTGCTGTACCACAATGGCATTATCCAGAATTGCTTTGCATGAGTTCACAATTATCCCAGAATCATGCTTAGTCCAAACAGTAATATGAGCACTTTTTAATTCCAATAAATAATAAATGATTCCTCTTAAATTAAATCTAAAAACAAAACATTAAATACATCTGCAGACGGACATTAAAACAAGACCAATACTAGGAAACATTGTCCTCACATAAAGCTGTTGGTGGTCATCCACTGTGACCAACATGGTCTCAAACTCCACCATGCTAATTACTTGCTAATTACTTTATCTTCAATGGCCACCAAGTTCACTGACTGCACTGAGGCTACTTTTGTGCCATTGCAAGTAGTTTTGAATAGACACAAATCATCATAAAGAATCTTCTGGTGAAAACACCATGCTGATATGACAATCTATCAAGGAGAAACAGTGCAAGGATTTTGAAGACAGTCATAAAGGAGGTCAGACTGCCATTATTTTCATTCAGAACTAGAAATAATAAAAAGTGTTCTGGTGATAAACCCATGTCAATATGTCTTTCTGTTCAAGTAGAGCGGTGATAACCAGATCTTCAAGATGGCTGCAATAGCAGTCAAACTGGGTGTCAGATCGCCACTATTTAGGACTGCTAAAACCATAAGAAATCTTTCAGTGAAAACTCCATATTGATATGACCATCCTTTCACAAGTAACAGGAACAAGATTTTCCAGATGGCTGTTGTGATGGCCACATTGGCTGTCCAAGCAGTGCCACATTCATTTAAGACCAACCAGACCTTGGGATAAATGTGGATGTGAAGTTTTATGGCAGTCCTCCAAACAGCTTGGTAGGAGTAGAAATAACAAACTTGTGCCAGTGGAGGAAAGGACAGCAGCCTGAAAACAGACAATAAGCCATCCCATAAGCTCTTCTAGTATGTGACTAGGAGAGCTAAAAACATTAGGCCAAGTGAGTGTGAGATCACTTACCTGGCTGACATATACCCAACTGCTCAATGCAAACCAAACTGACCAAGAAATCTGAGTCAGCATGGTGTTTTCAACAGAAATTTCTGCCAAAGACTGTTGATAGCATATGTAGTGAAAGAATTATTTTATATAATTTTAATAACTTCATCTGATGAGCATCATTTGTCCAGTACTGAAAAACGTATATGTCCATGTTAGTTGCTGTTGTTGTTGGGGTTGGTTTTTTTAGGGTTTAACACCATTATCGGCACAAGATAGGCTATGCATGGTGGCCAGTATAAATGGTGGAGGAAAAACCTGGGAAAACCCTGGAAAGAACCACTGACCCACAAGTAGCTGCTGGCAAGCTTTCTCGTGTACCCACAGGCTGAGCCCGAGACTCAAACCCATGCAGACAGAGGTAAGACAGCAGTGATCCGTAACAGTGAGCGCTTTAGACCACTAGGTCACTCAGGCCCCACCCCCACAACTAGTTAGTCAAATTCTGTTAAATATTTTTTCTATTTTAGCAACTGCAATCACAATTAAATGCATATCTGAATGCTTTTTGACATTTTGGTCAATTCCATTCGGTGGCTTTTGCAAAAGAGAAATTTAAAGGTCTACCTATTTTGAGAAAAGGCAGTCATATTTGGTGGTGGATTGGCATCATTGTTATACGAAAATTGAAAATCCTTCGAATCAGTTTGCTGTCACATTTTGACAAATTCTGTTAAGCAGTGTCTGAGAAGATGTCATTTGACAGTTGTTCTACTTTTAGTGGTGGCATATTCTATGGCAGATCAGCATCATTTGAACAAGCTTAAAAGTCGTTTATGTCAGTATACCAGTCCTCTGAGGTATTCTACCATTAGTAAATGACATCACAACTGACAATTAACTGGCATCATTTCTAAACTTCTGAAAGCCCATTTTGTCTATAAGCTGCATATAACATTTATTAAAATTCAGATCAACAGCTTTTGAGAAGTCATTTTAAAGGTTGTTGACAATTTTAGCAATGGCAGTCATATTTCAAGGCGAATTTGATAAAACATGCATAAATCTGAGCACCCTTCATGCCGAGATGCTCACAAATTTGGCTGAAATTTTTCCAGTGGTTTATTTTTGGAAAAAGTTGAAAAAATAGCAAATTCTGGTGATCAATAAACAAAACATTTGAGTCACTTAGACATGTCAAAAGTTCATCTGAATTATTGATATGCAATCTAAGAAGAGAAGTAAAAATTGAATAAAATAATTACATCTAATACTCACATTATTAAGCAGCCTGTTTCTTTTTCCCTCATTCTCATTGTAGGCTTGATATACCTCTGTATAGCCTGTAGAAGCATTGTGAACACATGCAATAACTAGATCTCCACCCTGAAAGAAAATGTTTAAGAATAGTAGGGATTGCCATAAAAGTAAATTATATATAACTTGATCATATCAACAAGTATTTGAATCAGAGTATTGTGACTGCTGGAGGGACTCAGAAGTTAATGAATATGAAGTATCTGTGGTCATCAGGTCTGACTCTATACCTGTCTCTCCTTTCTACAGCATGTATTTGATTATGTCCACTGTGGCCATGTTTGATTATATTCACTGTCAGCTCGATTCTAAACTTGTATCTACATTTTAAATCATATATTCATTAAGTTAACTGTGGAGATCATATCTGATTTAACACTTTTATCTACTTTCTAAAGCATGTATTCATTATGTTCAAGTAAACCATGATTCTACACTATCTATTTTCTAAAGCATGTATTCATTATATTCACTGTGGAGATCTTATTTGACATTATTTACTTTTAATAGCATTAATTATTATGCTCACCATGGAGCATCTTCACTAGCTAAGGTTTCAATGTGATAACCCTATCTACACCTTGGCGTATCGAGCAGATATTCTGTGCCTCGGGTCTGTGAATTTCAATGGATGTGGTGGCAAGCCACTGCACATAATCAAAGTTAAGTTGTTCAGATCTGAACTGTTCCTACATGAACGAGACGAAGGGAGCACACAACTTGAATGGACTAATACATAAGCAATCTTCCAGTGCCAGTCCATGTTTGCACAAATTACCTTTCATTCAAATACACCTGTAATGGCTTCCCTCTGGTACACAGATATACTTTTGATGTTAAACTTCCAAAGTATCCTCTTTAAGTCAACTGCCTCCACCGTTTTCAGCCGAATAACAATGCACCATGCTATTTGTCAGCTGGCATTAGATACTAAGAGAGGCAACTCATAAGATTCAATATAGGACAAAGCACCAATATATATGTTCGATTCGCCAAGATGTAGATAGGGTTATCATATTGGAACCTTGACTAGTGAAGACAACAGTGGAGATCACATTTGGTTCTATACTTTTATCTACTTTCTAAAGCACGTATTCATTATGATCATCAATAAGATGGCAGCTCCATTTAATATTCTACCGAGCTATGTGTTATTTGATATTTCAAGGATACCCAAGATTAAAAAGATCTGCCCAAAATCAACATTAACAATGCAAACTCACATTTTTGTATATTACATTGACATTTTGTTTAAGTTGTATCGCAAGATTTCAAAGTGTTCAATATATACATGTCCACTTCAATTCTTGGTAATTGGCCCTATGGAATCTTATTACTGAGACCAAGTATCTTAATAACATTTTAATCTCACATTCCTACTGATTTCTACTGTACAATACCAGTATAGAATATATCATTCATCATGTTGTCTTACATTGCATGCAGTCTAAGCTGTGTTTTAGTGTGTGTGTGATTTTGATTTTTAACGTAGCTTTAACAATTTTTCAGTCATATCGCTATGATGTCTGCAGTGTGGCAGTTTATAGTGATGTCTAGCACTGGGGCATCATGCTGCAGCCAAGTGAGGCAGATGTTAGTATCATTTTTGTAAGTCTTTGGTATGAGTTGGCCATGGATCAAATGACCTCCCGCATCCGAGGCGGACACTCTAACCACTAGGTCACCAGAGCAGTCTTAAACTGTGTTTTAGTAGTAACCTATCTGCCTTTAAACCTTCCAAGTTAACTCCGACTTTTTGATGTAAACCTAACATTTAACCTCTGACCAAAAACAATAATTTTTAAGGTGTATTTTGCCCTATTCATGCTTCATCTGTACTGTAAAAATAATCCTTCATTATGCATCAGTGTTGGACAGGAAAACTCAACTCTCAGGATCCAAATTTTGCATTGGACACTGCAAAGCTTCATGCCTAATGCAAAAGTTTGTCCCTCAGGTGAAAATTTCCAATCCTACACTGATGTATATGATGGACTTTATTGACCCTTCATCATTAAATCAAGTAACTTTGCTGGTTTTTAAGATATTTGGTTCTGGAATGTTTGCAATTATTTCAAAATGATTCTAGTATATCTGTCATGTGAGCAGGATGTAAAAGGATTTATATAAAACTTGCAATAAAAGGAATAAGTTATTTTTGAGCATTAATTTTGGTAATTGGCCATGTAAGTATTAGTGTTTGTACTTGCTTATAAGTTAAATCACAAAATATAATTCTTTATAAGTCAGATCCAACTGCAAACTGCACAGACCCAGATCTGCTGTCACATAACGTGCTGGCCAATCTGGATCTGTGTAGTTTGTTAAGAGTAATCAGTAGAACAAATAACATAGCCCCCGATTTGCTGGTGCATTATGAAAATGGCAACTCAGGGTCTATTTTGTTTGCAGTTTTACATGTACATAAATATATTGGGTATTTTGGGTATATATTCATCTCTTCATTACAATACATAATTAAATTTCCATCCAGAAATTACTGTTATAGAATGAAAATATCAAATAATGCACAAGTATTAATTGTATTCAAAATCTTTTCTTTCCTGTTGATAACAAATGCCAACTCATGATTATTTAAAACAATTATACAAGTCATACCATGTAGATGTCATTTGAAAATCCCACTGCGAAATATCTATCATTGAAGCCATCTGTGATTGCACTCATCTCGAAGTTGATGACGTTGCCCCTCTCGGACCATGTGAAAAGGTACTCGCACTCCAACTCCAGACAATTTTCAGGTTCTCTGTAACAGCCCTTGTTGGACCCACAGCCAGACACCTGAATGGGGTCAATTGGGGGTATGATCTGGAATGAATGAATGAATACACTAGAACCATTTGACAATTGGGGCTTGGAGTTGCTGACATTGGCATGTGAACAAGAACTGTGAACATAGAAAAAGAGTGCCTACCTCCAGGATACTATAAAAAAAAAAAAAACAGATGAATTCCGTGTCATTAACAGTCAGCTGGGCATGGATGGGTGTGACATGGCAGTAGTTTGGTTTGGGGAAGCGGGGTGTCAGTAGTGAGGGTCCTAAACTCAATACTATGCAACCCTTCACGAAGTTTGTTAATAATGTTAGCATTATGAAAAGACTTAAAGATTTTAACTTTCACTAAGAGTCTCACTCAGCTATTAGGGGTTACTGAATTTACAGTTTATTTTCTCAGTACTGAAAATTACTGGGAAATTATTTGATTCATTTCATAAATTTTATTTCAAAAGAGTACAAATGTCGGATTCTATTTAAGGTATCAATTAATACTTTTATTGCAATGGATTATAGAAGATCTTTATGCAGCTGTTTTTGTATTTTTTTTCTAAAGGGCCTGTCTCTGAACAAGGTAGAATGGCAGAAGGTCTTTGTTCTTGTCTGCTGGTGGAAATTCACATAATTCTTTTTATCTGAGAAGGCTTTCATCAACCATATTCTGAACATCTGTATTTGGCTTTGGTGTTTGTTGGGATTTAAATCTGTCAGTGTCCATTTCTGACAATATCTGGAAACTAGCATCTTACTCTGAATTGAAAACTTTCCAATTACAGAGACTGAGAAATACCCCAACCTCAAAGTTAAGGACAGAAGGTACAGTCAGATCTACAAAAGGGATTTGTTTGAATATTTTGAAAAGGGAGGTGAAGCTTGTGAATGGTTGAAATATTTATGAAATATTGATGTCACAAAGCTAAGCTTTTTTCTGGGAACATCACAAAAAATGTAACAAGTGTAGCATACAATTGTTGAAAATAAAAATTGTGACCCACTCCTAAAAGATAAATCTGATAAAAAAATGTTAACCCAATGCTAGAAGATAATTTGAAAAAATCCTTCATATTTTACTTGAAGAGAGTTTCTTTGTTAAAAAACAATTCATAATAATTCCAATTTTTATGAATTGACTGCATTTTCTACATTTTGAATGTACGTAAACGGTCAGGTGATAATGATCTAGAATTTTGTACTCATTGATAAATTCTGTGTACTACTTTTGGTTTCCGGTTTCCAGATCATTTGATGTGAAGTTTTATCTATATCAATGCCTTACACCCTGACAATAATAAGATCCCACCCACTCCTGTGATTTCCGATAAAAAATGACAAGCCACAGATTAAAACAGACCATTAGAAGTTAAAACAATGTAATTGCACAGACCTTCCTGCACTCCAACACTTACAACTTTTGCCGAAGAATGCATATGGCAGGCTTTAGAAGCCAATCTTCAGAAATTATTGCATTTCACCTTGACAACATGTTAAAGCAGCGGTTATTAAAGGTCAGGGTCATATGTCAACCAAGAGATATCACTAAAAATGGACAAGATTGTGCTTTTGAAAGATCAAAATGCGTAAAAAATAACGACGTTGCTATAACAACACGTGCCATACACAAGTGTAATTTTCGAGAAACAAGATAATATTTCTGGTTTAACAGCAACAACCATTTTGTATATATTAAAACAATGATCATAACAAGATATCACTGGCATGACCCGCTATGACATTCTACCCCATATCACTGTATAAAGAATCAATGAATATTTGGCGAGCGAAGATAGGGCTATGTATTCTATTGCAGTTAAGAGGCTAATGAAAGAAAACTTCCACGTACATAAAAGTGAATGTTTTTTTAAATTAAATCTGCTGATCTGATGTTAGAAAGGAAGTAAATTGGAATTATAAGGATTAAATGATCATGGTTGGGTATTTATCTATGCGTAAATTTTACATAATCATTCACCAAGTTTACATAAAGTCCTTTGGATTTTATTTACTTTGTGAGTGACTAGGTCAAATTTACACATTGATAAATACCCAACCATGATCATTGTATCCAATAAGAGACATGCTCTATACCTGCTGTTGGGATACTCTAGCAGCTGATATATTGGGTAGTGTAAATTATTGCTGATAACTGAAAATCTGACCTTAGACACTAACAAGGCATGGTTGACTCAGAAGATTAGTCTCAGTGAGGACAAGGTATGTGATCTACAACTAAACGTACTGTACAGAAGCTGTCATTTTCTTCTCAGACTTTTTATTATGACCTTGACATCTGGGCTTTCAACATCAAATTCAATAAGTTTCTTTCTTTAAGAGCAAACTCTCCACATATTTAGCACCAGGGATATGGTCTGGAACAAAAGTTATTATTTGAAAACCATTTTTCTTCTTTCAGTCAATGCCCTTGGCCGTTGACTCTCTGACCCACAAATTCAATAGGCTTCTTTATTGTTCAAATAGTAAGACATCCACAAAATGTGACGAAGGTATGTGGTCAGTAACTTTTAGATTAGTTTTATGCAAAAAAACACTTTTCATTTTTCAGTCACACTGATGTTGACCTATGATATTTTGATCCCAAATTGAATAGATTATTTCTTATTCCAAATGCAAGCTATCCTCAAAATTTAGTTCCAGTGCAGAAATAGAGCTATTGTGCAAAAAAAAAATATTTCTTCTGTCAGTCATAGTGACTTCAGAAGTTTAGTCCAGGTCTATAATGTAGAGCTAAAGTCATTGTGTAGAAACCATTCTTCAACTCTGACACTGACCTTCACCTCTGACCTTTATACCCCAGAATTGATAAACTTTTTTCTTCCACAAGGTTTAGTTCCAGTCTGTGATGTAGGACTAAATATAAGACTAATGTCACCATGCCGAAACCATTTCTTTTTTCAGTCACTGTGACTTTGACCTTTGGTCTACTGACCCTAAAATCAACAGGCTTCTTTCTAACAGTAACTGCAAGCTATCCACAAAGTATGGACAGATGGAGTTATTGCACAAAAAAGTATGTAACTTCCAACATTAACATGAAAATGTATCTTCATTATTGCTGGTCTGTGAAGATACCAAATGATAACTGTTAAAAAAAAATATCAGCAAAATTCCAAATTTTTCTTGTAATAACACTGATGAATTCATACTATGGTTCAACAGTTATAATCTTATACAGATGCTCTGCCTAGTGCTTTTATTCATAATGAATTGATCTCTGTAATAACTGTTGTAGCCAAACCTGTCTGTCCACGTCAATGAAAGGCAGTCTATAGTTGTCCTTACTGATCATAATATGTGCATATCAGAAATAACTGAAGTATGCATTAATGTTTGTGTATGAAATGATGCATTAAACCAAATATGTTAATTTCTTTGTAAACTTGTCAACATTTTCAGATTATTTAAACAAATCTTCATATAACACTGGAAAACAGAACCATACCCTCCGTTCCTAAATACGCCAAAAGCTGTTGCAGATAGTTTCATGAAATTTCATAAATATAACTTAGAAGGTCTTCAAACTTTCAAAAATAAATATCTCAAAGGCCATTGCAGGTAATTTCATTATGTTTTTAACTGTCTCTTTTTGATTATACAAAATACTACAAGAAATTTGAAAGTTGTAACTTGGGTGAAATACAATATCTAAACTTGCATTCCAAGTTAAAATCTAAGCTTGGTATTCAAATAATTTCACCAAGTACTCGCCAGATAACTCTTGATGACTTTTAACTCCTACTGTGTTACTACGACATCAATGTTCAACATTGGTTTTATACATGTGAAACATTGGTTTCTTCTCTACTAAGGTGCATGTTTTCCATACATAAAATATACATTTTCTGCAAACTTCCAGTTCCAACTATACATTGGGGGGGGGGAGGGGGGCAGCTGGCCAAGTGGTCTAAAGTGCTTGCTGTTACCAATCAATGTCATCTCACCTCTGTCCGCATGAGTTTGAGTCTCTTGCTTGGCTAAGGTGGTTATGTGAGAAAGCTTACCATTAGCTCCCATAGGTCAATGTTTTTTTCCCCAGGTTCTTCCTCCACCATTTATACTGGCCACCACATATAGCCTATCTTGCACTGAGAAATAGCATTAAACTTCCAAAAACAACAATAGCAACATTATCAGGTTTTTTCTGTACATTAACTTGGTACCTACTATAAACTTTCAGTGTAAAATAAACATACATATATAGCAAATGTAAGAAGTTCCTGAGTGCTGACATGAGTTTACCATATGAGTAAGTGGTTCACATGTGATTTACAGTCACTCCTACTTGATACTGGTATCCACAACAATGTTAAGCTAATGGGATAATTTCTGAATTAAACATTATTAACAAGAGATGAATTCCTTTAAAGTTTCATGACAGCAGTATGACCACAACACCATACATACTCGCATACAAGTTAGACCCAGCTGCCTAATCAACTGGCAGATCCGAGTCTATGCAGCTTTTTAGCACTGAACAGTAGAACATACAATATAACCCTAATCTGCCAGTGTATTATGTGCCAGCAGGTCAAGGTCTATGCTGTATGCAACTGGATCTAACTTACATGCAGTATATATGGTAATAAAGTCGTAAGAATTTTGACCTGAAACAGTACATACCCACATACCTTACAGATGCAAGAGTAAAATATCTACTAATGAGATTTAATGTTCCATGCAACTATGATAAAGTCTTATTGTAAATGAAGGATTATGAAAGAAGGTTAAACTAGGTACATTGAGCCAATTCTTTCTGGTCTGATAGGGCCGAGTTGGATCATAGATTGCTCTAGCTGATTTCTCCTTCACCCATACATTCTTCTCATTTTCCACAAATGTGGCCCTGGAAAATAAAAGTGTAACAACTCAAACAGGGATGCACAAAACACCTGATTACACAAGGTTTCTGTCTAAGCATAACTATTTATGTCAATAACACATGGAATCCTCTGGAAGATGGGTGGACAGCTTTTGTTCATGTGTGACAAATGTACAAATTTGGCTCTTCTATTTGTAAAGACATTTACCCCAGAACGAGAGATGCAAATGTTCATGGCAAAAGACATGCCATTATTCTGTATGTTATTATTCCTGTTGTTTGCATAGTTCATTAAGAACCAGTTCTGTAATGAACTAGTTCAAGTCCTCTGTTAAGAAAAACATTTACTAGTTATTTCTGGGGAAAAATACAAATATTAACAGATAAATGTCAATCTGGAATATTATGGAGCCTGAATATTCCTATCCCTGAGAATCATCACTTCATGCTGACTGCAGTCATTATACTTTCTTTATACACTGTGTCTGACTTGGTACAGTGGCCATATATTAACAAAGCATCTAAAATCTAATTCCTCAAAATTAAGATTTTTCAATAAATAGGGGGTCAAGTTTAGCAAAGTGAATTTTTAACTAAATCCAGCAGATATCAAGACATCAAAATACTGTCATAATAATAAAATTCTCCTGCAATCAATACTGATTTACAAGTAAGGAAAACTGTTTAAGATTTATTAAAATTTGAGAAATTCCTGAGCAACTTTTAATGAATAAAATCATCCTCTGGTCTACAATTTTACAATTTATGAGTTATTTTATATCCTTTTTACAATCTTTAACTCTGGCAAAAATACCTATAATTTCAAATGTATTATAGACAAGAAAATGTTAATCTATAGTTGAGAAAAACATTCGAGAAATTTTAGTGAAACTGGGAGATGGTTTAATGCCCAATCTAGTCAAAATTTCAAGTCCATTATTGGCTGGATTACAAAGATTCTAATGTACTTCACTTGCAGTTTTCCATTTTGCATAAATATACATTGACTGATAGATACACAAAGTAGGTATTTTTCATTTGGGTAAATGCTGAAGTCTCATATGCAGCAAACAACCACTGCTAAAGGAGAACATAGTGTACTCAGTTCTATGATCAAATAAACCTAAGTCTAACCTCCATGATGGCCAACTCTCATATTTTTACCAAATGCATGTATTTCCCAACCTCACCTTC
This sequence comes from Sinohyriopsis cumingii, assembly GCA_028554795.2. NCBI lineage: Eukaryota > Metazoa > Mollusca > Bivalvia > Unionida > Unionidae > Sinohyriopsis > Sinohyriopsis cumingii. The sequence goes on from CM068824.1 coordinate 93,461,012, forward strand.
CACTATATTTTATGGGTCAATCATGGTTCATTGGCATGTGCGTACATGTATGTTGGGCTTGTGACCAGAATGGTATGTGTTCAAATCCTGTCTAGACCAAGCCATGTTGGCCACCATGTTGTGTCTCTGGGCATAGCACTTTACTCCAATATATTAATCTTTTATGTGTTGATATGCTGTTAAAACCAACTAATTAATCAATCAATCATCAACTATTTTGCCACCATCAAACCAAAATATTTCCAACCTTATTCAATTATTAAACAAAGTTGCACTGTATGTAATAACTAAGCCTGCTGATAAAAAAAGTGAAGTCACATGCATACCTGAACTCAATATGTCCCTCAGGTGTCTGTGGGGGCTGCCATGCCAGTCGAACTTGGGTCAATGGCTTTGTCCCAATGTACACAAGAGCTGTCTGAAAAATAAATTTAAATCAAACTAACTGAAAGTCTAGTCAAAATTGTAAATGACACTTGTAATATCAATGTTGATTTATATGTACAAAGAAATACAAACAGAAAGCAAGGTAATTTTCCAAAATTAGGGGTCTCACTAGGATTTTAAAATTAGTTGTCCAGGACTCCCATTTTGGTAAAAATAAGAGTTCCACCAGCAAAAGTTGCAGTCCCCTCTCAGAAGCATATAGTGCATACCTGAAGTGGCTAAATATCATGATGAGAAAAACCACTTGTTGCCACTGGGTTTACTTTTCCAAATTCTTTACACCTCTTGTTTGTCCATCAGAGTGAGACTGAATTTTGTCAATCCAAGGAAAAGTCTTATTCCAAACACTAAGCCAGGGATCACTCACTTTCTTACATTGTTCCATCTGAAACTATCAGTTCTAGCAAGTTAAACAATCTTCTGAATCTCATTACATTCTTATTCAATTTACCATTTACCCCAAAAAATATATATTTATCCAAATTTGCAAATGGCATTCTGTCTAAGACTCAATGTGTCTTGATTTTTAGGTCACATGCACTACTTGTTTGGCTACACTCGGAAACTGACACAATAATAAAAGCTAAAGTTGTTCATTTGATGTACTCTTATAATGACCACATGTTCATCTCTGGGTCCTTCTCCCTCTGAATTCAGTCACTGTAAATATCAGCACATTTTCCCACCAGTCAGCAGCTAGTCTGCCTCATGTTCTTTTGATGTACTGTAATAATGACAACATGCACATCTGGGAGTCTTTCTGCCACTGAATTCTGTCATTGTAAATATTAGCAGAGATAAATTATCAATTGATCAACACATTTTCCCGCTCAGCAAGTGCTTGAAGCAGGACTGGCAAGGTTTTGCATTTGACACCCAGCTATTGATTGTGTACGGAGGACTCCTGCATATGTTATTTTCTGCATCCCAATATGCGTAATTAAGCGTTTCCGAGACATCTGAAAATGTATCAGTTTTGCATAAAATTAGGGAAAGGATGAACATAAGCTGTTGAGAAAATATCTACTTGTACAGAATTTACATGAACTATATTAAGGGCTGAGATCCCTCTGTAAAAGTGAGCAAACATCATGATGGGTCAGTACTAAATGTGTTGTCATTAAGGAAAGTTGCTTTTTATGATAATCTGATGTCATTCTCTGATACTGATAATAAAAGAAAAATCTCTCGAGGCAAACAAAATAAAATTTTGTCAAGGATATGATGTAGAAAGTCCCTTTAATAGAATTCGAAGACAACTAGTTGATATTCTGTGCAAAGGTTTTGGTGTTCACTTTTGTTAAAATATCCTGGAAACCATTTATGATAAATGATGTAACATTTTGATGTTTATAACAGGAAGAAATACTAATGATAGTATACCCTGGTAGTCTGTTATAAACAGCACACTTAAATTAGTTTACAAAGTAAGGTTGCAACTCTTACCAAAATTTGCAAATGTGTACAAGGAATACAATAACCAATTTAAAACTCAATATCTCCCTATAATCAGCATATTAGGCTAACAGCTGACAGCTATTTATATGAAAGCCACTGACAATGTGAATACTGTACCTCATTCAATTTGTGATTCTTTAATTTGCTCTATGTCATTGTTGAATATATCTGACAATTTAGATAAAACATGTTGTGACACTGCTACATACATTAAAAGGATGACAGAAATGAATAAGTAAGAGTGACCACTATAACAAAATGGACACGATTTGGCAATTAATATTATCATTAGTAGCCATAATGACCTGTCAGTGATGCTGATATACTTTCAGCTCACACTACTATGCTTCCATAACAATCCACTGAAATTTCTGAATCATCCAATGATATGGATATTAAATAACCAATTATCATCCATATACATCTAGAACATTATCACATGCTTTATTTTGATTCCTACAGATAATCTGTGTCAAGTAATATACCTTGTCATAACATGATTCCCAATATAACAAAGCATTACTATGAACCCAATGACAAAATGACCAAAGTCATACCAATGTATAACAATGAGGGTTGCAAGTAAAACTTAATCAGCTAGCTGATTCTTTCCCCACTACAACCAACTGGTTTCTTTTCATTAATGAACTCTTTCCTAATCTGCTTAAGGCCCACATGTGAAATATAATACATGTAATGGTTCATTTAACAAAATCTCACAAAGGGTTTATTTCAAATGTGCCTTTACATTATTACAGATTACAATTTCAGACTAATATCCTTTCAAAATTAACTTACACAGCATAAGACTTTTGAATTTTAATTCATGTTCATGCTTCTTTTTAGCAACCTAACACTACATGAAAATGGTCATTTGCAAGGTTTTGTAAATAAATTCCAGACTGAGTGAAAATGTCCAAGGAAAAGGATGCTAGGTACCGCAACCAGTCATACTGTTCAACTCTTTTGGAATTTGATCCACTAGCACTGTACACATAAATGTCTTTGGATAAGTGATGCTGCACCCATAATCTCAGCATCAGTTGCCCACACAGTATTTAACTCAATATTACTGTTCCATGTAACACCTGGAATTACCTGTGATAATTACTATGTCAACAACATATGACATTTTGGGTGGGTTTTGCAATATACAAGTTACATGGGTGTATATGTATTTCAAATGACACCACCTTCCCTGATCCCGTGAACACCCAAAATATCAGTTACAACAATAACATTCACATGTAATCATCACACCTGTCACTCTTTCCTTTAATATACATACAGTAAGGGATCACCTTGAGAATACTTGAGAAAAATTTATCTGCAAGCTTCTTATTGTTTTCTTTTTAATTAGCAATTTCAATAAAATACAAAATTATTTAACTTTACACATGCTAATAGTGACAACATGGGACAATCATATTTCTTCCAAGTGAGAACTTATAGTTTTTTATTTTATATTCTGATTATATGTAAAATCTAACAAAATAATAAAAACATAAATCCGCTCAATGAAGAAATGGCATAAATATATTTTTTTATTAATATGGTATGTTGTAACATAAATATTTATTTTAGTATGGTTGGTTTTAAAAACAAATTCATTTTAGAGGGTGTTTTTATAAATTTAGTTTTGCTAAATAATTGTTCTAATGTATAAAAGGTATAGTTGAAGGTGGGGAAAGAATCACCAAGGTAATTCTTCCTGGGGGAGGGGGTGCTTTTAGCTGGAGGCAGAAAGAATTGGCCTGCCAGTTGTTTCCCCCTGGGAAAGAACTGGCTAGCTGATTCTTTCCCCATGGGAAAAAAATCAGTGAGCCAATTCTCCCGCCTCCCCCGGAAACTTTCAGAGGGGGGTAAATTTGACAACAACACTAGGTCAGAACTAAGTGTTATTGACAATCATAATGTTAGCATTGTCAGAACTCTACCTGATGCAGTCTGATCATGAGATATGCTGGTCTCTATAAAACAATTAATATGCATGACATTTCATTGAGGAAAAAGGGATTGGGGGAGTAGGGGACATACTATCTTCAAGTTTAATGAGGGTTTTACAGGTAATACAGCAGTAATAAATGCCTCTGTCTAGGACATGCATTAACACTTTATCAACAAAAATCAACTGTGAAAGTAAGTGCATCTTTTATACTGTTTTTCAGTCAATCTATTTCATGGCAAAAATCATCTTGAAAAAAATGGGTCAATTAATAGCATTTTAACAAAATTAAGGAAACTAATAATAATACAGAGAACTAATCTGAATGTTCAATTTAGTGTGTCAGATATATTACAGGTGTTGCTGCTATTTTGACAAACGTCATACACCCCAGAATGACTAATTCTCACACGTTGTTCGCAGTATGTGCAAAGAATTAAATGCCCCCCCCCCCCACTGCTGCTGTGCTTCACAAAGAAAAACTCCTCCAACCAGGACTTCTGAAATTTATTTTTCCTGGGATATGCATGCTCTGTGAAGATGTACTGCTTCCTGTATCATATTGAAAACGAATCAAACACTATTCTAATGACTGAAATAATCATGCTTTGTGTTTTATATATGAAGTAACTACCAACTTCAAAGAAATATTGCTGCTATTGCCAATAATTTCTAATACAGATTGCTTAAAATATTTTCTTTCAAGGCAATGATATGTAATAACTTTTGTTCTTCAACACTCATCTAGTATATCCTTGATTGATGAACTTTACCTATGCAAATTAGCACTATGGGCTCCCCTACTGCAGTCTTCAAAGTACTTAACACATTACAGAAGCTATTATCAGCCAAATAATATGTGGAATAGTGCTTGTTTATAGAGTACCAGACCTCTTTGCCTTTTAACTGCCTCTTTGACAATTTGCTGGCAAACTGCCCCAAGGATAGTGTTACATGAGTTCTGGGCCCCGAGTGGCAGAGTGGTCTAAAGCGCTCTTCGTTACGGATCACTGCCATCTCACCTCTGTCTGCGTGGGCTAGAGTCTCGGATTCGGCTAATGTGGATATGTGAGAAAGCTTGCCTGTAGCTTCCTGTAGGTTGGTGGTTCTTTCTGGGGTTTTCCCAGGTTCTTCCTCCACTATTAGTACTGGCTGCCAAGTATAGCCTATCGTGTGCTGAAAAATGGTGTTAAACCCTACAACAACAACAACAACAACAACAACATGAGTTCTAAGTAGGACCGTTTACCATTTATATGGTACCTGACCTCTTGTCTTTTAATTTCCTTCTTTGACAATTTCCTGACAAACTGCCCAAAGGATAGTTTTACATGATTTCTAAGTAGGACTGTTTACGGTTTATACACGCTACATGCTAAATGAAGTGGTATTTTGGATGTTTGTTTCTTTTTAAGTTTTTTATTTGATGATCAGTGAAAATCATATTTTTCAAAACAAAACCATGTAAGGGTGTTTGGTGAAAAAAAATTGTGTTTTAGCATTACAGGTCAAATTATGGCCAGTATGTAACAGATGATGTACCTGAATTTTGATTGTAACTTAATTTCAGGCTGCATTCAACACTCAACAATGCTGATCTCTCCAAAATTTTCAGACAAGATCATGATTGTGCTGAGAGTGAAAATCACCACTTATGCAATTTTATTACTTTTCTTAAAATTTGTACTATTTGTCACTGAGTGTAACAGGTATATGATAATATGTGGGTGACACAGAATATCAAACAGCAACAGGTCATAACAATTTGCATGATTCATGTGGAAAACTATAAAATTATAATACCTGATGCCTACTTTTTTGTTTGGGGTTAATCTTTTGGTATTCACAATGACACCTCATTGATTACATAAATGTAAACTAGAGGCAGTTTTTCCTTTTACCCTCATTTGCTCATTTGTGCTTCAGAGACCCCCAAATTTTAATATGACCCCTATTTTTCATAACAAAGTTTGCATTTTACTCAGTCTGACCCCCCGTTCTGACATCAAGGGTATTTTTGACTCTCAATCTTGCACCTCTAGGGGATACACTGCTTAAAGGGCCAACAGTCTTGACACATTTTACGAATAGTTCTTCCTGATATGGAGAGAGAGAGGAAGGGAGGGAGAGAAGGAAAAGAAGAAATGAAATAGGCTAAAATATAAAAATACAAGTCAGAATAACATGCACAAGGACAGATATACTTTGTAAACAAAAAAGGAAAATAGTTCCAAAAGTGACATCACCACTATGGCAATGCAACTGTTCTTTCTCAGATATACTTCAAAATCTCATTATGAATATATAATAAATATATGGTCTCTTCTACCTGCAATCAAATAGTAACAGCTGCCACTTAAGTTTATGTGAAAGACTGCAATCAAGAAGAAAAGTAAAATGTTTATTTGTTGATGACTTGCATCTTCCATTATTTGGCTCAACTGAAAATAAACTCAAACTTTTAATTTTTTTATAACAACTGTATTTATATACATGGTGACCTTTGAAATAGCCCAGATCAGGTACCATGACTGTTTCTTTGACATGGCATTTTACTCTATAAGCTTCAGCCCATATTAAAGCTATATCAATTAATCGGCCAGACTCATAATCGAGCCGACTGTTAGAACAATCGGTATAATTGTTAACGGCAGAAATAATCGGTGCCGATGTAAACAAATTTCCAAAATATAAATTCAATCGTAACATTCATCTTGACATGGCTTGAATTTTAAATCAGAATTAAATAGTTTAAATTAAGGAATACACATCTGATTTAGGGTTAAATGAAAGAAAATATTCTTCAAAGTAAATACTTTTTAACACATTTTGCTGTAAACTATCGCTGATTGTCTGAACACAACAAATTATCAATATCAATCATGCACTCATCCCAATCACAGCAGCCAACCAGCCGATGAGGCCTTGTGTGGCTGTTGAACTTCCAGCATACACATTAGCAGATAGCTAGGCAGATTAGATAGCTAGCAAAATTTCCAACTACTATGAAACTATGACTCACTAAAGTTAATCTGTTCTTTAGCTGGTCCTGCAATGCTGCTAATCAATGAAAAGCGGTCACACACTGAAGCAGCTGAATGCAAACATACAAATATTAAGCCGCATTGATATTGGCATGCCAGCACCAGCGACGTTACCCCTGGATACCCCAGCTTCTGAGCTGCTTCAGCGTGCAACTCGCAGCATGGTGCGTGCATCCATCCAACCACATGGACAACTTAGTAGCAACATACTTGATTTAAAACATTGTTTCAAGAGCGTGAATGGATTGGATTATTAATATTGACTAGCAATTGTACACTATTAAATATACTACAAAGCCTATGCATAATGTCGAACTCAAAACACTCAAGTTTAGTCTGGAATTACTTCAAAGTAAATGCAGTTGACGAGTCCAAAGCAAACTGCACACTTTGCAAAGCATGTATTTCCAGAGGTGGAAAGGATTCTACAAATATACGTCATCAAATCTTGTCCAGGACTTTCGCTGCAAGCACATCATCGAAATGGCCTGTTTCTGGCAGATAAAAAAGAAAAGGATGCTGTGCAATTAACCTCTACAGCTGCAGCAACTCCTCGTACTCTGAGTATTGACGTCATGCTGGACTGGAAGCAGCCATATGCATTTGACGACCCAAGAGCTATTAGTTTATGGCAGTAGATGTGCAACCATTTTCTGTTGTTGAAGACATTGGATTTCGATGTCTGATGGCCAATGCAGAACCGCGCTATAAAATTCCAAGTCGGAAGTACTTTTCCACATCTTTGATACCTGACATGCAAAAGGCGATACAAAGCAAGGTGCGTGATTTAGTTTCTGTCCAATATGACCTTAGTTTGACCTCTGATGCGTGGTCAGACACATCCATCGGCATAGCCTTGTTGAGTCTTACGGCCCATTAACTGATGGAAGACTTTCAGCGGAAACAGGTGATTTTAGCAGCATCTCCTCTCAATGATGACAGGAGAATATTTGGCAAGCAAACTGGACAAATTATGTGAGGAATACAATATTCCCAAAACTCAAATCCATGTTCTTCTGTGTGATGGAGGTGCAAACATGGTTAAAGCAAAGTGTCTGGCTGAAATGGACAGCATCAGCTGTTTTTCAGACATGCTGCAGCTCATTGTAAGTGATGGCATTCTGTCGCAACAAGCTGTCAAAGATGTTTTGGCGATCTCGCGATCCATAATCTGCAAGTTCCGGCACTCCATCCTGGCACAACAGCAGCTCAAAGAGCAGCAGGAAAAAATTGGCGTCGCCCATAAGAAGCTCATACAGGATGTCCAGACACGTTGGAATTCTACATACAATATGTTGGTTTCATTATATGAACAAAAGCAAGTCTTGGGGGCTTATGATACTCTCTATGACCTGCCTAGCCTAATAGCCCAACAGTGGGTCTTGATTAACAATATTGTGGACATGTTAGGCCCATTCCCAGACATTGCCAAGGAAGCAAAAGATAGCCAAACATCAGTATCCATCATTCTTCCTATGCTGAAAATGCTCCGAATGTTGCTGGCTCGAGAGCATGAAGTGAGTCAAGGTATTCAGCCATTGCGCCGTGATATGTTGACGTCACTGAACACACACTTTGCTGACATTGCTAGCAACAAGAAGATTGTCTTGGCCACCATCTTGCATCCATGATTTAAACAACATCTATTCAGCGAAGAATTACTTGTGACCAGATCCATAGGATGGCTTAGAGCAGAATGCATCATAGTTGTGTCAGCTGACAAGCAGGAGGAACCCTCAACCAAAAAAAGAAAATCTGAAACTGAAACAGATGCCACTGGACCATCAACGTCGCATCTCTAAGATTTGTTTTCTGTGGCCTGTGACAAACCTGTCCATACCATCAACGAAACAAGCCACGATAATGATGCTGTTTATGTGATGCTTTAATTGTATCTGGCCAGCCCTCTGCTGCCATGAGAAGAAGACATATAAGGCTGGTGGAACACACACAGGTTTCAGTTCCCCTACTTGACCAAATTAGCTAGATGCTATTTGTCTGCACCAGAATCAAGCATTCCGAGTGAGCAGCTGTTTAGTGGCGCAGGCCAGATTATTTTGGATCGTCGTGGATCGTTACTTGGCAAGAAGGGAGAAATGTTACTATTGTTTAAATACAACCTACCTAAACTAGGCTTTCAGTATTAGCTGCAGCCAGCGTACAGTGATGTCTAACTTTAGTCTTAAAGCATGCATATTATTAATTTTTAATTATTATTGGGCTATCGTTATTAAAATTTTCAGTCATTTATTGAAATCTAGTAACGGCGACCTGCATCAATGAATGTAAGTTAAAAGACTAGCTTAATACATTTTCATTCATTTAGATCTTGAGTTGGCAAACCATAAGTTGTATCAGTGTTTTAAAATATTTAAAGTTTTATGTTTTGTGTGATGGTTGCTTTCTATAAATAGCCATGTACTTCTTATCCGGTTTAGTTCAAATTCACTTGCCGCATTAACAACCTTGTTATAACTTACAGGGCAAAATATCTGCTTGCACTACACTAATAGGTTTATGTTTCTGAACCAGCCATTGTTATAAAACAAATAATGAAATAATCGGTCTCATACGGTATTGATAATTTAATAATCGGCATAATCGGCAAAAAGTCACATCAGTACAGCTTTAGCCCATATACCCTAAACTGCTTGTCTGTGCCAGAAATCATCAAACCAAATAAAACCAAACATTTAACTTAACATGCATAGGATCCTGCGAATTTTTATTTTTTTTTATGAACTTGTGCTGAAGAAATTAGGTCCTTTGGGAAAATTCCACTCTCCTATCCAAATTTTCTGAAGAGATCTCACTGCATATTGTCTTTTTTTTTTCTATCTTTGTACAACACTATTAGAAAAACTATTGTTGGGAACAACATAAAATTTCATGATCAATCATGCTAACCAATCGACAAAGCAATAAATAATCAATTAATCTGTTGAGATAATTTCTTGCAGGAACAGTACAAAACTGAATTTGAACCAAAACAATCTAAAAACAAAATAAATGATTCACTGGTTATTTCAATGAATATGACCAATTCATTGACAAAATTGATTAATTATTACAACACTAGGAATAATACATCTAATCCATACATAACAAAATGAGGATTACAATTACCCCTAGCCCAGTTGGACTGGTACACTGCTGTTCAAACTGCTCTCTGTTTTCCAGGGGAATAAAGTGACCAATGGGCTCGATGGTTGATGCAGTGCTGTTTGTCCTTCTTGCCTGGATCATGAAAGCTCGGAATGATCTGGATGAAGTCGAGATCAAATTTACTGAAATGCATAAAAATGTACTTCAGATTTCTAATTTTTTATGAATGTGAAATTTCCATGAATTTAGTGAAGAATCTGGATTCACCAAAATATCTGTATAGTACAGACCATGCTGCAAGATACAGCTCTCCCTTGTTACTAAGCTTCTCAGTATAACTCCTCCCCCGCTCCATAAAATGCAGGCATGATCATAAATTCCATTACACTGACGTATTATATCTAAATTTATTTACCTTAATTCTAGTTCTTCATCATTGAAAATAAAGTATAAAGTGGTTTGACATAATTTAGTAGTATTGTTGTAGGTGGTTTTGTGTACAATTTACCCTATAATGCTTGTAAAATGTATTAGTACAAGGTGACCTTGTAACATTACTATTTTGTGGCTCTCATGAACAGGATTACAATGAGTAATAAATGTATATAACTACGAACTATACTCACCTGTAAATCAATCTCAACTGCGATAAGCGAGTATCGACAGCATCATTTACTCACAAACAAAAACAGTGACAGGTAATGACACAGTAATATGAATGATGGCGCATTTAGGACTTGGCGACAATCAGATTCTCTTAGTTTCTATATCACATTCGGAAACACTATCCACTGGCATCCTGAAATGATGGAAGGATAATGTGCACCTCTGCTCAGGACAGCTACTATTACCCTGCAAATCCAATGCTTCCAGTATAAGGGGACACTCTACAGATATTACAAACATCTGAGAGAGTGACAGGTGTAAGGTGAAGTTGTTTGTATTTTCAAAATGCACAATGGAGAGAATGTTGGCATACCTCTGTGTTACTGTCATTTACTGTGGCTAAAATTCTGAATATTGTACTTGTGGAAACTGTATATGATCTAAGCATCCAACTAAACAAAATGGCTGCTCCCATGTGCTTGAAAAATCAGCCTGAATTTACTTAAAATACTGGTATATTAAATTTAGCAGTTATTAAAATAGTGAAAACAAATTTTGCCAGACTAAACAATACCAGCTTCTGAAAGAACAATGAATGAAATACAAAAGATATAAAGAGTGAAAAAAGTTATTGGCTTTTTATATCTCTGAAGTCCATAAAGTGAAATGACCAAGCAAAACAGACTTTGTTTATAGGTGCACATCTGAACTATGACCAAGTTATATACTCTACAATCCAAATTATACCCATCAATCATACACCAAAACAAAGTTCTTTTAACAATGCTAAATAGCGAACATAACCAGTGAGGAACACCTCAGAGATTCTTTTTCTTTAAAAATTTCACCATGTGCAAGATATTAAACTGTAGAGTGCTACCTAAAACTTTTTATCATCTAGGTAACAGTTATAGTGATCACCTTTTGATAATAAGGATTGGCATGAAATCCTGTGAATACTTCAGTTACTACAGGAGTGGACGGTCTGCTCTCTGTATGGATGTAACTGGGCAAGCTAAGAGCACATATGTATATTATGATGAGGTAAATACTATTGAAAAAATATATATTACTAGAAAAAAATAGTTTCTTATTCAATATGTTACCCGATCATAACACCTTCAGATCATAGGTAAAGGGTGGACGTAGTTTCACCCTCGTACCCTCATGAGGCTGTCTCTGGTCCCCTAAGGTATGTGAGACAGCTTCTAGATAACCTGACTGGAGAAAAGATTCCACACTGGCAAGCAGCTTCAAGACGGAAATTTTTCCCTCCTACAAATCCAGCAAAAGTTGTATAGCCACAGCTTAATTAAGCTGTCGAATGAACCAGGAAGGTAAACTGCTGTGCCATGGCTATAGGTTCCAACAGGTCAAAATGAACCTTTTGGGATGAAAGATATCTGTAATGAAAACTGGAGAAAGCAGACATGATCTCTATCCCATGGCATGAGTAATGTTTACAAACAGTTTCGCTCAAAAGCAATGCTTGTGGCAACTGAAATAACCTTGTTGTCAAAATACATAGCAAATTCATTTTATCTGGGTATATTTCCCAAATGTTTGGAATGAATAACACATTTTATCCAGGATGAAAGCGTCTGTGCTGATATGTCATAATTTCCCTCTTTGAGGGATAATGAGGCATTATCTCCTTCAACGCACCACCTTGAACCTTAATGTAAGGTCCAATTTTGAGCTCAAATTGGGTCCTATAGATGACACTGAGGTGAAGTGTCCAGCATAAAAGGGACTGCACTACAAAAGTCTGATTTCCGAAGAACAGAAGCCTGTTCTTATAAACTGAACCAGAGGCCATCATTAGTAATAGTAATACATCCTGTTAGAACTGCAAGTAGTTCACATGAATGGGTAAAGTATGTATTTTGCTCATTCTGCATGTCATCACTAGTACAAGTAAGAAGCAGGTCTTATCTGAGAGAAAAACTGATGACGCCCTCTACTACAGTTCAAAGGTATCTTATTTCAACCAGGTTAGCACACATGACTGATTCCATCTGGGCACAAAGCCAACACTTTTGGACTTGTTTACCTGAAACTGAGAGCAGATTAGATAGGTCTTGTTTCATATCCAATCTTCCATGATGATGGAGTATATCATAGATTATGGAAGTGCTGCCATTTAATATGATTGGTGTTAACTGTTTCTCATCAAAGAGGGATTTAGCAATTGAAATATTGATGTGTTACTACTGAAATGTGTTCAAACTCACACTATTGTATGAAAATTCTCCATTTCCCTTGTACACTTCTAGTGGAAGTCTGTCTCACTATGGTGATTCTTTTCACCACTTGATCAAAGAAATGGTTGCTCTTGAGTGCTTATTTAATGTTCCAGATGTCCAGGTTCAACAACTCTGGATTGGGATGGAATGCCTGCCATTGTGGTTATTTGAGCAGATGAGGAAACATCTCTAGTTCCTAGAGTTTTTGCATCATGATTGATGCAGCAATTAGGACAAGGCAACACTCAGATTCTCGAAGTTTCTATATCACATTCGGAAACACAATCCACTGGCATCCCGAAATGATGGAAGGAGATGTGCACATCTGCCCATATTCCTGAGTCTGTACAAACTGTTAACTCAAAAGTTAGAAAAAACCAATGTAAGCCAAGTGAGGTTCTCCCATTTCCTGAGATGGAACCTCATAAACAGTGTTCCAAAGACCAAAGTTTTGCTGCCATTGGAACAAAAATATCACTGTAATGGCCTCATCATCAGGTGACCTAGGATAATGATGTCCACTATCACACATGCAAGCAAGCAGGCAAAGGATTCTCAAGCTGAGAGATGCTTCCTTGTGAGAAATGAAATCCCAATTGAAATTATTTCAATGCTCGTTGATGCAGAAGACATACTCTGTTCAGGAAGAATTGTTGGTCTGAAAAACATTAGTTGCAAGAATTGAAGCAAGGTTTGAAATCATCAGTACTTAGATACAGTGGCCATATTGGTCCAGTACTGGGTAGAAACCGATGTGATTGTGATATGAAAGCCCATGTTATGGTGCCAGGGAGGGATACAAGACATTGGAGCCTACCACCCTCCCTTTAGTCGCAAGAAAAAACTGTATCAGAGTATGTGATGGCAGCATGATATCCCCATCAAGAAGTAAAGTTCAGTCTTGATGAAACAAAGCGAGTGTTTCTTTCTTTGGGTCCTGGATAATACCACTTACTGGTAACTTGGATATTAGCTGCCCTGAGTCATCATTGCAAATGGACACAAAGGTATGTTGTGGTACTATGTAGTATGTCTGTGTGTACAGCTCTGGGGAGGGAATACATTAGATCCACACTGATTCATGAGATATGTGGCTTTGAACTTGTATTAGATCTGCAGGACCATTTCCTCTGAGAAGAACCTATATCAACTGGATAACATGGCACAGCTGGCCAAGGAGCATGCTGAGTGGCAGGCACTATTCATAGATTTAGCCTATAAATGCCAGTGCATTCACTGCAGGATGGCATAAGGGATGTTGATCAATGTAAGTTTGCCCTTAATTCATCATAATAGGCACGATTGCTTCAGTTTTAATCTTGTGTGGTCAAATTCAGATGGCAGAGTCTGAAGATGACAGAACATGGCCATTGTATCCTCCATAACCTTGTCAAATTCCTTATGTTGGCGAGTATTATGGGATATCTTATCTACAAAATCATTTCATATCTTATACTATGCAAGATAGCATCTGAGGTGCTTACTGACGAGGGTTTTACCATTCCCATGGCTGCCATTGTCTGATATATTCTCCAAATTGGCCACTTGACCTGACAGTGATAACAGTTGAACACCAGTTGTTAACAGATGCTGGAACTGTGGACCAGGTTGTTGGCAGAGGAGGATGAGAACAAAACTCTGGTGGCAACAAGCAAAACACTTCCTTGATTGAAGACAGAGTCTTCTATTTTCAGTGAGATCTATCTTGTGAGCTTACTTCATTGTCTCTAGGTGAACTGGGTGATTCTTATGTCTCCTGTACAATTTGAGATGAAACTGGAGAAGATAATGTCTAAAGGGGAAACCCACCATTCTCACAAAACGACATGACCAGGATATGATCACTAAGTGTTCCCTTGAGATGATTTGAGATGAAACTGGAGAAGATAATGTCTAAAGGGGAAACCCACCATTCTCACAAAACGACATGACCAGGATATGATCACTAAGTGTTCCCTTTGAGTGGCAAAGGCATGGGAATGCAGATAATCCATATCCTGTATGTATTTGGGCACTAAATTTCAAACTGGGTGCATTGAGTGACCCGTGGCTGATCCATGAGAGGGCCTTCTGGTGTGGCTTGCTTTAATCTTAATTTTGCTTCAGTATAGTTGATGAAGGCTTTCAATCTTAGCTTACAATGTACGATTGACTGTGGTGGCAAGATACAGTGACTTTACTAAGTAAAGGCTTCTTCTGAGTGGTAAAGGATTGAGAACAAAGTGAAGTAACATTTTTGGGGTACTGAGGCACTAAGCTGTGCATCATTTGCAGTGATTGTCTTGTGGCAATATGCTGGTTAGACTGATCCATGAGAATGCATGTATAACGTTGGTGTGGCAAACTCGACAAAAACTTTTATTATGGTGGCTGACAATGAGCAATCATCTGGGGTATTAACCTGTTGCAATCAGCACCATATGGCTGAGTTATAGCAGAAATGGGCTATCATAGTTGGCCTGATGTCCAGTTTGTTAAGTTTGGATGGTGTATGTGACATTTGCACCAGTGTGAACATCTGAAGTGTGCAGGGATCATCCTGGGCTTCGCCAATATCGCAAATTGCGATTTTTTTTCCTTATTGGCGACAAAAATATCCCATCTGGCGATTTTTTTGGCGACAGACTTTTTGGTTATTTAATTTGTACATACAATCATAGATTTGGACTGGATAAATTAAAAGGAAGAACGAAAGGAAGCCACAAACTTGACTAAGCAATGCATTGGAATCAATCTGTTACACAAACAATCCTTTGTTCGTATTGACAACCCCATCTTTACAGTGCATTGTTACATCATAATCTGCTTATGCTGACATCTGGGCTGAGTATGCTGTGATACAGTCAATCATGCTACCGAACTATACCTACAACTGACCGACTTCTGAAGACGCGAATAGAACAGATAGAATTAATTGAATGGCTAAATCTTCTGTTGTTTTTTTTTTTGTTTTTTTTTTACATATACCAGTACAATAGTTTTGCTGAACCTTCATAGAAAACTGATAACCTTTGAAGTACCGACTACTGTGTATAAATACAAAGCAAATGGAAAAATCTCAATCACAATTATGTCTGTCGCCAGTGCAGCATTTTACTCATTGATCTTTTCCTTTTGCCATCAATCCGTGTTACGGCCGCTGAGACTTAAACTCCGAAACAAGAAATAGCACAAAACAAAAACAACAACCAGATTTGCATAATTAATAATAATTATTTATTTCTCAAAATACAAGAGTGAAAGAATCTCTAAATTGGGTGTGAATTTATGCTTATATATACGGTTCAATATTGCCAGGTGTTGATTCGTGTAAGTTTCATTCGTGGGAATGTAGATCCTATTTTGTTTGTCGAGAAAATTTATACAGCATTCAGTGATCATTCTTGGGATTTAGGAAGCAATTCACTACAAGCTTTGTTAAGCTAGCCATAAGGGGGGGGTGGGGCTGCTGATAGACTACTGGTGTCACCTGTCAGTGCTGTGGACTGTGAACGTGGATTCAGTAAGATGAACCTCATATAAACTGACATCAGAAATAAACTCTGCATCTCATCTCTCGAGAATTTCATGAGAATCAGCATGTACAGATGTGAAAAATTAGACTTTGAAACTGCATTCAACAATTGGGCAGCCCTAAAATTGTGACGGATCTTCATGTAACACTTTGTAACATTTTGTTAATGCTTGTTGTAATTAAAGAATTAAGTAACCCATCTTTTGTAATTTTCATTGCCTGTTACATTAATAGACTAAATTAACACTTGGAAAAATGTACACTACTTGTTCTGGCGACACTTTTTGAAAATTGGCGACAAAATATTGAGGTTGGCGATTTTTTTGGCGACAGCTTTTTAAAAGCCAGGACCATCCCTGAGTGTGAGACACTAACTGAGGTGGTTTGCTTTAATCTCAGTCTCACTCAATGACAGATGAGAAAGGCAATTTGGTGTTGAGCCAATGCAGTAAATGGCCTACAGGTTTTGGCAAGACAGGTTTATCATGATTTGGCAGTGGGGTAAGAGTCAGAGCTGTAGCTGACCATCATAATTTAGATCGCTTCATGATTGATGAGCCGTGTTGAGTGCGATATCCATCAAGAAGCATGTTATTTACTGTTGTGACATTAGTGTTAATACTGATGATGTCTTCATCCCTCAGGGTGTACTTCTGCTACTTCCCCTTTATTACCCCTAGCACTGCAGTTGACAGACTTTGGGTCCACAAAGTGCAAGTCAGACAGGTGTTTGTAGATTGGCAAAAAGAGGAAGCTACACATATAGAGTGGTTGTCACTCCCATATATCCAGTGTTTATAAATTGGTCTTGCCTATGGTCTAAATCTGTAAGACAAAAAAGAGAGACAATATATACAGGGGTAATGCATCATGCCTTATAAACTCTGAGGGTGTAAGTGCAGGGCTACACACTATGACAATTTACCTGTAAAAGGGTCTCTGTGGCAGCCAATAGCAGTAAAGTATTGGAACATCACTATTAATACTTATGAAGTAGCCACTGAAATATCAATTCTAATAAAAGTTACTTGTGGGAAAGGCTAACTGACTCCATATACAAGAAAAATCAACAAAATGTCATTTATAGTAATATGAAGTTGATGCTATGACTAAACTATAAATAGAAAACTTACCTATACATATCCAACCATCACAAAAACTATATAGCAATATAACTCAGTTTTCTATGGCACATATATTCATGCATATAAAAATGCAATGAAGCGTCACTAGTGATACTTGCAAAGTGGATGCTATAATATCAATTATAAGACACTGTCAACTGTAGGATAGGCCAAATGAGAGCCTATACAGATAAAACCTTTAGAACATCACATATTTAACTACGAAGGTGATACTACAACTAGATTAATATAAAAAACTTGCCTATATGTATCTGACTGTAGCAGAAATTAAACAGCAATATTATACAAGTTTCTATATCACACAACAGACCTACACACATTTAAATAACAGCTTCAGCAATCTGAGGGATCATGCTAACAACCCTAGTAGGTAAATACCGATAGTGTGTATCGGTAAGTGTGTAAAGATGGCAAAGTGATGATCCTGAAAAAGCCATAAATTTGTTATTGAAGAAGAGATGGAAATATTATAGACTGGGTCAACTTCCATTTGAAAAGCAGACTTCTCCACCTTCCAGAACATCTGTATGTGGATTGCAAGGCTTCTCTCTGTGTAGAGAACATGTTGCTCTGCATAAAGAGAGTAAGAAGTTAAGTATTCACAAGATTTGGTACCAATCCCTGTATCATGGGGAGTTCACTCTAACTCCACATAGGTAGGTGGATAGCCTTTTGGCTAATGTTTTTAGCCTGAGAGGGCTGGATTTATGAGGTTTTAGTAGTGCCCTCGAGTTATTATGATCGGGTAACCTATCTGAAGAAGAAATATGACAGTCAGGTGGTAAGGCTGCAAATATATCATTTTAGTTGTCAGAGCAGAATAATTCCTATTCTTCATTTGACCAACTCTGCCATTGCCGGTCCCAAGCCCAGGTGTAAAAGGAGGAGGGTTGGGCATGGGGCTAGCAATTCGACTCTGTAAAACCCAACTTGCTACAAAAACGCCAACAGAAGAAAAACCAGAAACTGAAAGCCTTAAATGCTATACCACCTCTTTGAAAAGATCTGGGAGGAAGAAGAAATACCGACTGACTGGAAGGAGGGACACCTCATCAAGATCCCAAAGAAAAGTGACCTCAGCAACTACTCCACACTCATATCAATACCAGGGAATGTAATCAACTGGGTACTCTTGGAAAGGATGAAGGAAGCAGTTGACCCACAGTTACGAGATGAGCAAGTGGGCTTCTGGCAGAACAGATTGTGTACGGACCAAATAGCTACTGTTCGCATCATAGTTGAGCAATCGCTGGAGTGGAATTCTTCACTCTACATCAACTTTGTCGATTATGAGAAGGCATTCAACAGTATGGACTGAGAGACACTATGGAAACTTCTTCGCCACTACGGCATCCCAACCAAGCTGGTGAACCTGATCAAGAACACTTACAATGGAATGTCCTGCACAGTCATTCATGCAGGACAGCACACACAGCTTCCTAGTACAGACTGGTGTGAGGCAAGGCTGCTTGCTGTGACCGTTTCTCTTCCTTCTCGCCATCAACTGGATTATGAAGATGTCCAACAATGAGCAGAGAAATGGGATCCAGTGGACATTGTGGAGTCAACTTGAGGACCTGGACTTTGCTGATGACCTAGCACTCTTGTCCCATAGTCAGCAGCAAATACAGGACAAGACCGATGTACTGGCAGCCACATCAGCACAGGTTGGACTCAACATCCACAAAGACAAGACCAAGATCCTCAAGATCAATTATGCCAGTAACAACCCAGTCACACTGCATGGAAGTCCCCTGGAAGAGGTGGAGTCCTTCACGTACCTAGGCAGCATTATCAACCAGCAGGGTGGCACAGATGCAGATGTCAAGGCAAGGATCAGAAAGGCGAACATCTAGAGGTCCAAAGAAATTTCCTTAACTACCAAGATCAGACTGTTCAACTCCAACGTGAAGTCAGTCCTACTGTATGGAGCAGAGACCTGGAGAACCACCAGGTTGACCGTAAAGAGAGTTCAGACCTTCATCAACAGCTGCCTAAGAAGAATTCTCCAGATCTGCTGGCCAGACACCATCAGCAACACCAACCTGTGGCAGAGAACCTCCCAACTTCCGGTAGAGGATGAGATCAAGAAGAGAAGGTGGGGTTGGATAGGACACACCCTACATAAGCCGCCAGCCAACATTACCAGGCAGGCATTGAAATGGAACCCTCAAGGCAAGCAGAAAAGGGGACGACGAAGAAACACCTGGCGACGAGACCTTGAGGCAGACATCACTAAGATGGGTCACTCCTGGAGTCAGCTTGAGAGAATGGCACAGGACAGAAGCCTCTAGCAATCTTTTGAGGGCAGCCTATACCCCGGCAGGGGTGACGGGCAAAACTGAAACTTCATTTGACCAGACAGAAAAAAATGGTTGCTGGAACAATGTAACAAGCCCAAATCTTGGACAGAAATAAGAAACACAAATTCAATTTTGTAATAGCTTTCCATGTATCCTCCATTGTTGGGCTAGCTTTTACATATTGAACTTGTCACCCCTGCTGGGCTAGTAGGTACTTAAAGGACTAACTGCTTTTTTTATCTTCACATTTTATGGGTTATTTTCTGAGCACTATTGAAAAGAAACTTGTGATACTACAGTGAGTTGTAATTATAAGAACATCTACCATGTCTCTGGCAATGCATCAAAGAGACCATGACTAACACATAGCACACTTGATTATATGACTTAATTAGATTGCACATATACACTGATAATTACTCCACGGTAAAACATGGACTATCCTCATGGTAGGAGAAATATGCAGAAGATGTTTAAAATTAAACAGTTTTGTGTCCTTTAAGTGCATTTCAAAACTGATTTATGCATTTTATTCCATTTAATTCCATAAGATGCTCAAATACACCCTTCAGCTGGGTAATCAGTCTTCATTATTGATGTTTTATTTGCTGTTACTGTAGTTATCAGTAAGCAATAATTTAAGTAATATTACTCAACCAAGTTGATACAGTAAAATCTCTTTTATAAGACCACCCCTCCACCAACACAGGTACAGGGGATATCATAACCTGCGCTGTGTTTTATAGTCATCTATGTACACACTAGAAGGTATTCTTTACTCTGGAGATTACTGACCAGATGGCATCAATGAAATTAATCTTTGGCTATGGTATACAGGCTTCAGCTAAACATTCTGTGCAGAAATTATAAATTTCTCATTCAACTTACCTTGATCAAGACACCTTTAGTCCCCAGAATCTATAGGTTTCTATACTATCCTAAGTGCCTGCCCTCCAATGGAAAACATAATTTTTTAGTCAGTGACCTTGACCATTAATCACAAAGTCAATAGACTTCTTCCATATTGTTTCAATGTGCAAGGCAGCTACAGACATTGATGAAGCAAGAAACCATTGGAACCTTTACTGAATAAAAAAGTCAAATGTATATGCTAATTATGAAACAAAAGATCTCATTGATCCCAGGCATTATGTCATAACTCCATAGACAACTGATGCACTCAACATACTGTACTACAGTAAAAACTGGGTGAGATCCCTCATTATAACATTATTAACACTGAGATGTTTTTCACAAAAAATATGAACTATAATGATGGTAACAACCTCTGGACCCCTAACCCCAATATATTTAATTACCAATAGTCTTAAAGTTAGTTGTAATGAGTCCCTGTGATACATCCATGGCCACTTCCTTTATAGAAGGAATGACTGGACATTATGTTGCTACAGTGCAGTTAGTGACATGTACTTTAGTCTGGTTTATGGTCTCTAGCATTTGATACAACATACAGTTTAAGTTGCCTTCCTTTTTATCTAGGTTTCAAACTATCTGCACTAAGCATGCAGATCCTCAAGTTGAGTCTCAACAGTGACCATGGGTACAAAGGACTGAACAAAGGTCAGAAATGTTTGTACTAAGTTTTGTGATACGGTCACTCACAGCAGTGTTGAATCATATTTGACATAAAAATTGTGGTCACTGGTCATGTTTAACAGACAGATGCTCACAACTGTATATTTATAAAGTATTAAGAAAAATCCACCTGTACACAACAATTCTGACATGTAGTTGTGCACAGAAGGGTTAACAAAATCAAGTTTCACTCTAATAATAACGTTGTCATGCAAGTTATAGAGAGAATGGGTTTTGAGATAAAAGACCAAATGAGTGATAGATAAGGCCTGAATGTTGTTGTTGTTGTTGTTGTTGTTCTAGGGTTTAACGCCATTTTTCAGCACAAGATAGGCTATACATGGCGGCCAGTATAACTGGTGGAGGAAGAACCCTGGAAAACCCAGGGAAGAACCACGGACCCACGAGAAGCTACTGGCAGGCTTTCCCATGTACCCACATAGCCGAGCACTGGACTCAAACCCACGCAGACAGAGGTGAGATGGCAGTGATCCGAAACAGAGAGTGCTTTAGACCACTCGGCCACTTGGGGCCCCTAAGGCCTGAATGAACAAGAGTAACTCAGTGGGAATGATGCCCAACTGGCTGAAAGAATTTCAAGGAATTCATGATAAGACGACTGGAAGAGTTCTTTTTAAGTGCTGAGTGATGAAAGAATTTCCTATATTTGTGAGCAATAACAACATACTCTTACAGCCTCATTGGGTGCAACATTAGCACCATTTTCGTTTAGGACTAAACTAGGCATCATTAGAAGTCTTTTGGTGAAATCTCTATGTGACAAACCATCTAGAAGAAATAGCAGTAATACAATTTTCAAGATAGCAGCCACTGTGGACTTACTGGATGCCAGATCAGCCCAATTTTCATTTATGTCCAACTAAAATATCACAGTTTTTTTTCATGAAAACTCCATATTGATATTAGCATCCATCTAGAATGAGTAGTGGCAAGATTTTGAAGATGGCCATATTGGAAATCAGAACCCTTTTCATTTGGGACCACCTAAACATCATAAGAAGTCCTCCAATGAATGAATCATAGATAGGACTTTCCATTCAGGACAGTAGAGACATTAAAATATTCAAAATGGCTGCCATGGTAGCCACATTTGATGCCAGCTGATATTTATTTTTACTGAAGAGCAACTTGAATCATAAAAAGTCTTCTGATGAAAACCCCATGATGATATACTTTCCATTCAGGAGGAGTAGCAAGAACTAGAATTTCAAGATGCTGCTGTGGTAGCCATAACGGATATCAGACTGACACCAATTTCATACAGGTCCAACCAGACTATTTCAGTGAAAACCCAATCCTGATAGGAGCATTTAAGGGGTGTTGCAATAAAAACAATTATAAGATGGCCTTTACATCAACCAAACTGGATGTCCAATCAGTAAAAATTTTATTTGGGACCAACCAGACATCATAAGAAATCTGGAGAAAACCCCATATTGATAATACTTTCCACAAGGTAGGTATGGTGTGGTTTGGTCTTTTACAGCACAGCAATACAATCAGGGTATTTACCTAGGCCTTTGAGGCAAAGTGACTTGCCTAAAGACATACCACTGTAGCTGACCTGATGTGATCCGACGCTAAAATTCAATCTCTTGTCTTTTCAGCTCCAGTTCTAACCACTAGGTCACTGCAGCCCTTCCATTTTAGAGTAGGAATATCAATAACAAGATTTTGAAGATGGCTGCCATGGTGACCATACTGGTTGTCAGATCAACACCATTTATGTTTAGATCAGTAGGAAGTTTTTTAGTGTAAACTCCATGTTGATATGCTCCTATTCAGGATGAGAAACAATATCTAGAATTTCTAGATGGCTGCTGAAGTTGCCTTGCTGGATGTCCAGGCAAAAATTGTTTGTGCATAGTTTCATGGCAATCCTCCAAGTAGTTTAGGAGGAGTACTGATAAGACATTTGTGCTAACACACTGATAAATACTGAATGTTGGACGATGGACAGCAGGCCATTCCGTATGCTCTTCCAGTCTATGACCAGTAGAGTGGGGGAAAAAATAGCTTTTTCTCCAGACTGACCCTAGTTTTGCTTGCCAACTCTATAAATTTTTCTGAGCATAAAAAACTGTTGACTTTCTGAATGTTGTAACCAGTCCAGGTTTAATTTCATTCATAAGAAAAAGTATTAGTTATCACACTCATTACGGCACTTGTTCTTTTCTTCAAATATTTGTAAACACCAATTTCACTAGAAAGCAGGAGTCAAATATAGCTACTTTTGCAGCTTGCTGACTAATTATCTTCAGTTTCAAACTTCCTGCCAGTTATACCAGACAAGTGGAAATTATTGAAGTAATTATAAAGAGAATGCATATCAAACAATTGTAAAACATTATTGTTGAGTAATACTGACACTATATTTCTGAGTATTACTGATACTGTATTTTTGAGTACTACTGATGCTGCATTTGTAAGTAATACTGACACCGTATTACTGAGTAATATTAACACTGTATTGTTGAGTAAAACTGACATTGTATTGTTGAGTAATACTGACACTGTACTGTTGAGTAATAATGACATATTCTTGAGTAACACTGACACTGTATTGATGAGTGATACTGACACTGTATTGTTGAGTAATACTAACATGGTATTGCTGAGTAATACTGGCAAAGATTTGCTGAGTACTGACATTGTATTGTTGAGTAATACTGACACTGTATTGTTGAGTAATACTGACACTGTATTGTTGAGTAATACTGACACTATATTCTTGAATAATACTGACACTGTATTGTTGAGTAATACTGACACTACTGTTGTGTAATACTGACATGGTATTGTTGAGTAATATTGAGTTTTGCTGAGTAATGACATTGTATTGTTGAGTAATACTGACACTGTATTATTGAGTAATACTGACACTATATTTTTGAATAATTCTGACACTGTATTGTTGAATAATACTAACATTGTATTGTTGAATAATACTGACACTATTGCTGAGTGTGTGTGTGTGACTTGGATTTTTAATGTAGCTTTAACAACTTTTCAGTCATATCGCTACGATGTCTGCAGTGTGGCAGTTTATAGTGATGTCTACCACTGGGGCATCATACCACAGACATGTAGCATGATGTCCCACCCAGTCACATTATCCTGACACCAGGATGACCAGTCTTAACACTAACCTCTTAATGCTGAGCACCAAGCGAGGCAGATGTTAGTACCATTTTTGTAAGTCTTTGGTATAACTCGGCCCAGGGATCGAACCCACAACCTCGCGCATCTGAGGTGGACTCTCTAACCACTAGGCTACTGGACTGGTCGTATTGTTGAGGAATACTGACATTGTATTGTTGAGTAATACTATCATTTTGTTTGAGTAATACTGACACTGTATTGTTGAGTAATCCTGACAAGGTTTTTTACAAAGGCATAAAAGTACTTTTTTACTGTTGTTCACTTATTATAAATAAAGGAAAAATGACAGGGATCTGTGTCATAATGGGAGGGATTTGTTATGGAATTGAGAATAGAAGGGCTCCAAAAATGACACATCCTGCCACTCTACCCTCCCCTTCACTGCCAATCCTTTCCATTATGGTCCACATCCCTGCTGAAAATTGAGA
Source organism: Sinohyriopsis cumingii (assembly GCA_028554795.2). Lineage (NCBI taxonomy): Eukaryota > Metazoa > Mollusca > Bivalvia > Unionida > Unionidae > Sinohyriopsis > Sinohyriopsis cumingii. The sequence goes on from CM068824.1 coordinate 93,486,032, forward strand.
GGAAAAAACTCTTTCCCCGACAGATCAAGACAATTTATTATTTTAGCACGAAACTGGAAATATGCCTATTATTTTTTAGGCCTAATGTGTTGATATTGACAAAAAAATGTTCAACTTTATTTAAAAAACCATAACAAACGTGGGTGAAATTAAATGCTTCATATATACAACTGAGTAGAACAGTGATAATAATGGAATTTCTTGTACTCACCATTAACATCTAACCCAGGAGTATAAGTGACAGCATCCTTTGGTAGAACAATATGAAATGGGCATGGCATAACAGCCTTTGGAATATCTTGTCCAACCGAAAGTTCCATTGTTCCACATTGGCAGCATCTCACATCCTCCACATTGATTCCTATGGTACCACATACCTGCATAGCCACCATCAGGGTGGCTACAATGAACCACAAACTCATCCTTTCCACTGTACTGTTCCAAGTCCTGGAATAAAAACGAGAAAATAAAAAATAAAAAAATAAATGTATATATACAATGAGAGAGCGAGAGAGAGACAATTTTGTACAAGTGCTTACTGACAACAAATTTCATTACAATATGGCATTTGTAACATTTCTTATTTAAGCCTATCAACCAAATTTTATAGAATTTACAAAAATTACAAAAAGTTGGGTCCAAGTGAGAATTTTTTGCCAACAGCAACTGACAAAGAAATTTGTGACAGTAGCATGCTATCTGTAGCAGGTCTTTCCAATGTTGCTGACTGCATGTGTCAATAAATCATGTCAAGGTGTCTTGTCTTTGTATCTTCATCCATATTTGATGGCACATCAGCATCATTTGCCCAATAATTGAAAGGTGTCACTGCCAGGATGCATTATACCAAACAGTCTTCTGTCCAATCTGGTAAAATGCATGTATTCTTATTCAGTTTTTAAGAAGAATTAATTTATAGACAGTATGCTTTCTGCAAATTTTGCTGAGCAGCCTTGGGGAAGAAGTCATTTCAAGGAATTGTTTTTTCATCTTAGTATATACACATATAATGGGTGACCATATTTGATTTATCATTTGTACAAGATAGAATTGTGCAGCCAGTATTATTTATTCAAGCCTGAAAATCCTTCATGCCAGAATTCTTTCTTTAAAATTCGTCAAATTATCTAAAGCAGTTTTTGAGATTAGACGTGTCAAGTTTTTTTTCTCAAGTGTTTTTTTAGCAATTTTTCCTTTTGCACTGTTTATAAATTAAGGAATTAGGGTAGGTAGGTAGTTTTAAAAAAAATATATATATAAAAAATAATATATATTTATATATATATAATGTACTAAGCACTTCAAGAACTGGGCTAAAACAGCTCAATTAGATACACAAATAAATTTCTGGATTCTGGATTTTTCTTTGAATTTTATTTTTTTCCTGAGTGGGGAAGTGCTATGGTCGTCAATGAAAAATAGAGATGGTCAGCTGACCAGAAAAACACAATTTTGGCCCAGCTGAAAAAAGTGATTTTTCATAGACATGCCTAGACTTATTGGTTTGAAAGTTTTTCTTAAAGACCACTATAATCTGGAAATAATATTGCAATCAAATCTGAAAGGATAGAAACATTTTGGAAACAGTGGGAAACATTATTCCTCAGTAAATAAGAATGATGTGTTTAATTCAAATGCATGTCTTATAGCATCATGTTATAGTGTACAGCGTGTCACCTAGACGTTGCATATTTATAATTGTCTAAAAAGAAACTGTGTACTATATGAATGTGTGTGTGTGTGTGTGTGTGTGTTATTTTTTCCTACACTATATTTATTGTTACTAGACTATGTCAGCTGTAGGGTGACCTAATGTGATGGTTCCCCTGACCCAATCATCAACCTATTACGGGGGACAATAAAAAACAATATATTCATGGACACATAAAGAACAACAGACAACACACTATGGACAAAGGGTTCTATCACACTCACTTGGCACTACAGCCACTGTTCATCAATGAGGGAAAAAATAGCAAAAAAGTAAGGCAGAAACAATGAAATGATACTAGGTACATGTTGTTGTTGATGTAGGGTTTAACATCATTTTTCAGTACACGATAGGCTATACATGGCGGCCAGTATTAATAGTGTAGGAAGAACCTGGAAAACCCCCGGAAAGAACCACCGACCTACGAGAAGCTACTGGCAAGCTTTCTCACATACCCACACTGGATGAATACGAGACTCAAACCCATGCAGGCAGGTGAGATGGCAGTGATCCATAATGGAGAGCACTTTAGACCACTTGGCCACTCGTGGCCCCCTAGGTACATGTACTATAAATACAGTACATAAGTGGTCACATAAATCAAGTAACTTTTAAAGACAGAAAAATCATCAGAGAAACTGATCATATCTCTGGGACATTAATTTTCATGTACACATAGTGACAGGTATGCACTTTAAAAAACATACTGGAGGACCCATGTTTCTTTTTCACATAAGTGTTTTTATACCACAATCTTACAATTTATGTAATTTAGTGTATGACTGATATCATAAGAGGTAGCTGTCTCTGCATAAAAATAACTGACAAAGATTATAATGAAATACTATCTAACAGCACTTGTAAATCTGGGGTTTTCTCTTGTCTTGTTGGTATTACATCAGTACTTGAAAATTAAGACAGAAATTCTCCCTACATCTGTCCATGTGAAAAATAAAAATGGAAGCTTTTCTAGATAAAGGGGGATTTATAAAAATAAACCAAGGCAGGGCTTGTATATGTGTAATTCTGCTGCAGTCTATTTCTTGTCTCAGAATAAACCCTGCCTATATATGTTTTGGGTAATGACAAATCTATGCTTTATCATCAAGCCCTCCAGTTTGATGAATAACATTACCAATTCATTTCATTACAAAAAAAATGCAGTCAAAAAAGCTATCTTACATTAGCAAGAAGTACTGATCTGTATTATGTATTCAATCAAACAACCACTAGCATATCTGTCTAGCTCAGGAATGGGAAACTTCCTTGAGGGCACTGGCCAGATATGTGATTCCTAAAGTCACACCCTATTATAAAAATTAATTAATAAAACTATGTCACAGGCTGTAGTTTGTCCACACCGGGTCTAGCTTATTCCCTGTGTGGACATTATAGTATTACCAAGCTTTGACTGCATAGGCAACATATCTAAATTTACCAACTGGAATTCTGTACAGAAATTCAAAATTTGAAAAGTTGCTACTGTATGTAATACCAACTTTTCATCAGTTCTACAAGCTTCACTGTACAACTCCTTGATAAAACTTATAAATATTTTCTCCATTCATTATTCTACTTGCACAATACATTGTACAATTAGGATGCTGCTCTTTAACTCCTTCAATTTTTATGAGTACAAACTGTAGATAAAAATTACCTGATATCATGCCTAAAATATTCCAGTATTCACCAATTACCAGACAGCCAGACAGAAATACAAAAGCATCATTAGCTGTATTGATAAAATAATGCCAGACAGCCCAAGAATTTTGTTACACTAATAAACTTCAGTAACTCAGGAAGTCCAAGTCAGTCCTAGTATCTGAATTATTTCCGGTAATTCCTTCACACCAGTTACCAGCATCACTAGACTGGGGCAAATACACAAACCTGGCATACAGAGAGCTGACAACATCTTTACTTAGCTCTATGAACTGCAAACTGGTTAGAAGTTGCATAGAGACAGAAAAAGCAAGAAAGAAGATGAATAAGAAAAAAGGGAAAAGAATTGAAGGCTTTTTTTCTATTAAAAAATTACATATTTTATGCTAACTGCAAAACAAGTTTTCCATCTTGTAAAAAGATAATCTCAAGGTGATGAAAACAGAGACCCACTGACTTTGGATAAGTAACCACTTCTCCATACAACACTGCAATGAGTCACTGTAGTCTGCTGGAGTCTGATTAATTATTGTCAGTGTGTAAATCTATACTGGACAGTAAAATATTGAAAGATCAAATCACTGTAGGTCTTCAGTGTAACATATGACTTGTATAGCAATTTATCATTTGTCATTTGATATCTCGATACTTCAACTGAAAGGGTGCAGGTTTAATCCTACTATTATATCAGCCCAGGTTAGTTAAGACCCTGTATCCTTGGGCAAGGCAATTTACTCCTCAGCACTAAATAACCTACATGTATTAATTTTGCTGTGCTGTAAAGAACCAAATCAAACCAAACTTGTTACTTGTAATGCAGCTTTATATTTTAAAGTATGACAATGGATGGACCACTGCTATTTTTTTCATGATGAAATCTGAGAGACATTTATCTAATACACTGCCTTATGGAAAGGTATCACACACCTATTGCTAGGGAGAAGTCAACTAAACACTTACTGATTACCAAGAAAGACATAATCTTTAACAATTATTGCAGGTGAATACTTTGAACGTAAAAGCTGGAAATTGATAAAAGTATGATTCTAATACTGGACTTTTAATAAATCTGAAATAAAGTACCTTATATAAAAAAATGTATGCAAAAGCACAGTTGCCCTATGCTTCCTGGATTTTTATTCTTAATTAGGTACATGTATATTTCAAGCAGAAACCAAAATCGTGTAAATCTTGCAGTTTTCTTGAACATAAACCTACCTGCATTATGCATATACAACATATATAGTCATAAATGCAAAAGGAATGCAATGATCATGCATCAAGTACATGCAGGCCAAATGAGTAATAAAAGACAGACTTCATTCTTGCAGATCAATTTACCTCCTTATATAAAACATACAGGTACAGGCACTAGGTCTAATCTGAACAGAAAACCAACGGCTGCAAGTTATTCATAACCTAGCTACTTTTTAAAATAATTTTTTACATGAATAAGTACACACTGAAAAACAAACTGCAGTGGAGACAAGGTAAAAACAGAATTTAACCAACTTTGATATTTCTAAAACAGTTGTAAAATTTAAAACTTAAGGATTCAACCAGGCAATGGTGTGGTCAATCTGCATTTAGTACCAGCAGTATTAACTGAATGTTTTATAGCAGAATTCTGTCTTTATTTACAACTATATCTCTAATGCTTTCATTATATACTGCTACAAACCCTAACTGTCAAGAGAATTGTTCAGAATTAACTTTATTTACCCAAAATTAATTTTTGGTAGGTCTCCATTTTTGTGGTCTGGTGAAAAAAGGACATTTTCATCATTACTAATATAATGGTCATGAAATCCTGTAATTTTGTTCTTTGGATCTCTAAATTTGTAGTTCGCATTCATAGAATTTCATCATGGGATCAATGTTCTATGGGTCTTTTAATTTGTAGTTAGTTACACATTCATAAAATTTAATCATGGGATCATCATTCTGTGGGACTTTCAAGTTGTGGTTTGTAGTAACAATAATATAAATGTGCATGATAATTTGGATGAAATCCAACATTCTTTAGTAAAGTTAAACTGCAGGAAGCAATAAAGCATTGGTAATAAAGGGCCATAACTCTTCTTAATTATAATGTTGAATGCTGGAAAGTAAACACCCTCATTATCTCATTGGCATATATGAACAGCTCCATTTCAAATATGGTAAATGTCCAACAATTCTTGATAAAGACACGATTAAAAAAAAAAAACTCAGGAGGACAGGAAAATGTAGGCAAAACTCATGTAAATGATGTTGTGGAATTCTGAAAATCCAAATTTTTCAGGGTCTAACCAATAAAAAGGCCTGTATCAAATTTGGTTGAACACCAGCAAACCTTGGTAAAGTTATGACTCAGATAATAAAGTTTGAAAAACAGGCAACCAGAGGATATAACTCAAGTAAATAATGTTGTATAATGTTGTAAATAGATTGTTTAAGCTCTCATCAACATAAAGCTGCACCCTAAAATCTACTGAAATCCAATAAACCTTAGTAAGGTTATGAAATCAAAATCAAAAGAATGGGTCATCATGGAAATCAAACTATTTCAAGGTCTCTTGAATATAAAGCTGCATCCTAAACCAGGCTAAAATCCAGTCAAATCTGGTAAAGTTGTGCTGTAGAAATTAAATGTCAGGAAGACAGGCATTCTGGGAGTACAACACTCATAAATGATGTCACAGAATACTGGAAATTTAACTCAGTCAAGGCCTCGTCAACAGATAGCTGTATGCCAAATTTAGCTAAATCCAACAATTCAAGGGAAAGTTGTGCTCTTGGAAGGAAAAGTAAAGGTGAGACCATACCTCCTCTAAATGGGAACACAGAAGGCTGGAAATGGAACTCTATACATAACTTGTATTTTGTGATTGACCTTTATCCATAACTGAGGTTAGGAGTTGGCCTACATTCTAATATCACACAGGATAAACATGTTTACCAAGTTTGAGTTCTCTCAAATCACTGATATTTTTATAATCAGCCAATAAATGTGACTGAAACTGAGGTGAACTTATGAAAAGGGGTTAGGTATTGTGCCAAAGAGCAAGTTATATATACCAAGCTCAGATTCAGAAATAAGTTTGGTGTATAATAAAAATAAAATTTTATTTTCCTACATTAATACCAGATACATTTCATCTTGTAATACAAAAAGCAATATATTTTAACTCATAGTTTTGCCACTCATCTGTTGGTACCATATGATGAAATCTATTTTGAATTAATGTAGGTAAAAAAACATCCACTACATATCGATTGAACAATCCATTAAAAATGAGGCTCATAGACTTGTTACATGCATCATCATGATTATCAAAGTATATTTGAGTGTGATTTGGATTTTTAATGTAGCTTTAACAGTTTTAGGCATGTTGCTATGTCTGCATTGTGGCAGTTTATAGCGATAACAAGCTCAGATTCAGAAATAAGTTTGGGGCATCATGCCACAGACAGGTAGCATCATGCTCCACCCTGTCACATTGTTCTGACACCAGGCCAACTATGCATCAAAGCAAGAATATTTAATTAAGCTACAAGAAAGCCAGATTTAAAAAGAAAAGCCCTCAAATGCCTCCACAAGAGAACATTAAATGGTTGGTCCCGAAAAGCCAAACATCCCAGTAGAGCAGTTACCTCCTTAAAGACCAGTCATACCACTACAGTACAACTGTTATACTGAAGCAATCATAGCCAACTTAAATTATCTTTTTGAAAAACACGTATAGCATGCCCATGGGCTTTTCCATTTTGACCTTAATCAACATTTAAGCACCCCAAAGAAAAAAAATGGACATAAACGGCTAATGTCTGGTGCACAAACAGGGATGGCTGAGAGATGGGGGTATATTTGGATCTGCTGCTGCACATGTAAATTTGTATTTTCAAACCCATTAAATTTAAATAAAATGTTGAAAATGGGGATTTCTCTTATATGAGTTAATACAAGTACACAAATATTAATTCTCAAGAATTTAAGACAAAAAGACCAGAGTTATTTAAATTTCATCTGAACTGTCACCCTACCTGACCACTACTCCTATCTTATTTAGATAAGAAAATTTACTATCTTATTGGTGTGTGTGTGTGTGTGTGTGTGTGTGTGTGTGTGTGATTTAGATTTTTAACGAAGCTTTAACAATTTTTCAGCCATATCACTACGATGTCTGCAGTGTGACAGTTTATAGTGATGTCTAGCACTGGGGCATCATGCCGCAGACATGTAGCATGATGTCCCACCCAGTAACATTATCCTGACACCAGGCCGACCAGTCTTAACACTAACCTCTTAATGCTGAGCACCTAATGAGGCAGCTGTTAGTACCATTTTTGTAAGTTTTTGTAAGTCTTTGGTATGACTCGGCCGGGGTTTGAACCCGCGACCTCCCGCATCCAGCGGTCTATCTTATTGGAATAGGAATCCTCTATCTTCTTGGAATAGTAATTCCCTATCTTAATGGAATGGGAATTCCCAGTATTACTGGAATTGGAATTCCCTATCTTATTGGAATAGGAATTGTACTCTTATTGGAATAGGAATTCCATATCTAATTGGAATAGGAATTCTCTATCTTACTGGACTAGGAATTCCATGTATTATTTTTAATAGGGATTCCAAATCTTATCTGAATTGGAATTCCATATCTTTTTGGTATTAGTATTCCCTTTCTTACTGGAACAGGAATTATCTATCTTATTGGAGTAGAATTTTCAGGAAATGCATGACACTACTAATACACACATATGCATACATGCGTGTCCAGATGAGTAGCATTATACAATCTCCTCTTTTATCTGAAAATGTCGGAATAATTAAAGTTTGTTCATTTTCCATAACATACTTTTAATACAAATGTGGTTCAGTATACAATATCTTTTTAAGTTATGCTTCAACTCATTCCCTACTAAAATAGACAAAAAGAAAACAAATGTTGCTCTTTGATCCTTCTGTATAAAGTACATACCTCCTAAAGCTACACTTTAGCATGTCACAATCTAGTCCTAAAATCATTTATTACCCCCTGGCACAACAATGAAGTGACAGGCAGCTGATGTTATGAGAGTGCCACCCTTTGTAGTACCTGCAAATTCATGCCTGACAAAGGCTAAAGGCTCAGTCTATATAATGTGTTTAGATGGGTGTATGTAAATTAATCTGACACCTAGTTCCGTAGAAGTTCATGCAAGTTTAGTGAGGGTGTAGGAAAAATATACAGTCATTGATGTCCCTCCGTATAAAAGTCTGGGATCATTCAGGGGTAGAACTAAATTATTCTAATTCATAAGTTAATTCAAATTTATCCAAAAAAAATTATTTACGAAAAAAATTATGTACACAAACTTTTATAAAACATAACTCAACTCTACATTAGTTATAAATTTAACCATTGATATTCTTTCAATATAGAGCCCTTCTACTCCTAGTGATTTCTGACCTTTGAAACTCTTCAATGTATAGAAAGTGACATCGTGATGTGTCAATACATGTACATAAGTTTATTTAAAATTAGATTTTTTGATGGTCATTAAACTGGAATGTAAAAAGAAATTATTTCGAAAACCGGTACAAGTATTTTTCACCTGCGCTGTTTGACAGTCTAGTTAGTTATTTAAGTTTTGGAGTTTTCAAAGTGGTCTAAACAGATCCTGTCTTCCCCCTTCCCCATGCTCTTTCACACATCATGTAATATGGATTGATCACTGCAGATCACTACCTGAATGGCATGAATACTACAGACTTAGTGCTATATATGCAAAACTTTATGCAGTTACAAAATTATTTTGTTTTATTTCTCACTACCTTTGACTTCAAGATCTTTGGCCAGCCTTTCCCCTACTGCTCCAATGGCAAAGTTGTTAGAGAGTCTGCCTTGGATGTGGAAGGTTTGGGTTCGAACCGCCAGCCAAGTCATATCAAAGACTTATAAACTGGTACTGACAGCTGCCTTGCAAGGTGCTCATCATTAAGTGGTTAATGTTCTAACTGGTTGGCCGGGTGTCAGGATAATATGACTGGGTGGGACATCATGCTATATGTCTGCAGCATGATGCCCTAGTGCTAGACATTATTATAAACTGCCACAATGCAGACATTGTACTGATACGACTGAAAAATTGTAAAGGTACATTAAAAATACCAATACACAAGCGCAAATCTTGTAGCATTATGACATCACTGTGGCATCAGTGAAAACCTAACAGAGCAATGTAAAACTGTACTCTTCATGTGAATGTTCTTCATTTCAACTTTATTATTCCCTATTTGTGTATTGTATTGGTTATGTCCCTTATTGGTAAGGGATTACAACACCCATGGTAGGTACTATGCAATGTAACATATAGCTGAACAAGTACAATTATCATAAAGAAATAGTTTCAATTAATTAATTATTAATTAATATGAAATTACATATTTATGTAAAACAGCACTGTATTATTTTTAATTTTTTATCATAAGTACTGTCAGCTACAAATGAATAAGAGCTTTTGTGTTTGCTATGCTTTATTATCAAAAGACCAACCATGGGAAGGTAACTCCTTGATAGAAAGGGAAACAACCAATATGATACTAAAAGAGTCAATTTGATGATATGGGTTAAGTAACTAGTGGCATATATAAGCAAGAGATGAGGAGATGATTGAAGGGTGAAAAAAAGAAGGAAAAAAAAAAAGAAAAAAGTATGAAATGGCTCGTGACGAAATTCTGACTCAAACATTCCTTGAGAGTAGTAGAAATATTATAAACCTTCAGGAATGAGTCCCGATGAAGCAACCCGTCCCCTCCAATACTTGGAAATATGGGACATGGAAATCGCAGCCCCATACTTAGAATTGCAGACCAGCAGTTTGGCATATATATATGATAATTTAAGTACCCCCTCCATTACAAACCTCCTCCTTACTGTGCATGAACGTGTACTTCTACCTTTCACAAATGCCTCCCACCCCTTTTGTGAGGAAGGCTTTCCACCGCCCCATTGCAGTATAGAAAGGGACCTAAAATAGTTGGTGGGTGTGCAGTGAAGTGAATGTTTCCCATCCCAACACTCACGCATGCACGTACACACATTATAATACCCTATAATATCATGTTATTTGTCATCTCACATGTAGGTTACACCCAAACAAGTCTATGTAATCTTCAAAAGTCATAACAATAACCTACACTTCTACTTTTCTAGTCCTTTCAAAATTATTAATTTCTGTGAGAAAAAAAACAACAGGTAACATCATTAAACAAACAATCTACATGTCATAAACTCAAGTTAATAGGAAAACAAACTTGACTGTGTAGCATGCCTATATTTTTTTCCAAGCAGACAAAAATCATTCATCCATAGCGGCCCACGTTATAGCTGATAAAATGTTCATGTTCATGTTCATACCTTTAACACAGATGAATTCCTTTCTAAAGACAGAAACGAGATCCGCTTACACACTGTTTAAAGTACAACTAGTCAGTAGCCTCCATAGTGAAACCACCACTAGTAGATTTTATTACACCCCCATATATGGTAGGATTGACCTCTACCACTGAGTTTGACCTCTGATTCAGCTGTAGGCAAGCGAAGGAATCTGCTAAAAATAGATTATGTAGGCTGGAACGAACAGAACTGCACATGTGCACTCCCTTGTGAGTGTGTAAACCTCTGAGCTATCCAGCTGAACAGTAAGAACAAAACTATACAGCACAGTACCTTACCCACTTAATCATAGGAAATACTGAACATAACTGGGATTGGAAACCTCTTGTCATATGAAGCGGCAAGATGTACATCCTTCAAAAAGGCATTTATTATATATAAAAATAACATTAACAAATAACACATTTTTGGGTAATATTCGTGGAAAACCGCAGAAGTTAGAAACTAATCATCTTTTTCCCATCGAAATTAAATTTGTATTAAGTCCTCCATAAAGTTTTTAAAAATGTATCTAAAGACCCACACACTTCTGATTATTGTGACGCCTATATAGAAGACTTGAAGCGTAACTTGTAAGATGTGCCTCTCCCAGTTACTCTACAGCATATATAGAAAGAAAATTATGTTAACACACACACACACACACACACACACACACACACACACTGCACCAGTGGGTAAGCCTGTCTATGCATGAACAATATTACCGCTACATCGGTTAATAAGTAACGCCCACTCACAGGTGTATATCACAGACGTCACAGTCTCCTGTATATACACTATAGCCACCTGCAGCTAATTATGTTTGTAATAAATTCTGAGCATTTTACCGGTACAAATGTGTAACCCAGACACTAGCTATTTCTTGTAAATGTGTCAACTTCAAACATTAGCATACAGCGATGTGATTGTGAAGATGGAACTGGTTGCTTCTGAACTCGATACTCGCTTTATTTTAAAAACAATATATCCACTCTTCTGAACTCGATACGCACTAGTTTTGTATTCGATACTCGCTTTCAGTACAAACATGACGCTATATCTGGTAGAGCAAAAACACTTTCTCGCATACCCACGATAGTCGGGCCGAGACTCGAACTCAGGCAGAAGTGACAGACCACTCGGCCACCCGGGGTCACCCGCATTACTGACTCGATACACGCTTTTCTTTGAATATATAATCTCTTGTAATTGTTACATTATTTGTATCAATAATAGCTTTTCTCAACTCACTACTAGAAGAAAAAGAAGAGAAGCCCTCTCCTGCACTGATATGGAAATTATGTCAATAATTCTCAAACGCTGAGAACGACCAAATCATTTTCAAGGGATGGAGGGAGACGGCGGGACCTTTGGGTTTCTTTTGAATCGAATATTGTTATTTCTTTTACACATTGTTCCCACGCTTTTCTAAATATACCTTTCCAGGTCATTTCAAGGGTTCTTCCACGATGAAATAAATTATTTCAAGGTTCACATATGACCATTACTGAATGTAATTAAAGAACATTTTAGATTATAAAACATACTTTTTCTACATCTAAAGATGGTTCTCTTTCAAGACTCTCCAAAACATATAAGCCGGAAAAGATGATCATGTACAAAACCACAAATGTAGCACACGAACCAAGTTTAATTATATTCCTTTAAATTGGCATGTAAAGGCATTTCAATGTACAAAATAAAAATTCTGACTTTACTTTGCTGACCTGCATTATGTTGCTAAGAAGGAACAACATCATGAACATGCATTAGTTCTGTTTCCTTTCAAACCTTTAATTGTAAAGAAATCTACACACACACACATATATGTGTGTGTGTGTGTGCTATATATATATATATATATATATATATATATATATATATATATATATATATATATATATATATATATATATGTGTGTGTGTGTGTGTGTGTGTGTGCGCGCATCTTATAGAAAGTAAACACTTCCTATTACAGTATAAATAATAAAATAAACGCAAATAATTAGAATCCCGTCTTGTTACAAAAGACTTTAACCATGAATTTATCTGTGCCAATAAAATCCGAAGCAAGATTTTTCAAACAACCCTAATCTCCTTAAGATCTGGTTAAAAATCCATCATTCCAAAACCATTTTCAAAAGGGTTGATTTAAATTTTGACAAAAGACCTTCAAAAGTATTTGCTGTTGTATAAACAAGGCCTGAATTTTCTGTAAAATCAACTTGTCTTGTAATTTGCTAAGCAAGTCCCCATGCCTGTATTGATACAGGGGCTCGAATCAATTTCTCATTTCAGCTCAGCGATTCAACAATTTGAACTACAAAGTTGACTTAAAACGAACAGCAGTCCATTTTCTAATCTGGATTTTCTCCATATATTCACACCCCATTTTTCATATTTGCACATTTAGTTTGGGGTGTGGGGTCGTTACAATTGCATACGGAAATTTTTTAACTTGCCGCCACTGTGCAGTAGCGACATGTGATAGTCGCTTACCAGCGGGCCTAGAAAACTTAAACGTATGTTATATCGACTTATACCTGCATGAAATCGATAGAAAAATGATTTTCTCAGAAATGGAGAGTATTATAACACTGGTCAACAGTGAAATCATTACTGACTTGAAAAGGCCCTAATCTGTAGTATTTTGGTGTGCCGAACACGAATATAACCGTGAAAAATTTGTATTGGCTCTCGTTTTGAAGATATTCATATACCTCATTTTCTATGTTTCACTGTGTAAATTTCTCCAGTAGGACTGCAGCAACATCCGGAATAATGATGTAACATTGCATAATACCATCATGCTCACATCATCCACAGTTGATTGCATCATTTTCTGATGCAATGCAATACTAATGCCATGCGGCTGCTGAAGTAAGTTGACGTCAGCAGTGTACTATACATGTGTAGGCCTATTATACTAATGCCAGGCGGCTGCTGAAGCTGACGTAAGCAGTGTACTATATAAAGCCCAATCAGATAGGTTCAGCATTTAAAACATTTTAGACGTTGTGCGAGACAGTTCAAGCTACTGTTACATAAAACTTATTATTTTATCCATTTACGTACAATAAAGAACAGTAATGCCTCGAAAGTGTGTTAATACCGCGGACAATTTTTGCTATATTTGTGGGGAAGTGACATTTGCCAACCAGAAGAAAAGTATCAATTCTCAAGTGAAGAAGGCATATCATCTTTACTTCGGATGCAAGGTTGGTGACCAAGACAAGCCTTGGGCTCCGCATATATGCTGTGCTACATGTACAACACAGCTTTCACAGTGGTTGAATTGCAAAAGGTCATCAAAGGCGTTTGCAGTCCCAATGGTGTGGAGAGAGCCAAGCAACCACCTAAATGACTGTTACTTCTGCTTGGTTCCTCCTCTTTCCGGCGGAATAACGAAGCGAAAGAAGTCGAGAATAGTCTACCCAAACATTCCGTCTGCATTGAGACCAGTTCCACATGGTGAGGGACTTCCTATTCCAGAACCTCCAGCAGAATATTCTCTTGATTCATCTGACGAAGACAAAGGTGAGTCGACCTGTTCTTCTCCTGGTCCATCAGCATGCAGTGATCCAGATTTTCACTGTGGTGCATCATCAACCCCACACAGAATAACACAGGAAGAACTAAATGACCTGATTCGTGATTTGGACTTATCAAAGAACAAGGCAGAATTGCTAGGATCAAGACTCCAACAATGGAATCTTCTAGAAGAAGATGTCACAATTACTGCATATCGAAAGCGCCACCAGCAATTGGAGCCTTTCTTCAGAAAGGAAAGTAATCTGATATTCTGTTCCGATATTGAGGGCCTCATGAATGCTTTAAAAATCACTCATGACCCACAAGAATGGAGACTATTTGTGGACTCTTCGAAACTGAGTCTCAAGGCTGTGCTTTTGCACAATGGAAACATTCTTCCATCTATTCCAGTAGCGTATGCTGTCCACATGAAAGAGACATACGATAACTTAAGGCAGCTACTGAATTCCATTGAGTATAACAAGTACAGCTGGCACCTCTGTGGTGATTTGAAGGTAGTTCCCCTTTTAATGGGACTGCAGCAAGGATATACAAAATACATGTGTTTCTTATGCGAGTGGGATAGCCGAGCAAGGGAAATGCACTACATGAGGAAGGAATGGACTCACAGGCAGAATGTAGCCATTGGAGAGAAGAATATCCAACACCCAGCTCTGGTTGAGGCTCAGAAAATCTTGCTACCACCCCTTCACATCAAACTAGGTTTGATGAAGAACTTCGTGAAAGCCATTGACCGGACTTTGCCAGCATTCCGATACCTGCATGAAAAATTCCCTCGACTCAGCGAAGCAAAGATTAAAGAGGGAGTTTTTGTGGGTCCTCAGATTCGAGAGCTTTTCAAAGATGACCGGTTCAACAACTTGCTGGAAGGTGACGCGAAACAAGCATGGAATGCTTTTCGCCTAGTTTCTACAAACTTCCTCGGAAATATTAGGGCAGAAAACTATAAGGAACTAGTAGAAGACATGTTGATGAAGTATAAGGAACTTGGCTGCAATATGTCTCTAAAGATTCACTTCCTTCATTCCCATTTGGATTTCTTTCCTAGCAACTGTGGTATTGTTAGTGATGAACACGGCGAACGTTTTCATCAAGATATCGCAACAATGGAACAAAGATACCAGGGAAAATTGTCCACTACAATGCTGGCTGACTACTGCTGGACACTCCTCAGAGATGCTCCCGAACAGCTGTACAAGAGACAGGCGAAGAAATCTAAGATGTAGTCAATGACTTGATTTTTTATAGGTAGGCTATTACAGTTGACCTTTTACTATTGGAATGCATTTCGTTATGTAAACATTAATTTCTTGCAGATTACAAAAAAACTAGAGCCAATTTTGCAATTTGACTGTCATAAACGTGTTCAGCACATAAAAATTGATAAGAATTGACTAATTTTATTTCAGTAACATGACTTTTGTAAAAATTTGTTGTCCAGTGTAATCGTTGTCTTTATTCCGCTGACAGACTAGACGAAACTAGGGCATTGATGAAACCTGACCCGGTACTCGCCATGTCATTTACTAGTCAATTGTCGAATCTCAAACGACGACATCGGAAGTCCATTAGTCACGTCAAATCAACAACAAACTCCATTTTAATGTTGTTGTAGGGAAATTCAATTATATGAAATGAAAGTCAGATACTCTTTCTAAAAACTGGCAATATGGCCAGTCTGATTTATCAATCAGAGAACAAACGTCCACTTGGTAGTCCCGTGATACAACAAAACTCCTGAAGTTGTTCTCGGAATATATAAATATGGAAAACTTGTGTTCTTTCATTTTTATATTTTGATCACAATCAGTATACGACTTTCATTTAATATTTTTTTATTTTTTCTCTACAACATTTGAAAATGCGGGTTGCCAGATTTTTGTACTCATGCGATTAGCAATGCAAATCGTGAGTACCAGGTCACACTTCATCAACTCCGATTTTAATACTCACAGTTTTTAAGAAAATAATTAATTTTCAAGCAGTGTTGTGAGGCGATTCAGCCTCATGGAAAATCCAGTGTAAAAGGCGTCGCGGCACTATAGCCTCAAGATTTATTGCCTCAATGAGAATTAACATTACGGAACCCCCTGGGCCTGTTTAGCCTCAAACTTTTTTAGTACACCCTGGGCCTTTATAGACTCAAAGGAAATGGAACATAGGGATTATTGGGTTTGTATAGCGACAAGGGAAAGAGAGCGTTTGACGTCACGGTAGGGGAGATTGGTAACACTGTTGCAACTAGGGGCAGGTGACGTCACAGTACTGAGCAAAGAGCGGGGTGTACATATATATCCCTTACAACAGAAAAAAAAATAAACACTGATACATTTTAAAATTTAGGCAAGAAAGTCAATTTCTTTTCGAGGCATAGGAGGGGCCCTGAAAAGGGTCTTTCGGGTTCTTCTTCTTCTTCTTCTTATTCCTCCATTTTTTTCCACCAGCTCCTGACTTTCTCCATTATTCCTTTCTTCTCCTCCTTTTTTGAGACTCTGGCATCCATTCGGGATGGCCCATGGCTCTAATTTTCTCTTGGATCTAGATCAAGTTCTTATTCAGTTGGTCAAAGTCCAATTTCTTCTTTCTATTCTCTTCTTCCTTTCTTTCTTTTGACCATTTTTCTTTGATGTTATTCACCTCTTGTATCAGCACTTTTCTCATCTTTTCTTCTGCATTTATCAGCTGGTCTAAACCCCACTTTACGTACCACCACTCCGTCCCATACAATATTTTTTCTAAGAAGTATCTGACTTGGATGACATTCTCAAGTGCTTCCTTTAAACTTCCCACTCTCACATAAGGTGGGTCAATCAATCCTCTAATTCTTTCCACATCTTCCTCCATCATTTATTGTACAAGGTCTCTAGATATTTTCAAACTTGTCACATAATCTTCACTTCCATCATACTTGAATTCCTTTTCTAACTTTTCCATTACGTATATTCCATCTATTATCCAGAAACAGCTCTCTCGCAAGTTGTTTTTTAATAACTCTGTCACGGCCACCATCTTTGTTGTCTTAATTCCGTAGAATGGCGCGAATGACGAACGCTGTGAGTTTTATATCTAAATCACGGACGTGAAGGAAAACATCCCCTACTTTTCTCTTCACATATTATCTACTATCCACACAGTGATGAGGAGACAAATAATTATCCACATTATATACTATCCACACACGCGAAGCAGCAAAAAGCAAACCCAAATATATTATCCACACACGCGAAGCAGCAAAAATCAAACCCAAATATACTATCCACACACGGGAAGCAGCAAAATCAAATCCAAATATACTATCCACAAACGCGAAGCAGCAAAAATCAAACCAAAATATAGTATCCACATACGGGAAGCAGCAAAAAAACAAAACCATAATATACTATCCACACACGGGAAGCAGCAAAAAAAAAAAAAAAAAAAAAAAAAACCATAATCTACTATCCACACAAGCGAAGCAGCAAAAAACATAACCACAACCTAGTATCCACACACATGAAGCAGCAAAAACAAAAACAAAATATACTATCCACACACACGAAGCAGCAAAACACATAATCATAATCTACAATCCACACAAACGTACGTGAGCACTTACAAAACCCAATAATCTATTATCCACACAAACGTACGTGGGCGCTTACAAACACACATAAACACCTACAATCACACCAGGAAAGGAGTGAGTGTTTATATTCACACTACTCCACATTCACACATTGGCAAATTGAATAGTGTTTCTTTTCTAGAGTTTTGGTTAGCCCTGAAAAGGGCTGTTTTTATTTTCAAACTCCAGATGCACCTGGTTAATGACGGCACCTTGCGGGTCTTCATGTTGAAAGCGCGGACGCGAAGGAAAACATCCCTACACAGTTTCTAGTCGGAACGCTAAATTAGTGTCATGTGAGGGATAGAGAGAAGTCAAAGAGCATCAATCATGACATCCGTAGCAAAACTAAAGACAAACGCATTTTTTTCTTCAAAACACAACATTTTTATTCAAATACCTCATAACTAACAATTAACAATTTTTTTCAACATTAACCATTCAATTTAACTAACAAACATGTTTTTCAACTAACTATCTATTTTGGACGTGGCTTACAACGTTGTGAATGAAATTGTGATTTCCACTGTTGGAAGTCATTGGACCATTGATGTACACTACGTTTCCTAGCTAAAGACAAAAAATAAGCATAATGGTCACAAAACCATCGATCTACTTTCTCATCGTTTCTAGAAGAATGATGATCAAAATAAGTCACTAAATGTTCTAAAGAATATCCCAGACTGTGATGATACAGAAAATACACACAATATTATCCACACACCAATGAATCTGTGCCTTGTAATTTAACATTATTGAATCGTGTGGTCTGAGCATTTCTTCTCATAAAGTCAATCATATCGTCTTCCAAAGGGGGCAATCCATACCAATCGAAATATTCCACACATCCTTCTTGAGGAAAGTAGACGGCTACCCAGTGGGTTCCTGGGATATGCCTGTCGTCCGTGTTGATCAAATAAGCTTGATGGTCTTGAGGTTTGCGATGAGGGAGTTCATCTTTAGCACATACGACAGGATTCCAAGAAGCAGTGTGGTTCAAAAGGTAATAAAGTTCCCAGGTATCCATGTTTTGTGTGTTTTTTTCTTCACAGGTGATAATAAATGATCAATTCGATCCTGACTTTCTCTTGGAAAATGTCTGACAAGTAAAAGGCGTTTAGCTCCGACTTCTTACCCTTGTCCAAGAGAGTTTCTATGCGACGGATCTCCAGAAGCGTTAATGGAGGACAATAATATTTACCCAAGCCTTTATACCACTCATCCAACACGAATTCTTTTGAGACGCCAAGCTTAGTCCAGATACTCGTCCAATTTTTCTTCTTGACTCAACATCAAACATTTATCGTGTTGAATTTGGCTGGGATGATCGTTGTGACATCCATAGCAATCTTTCTTGATAAATTCCTAATTTTATCTCCCAGGACTGTAGCAAAACAGCCCACTATATGTGCTTCTTTTTCTGGCCATCTAGACTTCATCATTATCACTTCTTCGTCTTTCTCTTGGGATTCTCCTTTCATGGTCCCCTCATATTCCACGTCCAAAGTATCTCCATTAGGTAAAGTGGGATAACAGTCTTCCATAGCTTCTAATGGTCTAGAATGACTTCTCTCAAACTGTTGATTTCTATGGTATTATCGAATTCGGCATACAGGATGACGTTCACCGTGTGGGGTAGATGTTTAGCAAACTGAAGTTCCACACGAATCTGGCCGGATTTTATTGGGTGGAAATGTCCCTCATCGCTGCCTTGGTCTGGAGTGAAATCAAAAGCCCACAAAGTGAAGCCTTCTGCATAATCCTCGTACGTAATGCCGTGACTGGTGTTGGTTCCTAACTGTCCCGTGGCTTCGTACAGGGACAAGTATGACCTCAAGTAATTCTTCTTGTCAAACTTAGGTTCGAAGGGTCGGGTACACAAGGTCTTGCCATCGCGACTGACTTCAATCTTGGACACGTCATAGTGATAAAAGTGGAAAGGATTTTGATCGCGGACTCCATTAAAGGCTGCATTGCTCACGATACCAAGGATTAAACGTTTGGGTAACTGACCTTGGAACAGATAATCTTCGATCATAGAGTGCTGTCCAGTGGGAATAGTGAAAGTTTTCACTTCCACGCGTCTTATCGGATACTTGGCGGTCGTTCTGCTCAAACTTTGACTGATGTCGTTTCCCACTTTAGGTAGCACTTCCACACGTCGTACGTAGAGTTTGGCTTCCTAGATTTTGGTTTGCTGCGATTTAGTCTCAGGCGGACATCCACGCCGTTCAGCAAATACTTTTCTTGTAACCATATGCCCAAATGCAAACGATCCATCAGTTCTAAACTCATGTTGTCTATGATTTTTTTTTTCGTTCTATAAATCCCTTATTGTGGTATTTGGTTGAATTAATTTCGGTGTTGTTAAATTGACCTGGTGTGTCAGGTTTCCATGCCACGCAAGCATCCTGATGAGTATTCTTGGCTTCTTTTCCGTACGTCAAGAGATTCTCCAGGTAGGCTCGGTAAGGGTAAGTATTGATGCTACAGCTGACCAGTTTGTTATTCAAGTACAAATCCACTGAGATGAACAAGGAATGCATAAAATTGTTGACGGGAGCTACTGCTTCAGTGTCAATAGCATTTCCACCCTTATCCTCAACTTTGACTTTTAAATACAAGTAACTGCTATTCAGATCGATGTAATCCTCGGGCTGTCCTTTGATTTCAAACTCGATGGGAGTTGACCCTGAGTCCTTGACAGAGGAAACGGGGTGAAATTCGACCCATTGGGATTCTTGCATTGTCATCATGGTGGGTGGCATGTCAAACAGATCCAGTTCCGACTTGGAACAGGCGCAAGACTCTCGGTGCATCATTTTTCTGTTTCTCAATAATTTAATAATCAAAAACGTCTAAATCTCTGACGGTTCTTCTTTTCTTAGTCTTTCTAGCTTTAGAAGTGTGAAGTCTTGTGAAGGGGTGTTTACTTGTTCGTCTTTTTCTGCCATGTCCTTGCTGTGGAGTCAGGGAAGCGGGAATACCTGACTCGGTAGCGTGCAGGGCATTTATAGGTGTTTCTCTTCGACCCAAAATGTCTTTGCCCGTTTTCAGCAAGACATTTTTGCCTGCTCTCAAGAAGGCTTCTTTAGGGTTTTGTTTGTCGATGATGACATTTTGGAGAAATTCTTTACCGTGTGTCAATGCCGCATCCTTCAAGGCATGCAATCCGCGTGTCACCATCGGTTTCAACACCGGTGCCACGGAACGAAAGTCTGATTTCAGCATATCTCCTAACCGGTGTCATCGCTGTAGAGTGACGCCTCGGTACACTGGATACATAACTTACGAGTCGTTAGAGAACCGAAAATGCGAAAATGGAGTTTCACCGTGACTTTCCCTTTGGTGAATGGAATATTTTGTCCCAGATCTCCTGTTATAGCAATGTTGACAGTGTCCAAATAAGACTTGCTGACGGGCAAATAGTGAGGATGTACAAATTCGCTGTCAACGTGATAGGTGTTTCCACCTTCCTCGTCAGCGGGAGTGGTACTATCCACTTTAAAAGGAATGACACGCAGTAACGATACGGAGCTGTGTCCCACCACGTTGTACACCACCATCTCGGAGTACACAAAGATCAAATTCATTCCTTGGTTCAATTCTACAAGGAATCGAAAAAAAAAATTGTAAAATTCCTTATTGCTGTTGATCTTCGGCTTAAAATATTCGGAGTTATTTTTGTGTCCCCATCTAAAATGTCAAACAAGTCACGATTAAAACTGATGGACAACGTTTGGGCATCATGAAATTTCATCAGTAGGCGACCAGCCACTTTATGGTACTCAAGGGTGACACTTTTATGATTTGTGCAGGGCTTTGCTAAACCTGAAAGCAATGGTATCCACCAAATTTTGAAGGCTAAAATAAAACCCTGACGAAATTTTCATAGTGTAAATAAAGAAGGGTGGATTGCTCACAGGTCTTACGTCACCTGAAAACCCGATCTCATTCACGGCTTCTTGCAATTGTTCGTTCATGATTTCGACCTCAAAAGTGTTTTGCTTTTCACTGATGTTTTGGATTTATGTAGGCTTAATCATTTTAAACCAAAGCAAGTTCCCCATGGGCTTCGTGATCTAACTGGATGACCTGAGGTAGTTTGGCCGTGTAACAGCACAAAGTGTTATTGGGAAACACCTCCATGGAACTGTCACTGGGTAAGGTTAAGTAAATTGGTTATGGTGGCTCATAATTCCACAGTTCTGTGACTCTTCCGAGAGGTTACTGGAAGTCAGAGGAGTGTCTCCGCCCAAAATGGGGTTGTTGTTGGAGTGGTGACTGGCACTGGCACTGGACACAAGATTCCCGTTGTTCCCGTTCGAGGAGAATTTCAGGGAGGGATTGGGAAGCAGGTAACCGATGCAACTGCTCAATACAATGGTCCACAATTGTTTGTCTCCATGTTGCAAACTCAAATTGGCAATGGCTCCACCGATGACACAATACACCACAAAGATCTGGCAGAAAAAAGATGATTTGCATTTTAGGCACACGTTCTCAACACCACACCCACAAGGGTTGCTTTTGTAAATCTTGCAGAGAAGAACTGGGTGAAGGAGAAGTGGTAGCACTAGCTGAGGCTGTGTTAAAGGGCATCACGGTCACTTCTTTTTATAGTCGATGACTTGCGAAGCGTCGATCCAAGAATCAAAACTGTGTGGATATCCTTTCCAACGTACTTTGACTTCTCTGACACGATGTTTGCCCACTTCACGGGTTCTGCGTTCGAGAATGCTTTCGATGTCGTACACGTCGTATTTTTTTTTTTCGTGACACGTTGTAACTCGGGCAAATAAAACGTTCCTTTGAACACTTCTCCGTTCATGTCTTCCAATTTATAGACGGCAGCATGTCGGCCATTCACTCGTCCACTGACACGAACAATTCGGTGGTCCAGTTAGGTAAGTAACCTTTGTCGAAAGTGCGTTTGGTTTTGCCAATGCGCACCAAATGTCCTAAGGCCAACACTCCATTTTTCTTATGGACAGCCCCTGTCGGGGACGTACAAAACAGGCAATCAGAAACTAGGACTTCGTTGTCGGGAGTCACCTCTTGCGGGTCACGTCCAATGCTTCGATGGTAAGATTGGTTGTACGCTTGCACCAAGTGCGGTAAGATGTCGAGAGTGTGGTGATGCGTAAAATATTTCCACATGCGCTCTTTCAAGGTACGTTGAAAACGTTCCACGATGCTGGCTTTGGTTTCAGGATTCTCGGTGGTAAAAAAATGAATGTCACGTTTCTTTAATTCTTTTTGGAAAGCTTGGTTCAGAAATTCGGTACCTTTGTCCGTTTGCCATCGAAGAGGGTGACGACCACTTTGTTTCAACACCAGTTGCAAGGCTCGCACTAACTCGTTGCTCGATTTGGAAGTCAATGGCACGAACCAGGCAAATTTGGAAAAGACGTCGATGACACAAAACAAATATTTGTAGCCGCGATTGTAGCTGGCCAAATGAGAGCCATCGGCTAAATCGGCATGCCACTGATGATCGATGCCTTCCACTTGGGTGCGACTTCTGGAAAACTTGCGTCGAATGGGTTTGTGTAAAGTGTAGGTAGCTTGTTCTTGTAACCATCGTTGCACTTGAGGTAAACGGAGACTTTTCAGCCGAGTTTTGGCAGCACGATACAATTTTTGAACTCCTCCGTAACCTGAAGGATGGGATGGATCGTAGTAAATGCTGGCTAACACCTTCTCCATTTGTTTGTTTGTTATCTTTGATGATGCTACTCTTTCTCTCGTGTGGAATTTCTTGGTTTGTAATGCATTGCGTGTGCGGCCAGCTATAGGTGTCGAGGAGGAGGATGTCTGAACAGGGGTCATCAGTTCTTGTTTCGCTTTTATATTCACCTTCTTTTTCTCTTCTGATGAAGAAGGGGTGGTCATCATCTTTTTAATCCATCCAATTCTGGATGTAGGTGGTGTTGTTAACTTGCGTACCTTTTCTGGTGAAGTTTGAAACCCTTCTTCTTCTTCTCCTTTTTCTGTCCTGGTCACTGGTAGTGTTATTTGTAGTGGTGGTTTGGGGGATGGACTTTTCATGAAGGTCTTTAAATGTTTCAGAGTGGGTAGAGCTGTTTGTCTGGAGCTTTCTGGTGAAAGAGTCGCAGTCGTTGCAAGAATTGACCGTACTTTGCGATTTTTCTGTTTCGGACAAATCGTGGCGATCCATCAGCGACTGCAATTCGTGTTGTCAATGGTACATCTCGGTCAAATTGGGATTGGGAGGCAAATGCGGGGTTCGTTGTTCTTGGCAACGATGGTATTCCATCCGTTGTTTGTAAGGCACTAAAGTTACTTTTCGTCCTTCAATTCGATGTCAAGGGCCACATATGAGACCATGGGACTTCAGAGGTCCTTTTTATCTTGCTCCCACGAGCCTTCCCAACATGGTTCTCAAGACTCCTTTCAGCAAAGTTATTAACAAGAGTGGTAAAATTCCTCCACGTGGACCTATATCTTCTTCTTTTGACGAATGGGGATTTTCTTTTGAACCATTTGGCGAAGAACGTGACGATGTTTGCCTAAGCATTGTTTCTGGTGTTGTGACAAAGGGATCGTATCTTTCAAAACGTTCAAACAACATTCGCACACGGTATCGATGACATCTCTGAAGGCCGTTTGAATGAGTTTTTTTCGCATGGGTGTAGAAGCTTTGGACAGGAGAGACAACATGTCGCCATGTTTGACTAAACGAGGAGGCAGGCCTTTCCTTTTCTTTCCTTTCGGTTTAGAAGAGGAATGTTTTCTGCGGGGTTGATGACTTAGCACACGCCTTTTATCATTTTTTTCGCTTCGTCAAAAAGTGACAATGTGTTTTCCAAAATCGCCAAGGAATCCTCCCCTTTGGTGACTCCTCTTTTTCTTTGAACGACTGTATCTTTTCTTAGGGTAACGTCGACGCTTGGCTAAGCGCTTTGTCGGATGAGGAGACCATCTTTGTCTCTTTCCTTTTTGGACAGGAGAATAACGATAGTGACGGTGTGCACTTCTTTGAGGTGACATCATTTGGCAGTTCAGGAACACAAAAACACTGATACCCATGATTTGTCGCAGCCCTTTTTATACTAGAACGTGTCGCCACTAATTGTCTTTACGTCGTATCAACTTGAGGACAGGCAACACACGTCGTGCAGGGGTTCGCAACGGACTAAATCGAGCCAGTTCATGCTTGGACAAATCCAGTAAACTATGTAACATCCCCGATCTCTCTTGGACTTTGATTTTGGGAGCAGGTACTTTGTGAGTAGCTGCCACAGCTGCTAAAGAGGAGGAGGGTGTCACCACTAGAGGAGAAATTCTTGGAGACACAGGCTTCCGTGGTGTCATCAACGGAGAAGTCGATGAACCTGAGGCTACCGGAGAGGCGGTCACTGTCGTTGCAGGTCGTGGTTTGCGAATGTAAGGTTGCGTCCCGGCTGAAGTGCCTCTCTTGCGAGTAGAAACTATTTTATGTGGGCTTTTCTTTTTCGGAGGACTTCTCTGTTTCTTTTTGGGGGGACTTTTCTTTTTCCGGGGTTGTGACCTGGTCTTGACAGCGTTGCTCTTTTTCTTCTTAGGGCTTCGTTTGGCTTTCCTCTTGGGGAAAACTTTGGGAGCATTAGGATCCCATCTTAAGAGGGAGCGAATGATGACACCTCCTAGAGTACCGCTCCCTCCAGGTTTCAGAATGATTTGCCTTTTGGTTTGAGTGTCAATGCGTTTATTGATGTTTTAAAAATGAACACGAAAGACAAAAATACATAAAAGCCTAAGGCTTAAGTACAACGATAAAATGCACATGAAAACGATCAAAGTGGAATACAAACAAATCTCTGTACAACACGTGTTGGGTAATGTTCTGACAAGTTCTACAGGGGGTAATGTCACTCAAGTGTCTTCCCGAAAGGTTCTTTCAGGAATGTCCATGACAGTCCTGTCCTGGGAGATGGGTTCTTCTGGTACTGTCACCAACACAGGTTGAAAAGTGACTTTTTTCTTTGGACGTTGAAAGGAAGGATCACATCTCTCGGGGATACTGGGCCACTTCTTGGGTCCAAGCCTCAAAACCCGATTTTTTCCAGGCACGTACATCTGTCCAGTGGGGGTGTAAGTCACAAGCTACACACACATCGTCATACACATCTTCGGTACCTAAAAGTTGACGAATCTTTTTTTTTCGTAGAGGTCGAGAAGTATCCAGATGAAAACGCAAGGCTTTGAGCAAAATGAGTCTCTCGTGACCATTTAAAGCCATTTGGGTGGTAAGTACTGTTCGTAAAGAGTCTACAAGGAATCGGCTGGTAAACGAAATCCCAGAAAACAAGTCACCAAGACATACACCACTTGTCGACCCAAATTCAACGGAAATAGTTCTTGTAATAAGTGATGGTAATCATCCACGGTTTGAATATTGTCATTGAGTTCATTCCACGGAATCTGTTGAATCACTGTTGATAAAAGCCTTGGCAAGGCAACCTGTTTTTATACCCTATATTTTTCGGAAGCAATAAATGTACTTTCTGCCCAGAGATATTCGTTCTCCTGTTGGGAATCTAAATGCTCCAAACACTAACCTACAGTTCAGAGTTCGTTCAGAAGTTTCCTCTTCCACTAAGCAGATGTTGCGGAAAAGATCTGTGTAATCCTTTAACTCTTCTTCCTCAATTCGTTCCAGTAGGTGAATCTCGAAGTAACCAAAATCATGAACATGTTGATCATTCGCGACCTTTAAGTGTTTAACAAGGTCTGACCACTGGAACAGTTTCTCATGAATCAGTCCTCTTATAGCATTCAGGTACCATTGGTTCAAACACCGGTGACGTAACGGATGCAATTGTTCTTTACGTTGACTTGTATTTTGACCAGTTCTTGGTAAATGCGTTCTCTCAATTCCACAGGCAAGCCACGAATGTTCTCTTGTAAAGTATCCATGAATAGGTCAGTCAGTATTATTGACTTTACAATCGTCTCCTTGAGCAAAAGTAATCAACATAGTGAGTAATTTCTGGCCACTGCCATTCAGGGCAACGCCCAAGAATGTCACTGAAATTTTCTGATGTAAACGGACTAAAGGGGAATAATAGGATGAACGCACCCTTGATCCTGAGAAATCTAACACATTTGTTAACTTCTTTCACTTTCCTTTTGTGAATTTCTCGACACAAAAGTTATAAAGTCACCCACTGAGATTTCACTCTGGCAAGTCCCTGCCAAATTTCCTTGTAGTTCGTTTGGTAATGCTTGAATATCATTTTTTAAATGGGGTTTAAATACTGGTCTCAGTGGTGTCCAACATTTGACTCCTAACCGATCTGGTTTCTTCTTCAACGACATGGTAGGTTACTTCAATGACTCGGTCCCACTAAAGGTAGGTAGTGACAATTCAGAGATCATCGAGCATGTTCCAGGTAGGCTGAATCTTGCTGTTCCCACTGGTGTAGTGACACACCGCAACTGAAGCACTTGACTTTATCCCCTTCACCCAAGTAGGAAAATCCGGCTCTAGCTAATTCTTCGGGGTTTGGTCCTCCCGGATACTTAGGCCATTTTCCTTTGAACGACTGAAGACGATTTTCAAAGTCACAGTATTCAGGCAAACGCACAGGGAACGAATATTCGTCTTTCACAGGTTCGTTTCGATGAGGGTAGGGTGACATCGACAGGAGTTTGCTCAGGGCTGGATGACATCCGTAGGGTGGTAGACGTGAAGGTTGACATCCAGATTTACAATGAAAACCAGTAAAGTGTCCACGATGACGAGTGGCATCACTTTCGCACCCATTAGGTCTGACACGTACAGCATCACTTTCCATGATAGATGTAGTGATACTAAAGTTCCCATGATGCTTTAATGCATCACTGAGGTCACAGCGTACAGCATCGCTCAAATCGCAAGGCTCAGCATCGCACTTCACTTCAGAGGTCCCAAACTTAACTTTTGCCTGTCTGAGCTTGTTTTGTGTTTCTCTGAAAGTATTCATCTTGTTTGCTTGGTCTTGGTAGTCACAATGAACTATCGATCTTGCATATTCTCCCTTTTTATACTAGTTGCAATGAAGTCTCAAGCTTGTACATCGTTCCTTTTTTATGTCTAGTTTTGGAAGGTACCGTCTCTAAGGTACCGTCATAATTGTACCGTAGGGTAATGGGTGGAAAGACCATAGAAAGGTAAGGACAGTGCGGAGACTATCGAGTATGTTCCAGAATAGCTGAATCTTTATAGATATAAAGATCCATTCGTAACTTCAGGCCGCAACTGAAACACTGTACTTCGTATCCCAATCCAGTCTCAGGTCCCAAGCAGACAAATCCTGTTCTAGCTAAAACATTCGAAGTAGATAATCCTTCCCTATCCGTGGGCCATTTTTGAAACGTTTCCAATCGACGGGCACAATCACAATAGTCAGGCAAGAAGACCGGAAAATGGTAGGGTTTCAACTTGGAGTTCTCATTGGGTCTAACACTCAATTCTTGCTGTGCCGAAGTCATTCTTCTGGTTGGTGGCTATCCTCTTACAACCAATGTTTTATACCAACATGTCCACACGGCAAAGTGAAGTGTTGGGAAGACGCACTCGCTTGTCGTATATGATTTGATAGACTTTTTCTAAGGGTCGACAGACGCTTTGATGAGAAGGTAAACGTACAGTCATGTTCGGTTGGTAGGTGGTCACTTTAAAGTTTTCATCCTCTCCAGATTGCAAGGCTTCTTTCAATACTCCAAAGTTTACCACTCGACTGGAGCGATAATTGAGAGTCAATCCTTTCACTTTGCAGTCCGTGTGCACTTCTCCTTGTTTGTCCGGGTATTCGTAGCGGTAATATTTAGGACCGCCACTAGCGAAACTTAACATCTTCTCGTCGGGGTGTTCGTCTGTCCAGGCCCCTAAACGGTCTCCTTCGATGTTAGGGTGATGTTGACCCGGGCGATCGATGTAAATTCAACTGTCTGTGTCAAAGTACAGAACGCGATCCCCTAACAGTTCTAAAGCTTCGTACAATTTTAAGCGAGCATGGGCTGTCACGTAAGCCGCAATGATGACATTTCCAAATTCGTCCGCTTGTACAATGTCCAGATCTTCTTCGTAATTGACTAAGAGTAAATCCTCGCGAATGACGTCCACGTGTTTCATGTATTTGTTTTTGTCGTTAATCATCTGGAAGTAGCGGGAAGGTTCTGTCAAATATTCCGTCTTGGGTAAACACGGTCGTTGTGCTATATTGCCCCACATGCAATTTAACATCACTCTGGCAAACGATCGCCTGCCTTCGTTTTTCTCGATGTGGTCTAAAGTGATGCCTTCTTGTTCCCAGTATTTCTCTTTGAATGTCTTTTCATCTTCGGGAGTGTGACACCAAGAAGGATAGCCACTGACTTCTTGTTTCAGTTTTAAAAAGGTATCCATGTAGTTTGCGAAAATGCCTTTCTGACTTGGGTTACCCTTGTGGTATTGTTGTGCCTTGGGAAAGTGGTAAATTTCGTACACTTCTAACAGTTGGTATTCCATGTCCAGAGATTTGAACAATTTCACGCTAACCCACGTCCCTGTCAAGACGTGTTCTTCCTGGGTGTGCTGACAAAGCTGGTCTTGGCTGCACGTTTGGGCACCAGTACGGCACAAGGGAAACATCAGTTTGACTTGACAATGGTGAGGTAACACGGGATGGTACAAGTCCGTGGGAGGCAAAACTTTACATTTAATGAAGCCTTCATATTGGCGAATGTGGTCCAGGTCGATGTGTTCCGTCAGCAATTGCGGGTGTCCTGCAGGAAAGCGATACTATTTGCACACGAGGGATACAGTGAACACACGCCCAAGTATTTGATTTCTTCTCCTTTGTCTTCGTCAGCGTGGTACCCAGTATTTTCTCTTTGAATGTCTTTTGAAGTTCGGGAGTGGGACACCATGAAAGATAGCCACTGGCTTCTTGTTTCAGTTTTAAAAAGGCATCCACGTAGTCTGCGAAAATGCCTTTCTGACTTGGGTCACCCTTGTGGTACTGTTGTGTCTTGGGAAAGTGGTAAATTTCGTACACTTCTAACAGCTGGTATCCCATGTCCAGAACTTTAAACAATTCCACGCTGACCCACGTTCCCGTCAAGGCGCGTTCTTCCTGGGTGTGCTGACAAGGTTGGTGTTGGTTGCACGTTTCGGCACATGTACGGCACAAGGGAAACATCAGTTTGCCTTGGCAATGGTGAGGTAACACGGGATGGTACAAGTCCGTGGGAGGCAAGACTTTGCACTTGATCAAGCCTTCGCATTGTTGAATATGGTCCAGGTCGATGTGTTCCGTGAGCAATTGCGGGTGCCCTGCAGAAAAGCGACAATATCTGCACACGTAGGGATACAGTGAACACACGTCCAAGTATTTGATTTCTTCTCCTTTCTCTTCGTCAGCGTGGTACAGCAAACAGGTGGCATTTGTCCTTCCTCCGAACTAAATATCCATCGGGTTCAGGGGGTCCATCAACTTGTAACTTTCTACGATGCGTTTAAACTCGGGATCGGTTTTCAAACGGTGATCGTACTCGTGTTCCCACATTTCCACCCCTTGATATCCTTGCTGTTCTAACTTTAGATGTCGCTGACAAGTGGCCTGGTAGAAGTCTTCCATGGTACGTTGTAAAAACTGATTTTTAGTGCGAAGTTCCGGGTAAAATCAGCAACCGTTAAATTCGTACACGATCTTGGGGTTTACTAAGTCTCAGTCATCTACCGAAACGTTCCGATGGTCTTATCGCCCACTTCGTAGCGGGCATGCTGAATCCATTTGTCTTCCTTGTCGCACAAGTAATGTAACCAGCGTAGGGCTTTGACCGAGAATTGACGTTTGACAAAGTTGGTGGTTTGAGGGCTAATGACAGCCAGTGTGTTTTCAGGCATGAATCGTTGTCTGTACACTAAGAAACATGCTTTGGCAATGGTGCAAGCTTCTTTCAAAGGATCGACCCCTCCGTGTTCCATGAACAGTTCTCGAAATTTTCCACAGCAAAGTCGTAAAATGTCCACGTCGGAACAAAAACACTTTAACATCTCTTCCTGAAAGTTAAAAGGGTCAGAGGCATGGGCCTGGTACCAAGCGTAGGAAGCTTCTCGTTGTTCGGTACGCATGTTGTCGGGGTCGTAGTCTTTAGCCAAGGGCAAATGGGGCAGAATAGCATGGTGATTGGCTTCGGTATTGAAAAAGTACGGGAAGTAGCCTTTAGCCATTTCTGTCATTCCGAACGTTTTAGGCATTCGACTCAAAGACATGGCCAAGTAGCTCATCGAATCTTTAAACTGTACTTGTCCCACTTGCATGGAAATGATTTTGGCTCCGTTCAAAGTTACTTTAGGACGTTCGGTGCCTTGTTCCGTATAGTACCTCAAAATAAACTGTCCATCGTATCCCGAGAAATTGTGGGCCATCACCGTGGCATGACGATGACAATCTCCGTAACGTTCGATATCCTCTTGCCTCCACGTCTCGTCAATGGAGTCTAAGACCAATCGGCCAAAGTTGGCTAGCGTGCTCGGTCCCCGAAAGATTCTTTCACGTCCTCCAGGAAAAAATTGCTGCAGTGAGGGCAATAACTCAAGACAGGCTCTTGGATGCACTTCTCGCTCGCTCGGTGAGCCACGCAGAAATTAGGAATGTGAATGTCGGTCTCTTGCATGCATTCGAAATCGAAAAAGATGAAATTCCCTTTCTTCTTGTGGTCATCATTTTCCTCTTGGGGTTTTTATTTTTGAATGTAGCATTGATGTTCCAAGTCCACGATTTGGTGACAAATGTGACATCGTTTATTTCCTGGACATACGTGTGCCTTGGCATTATTGGTAAGTATGCATTGTCCACACGTAGGATACAATTTCAGGAGTTAACAAGCACATTTCTGCTGTGAACCTAGTTGTTAGATGTTGTTGGTAACAGACAGGGCTGACAATAGTGCGCAGACAATCAGGTCAATGCAATCGTTCTTGTCCTTCGTCCACACAGGGTTGAGAAGCCAAACATCCTGAGCATTTCGAACCACAATTCTTGTGTTCCTCTCGATTGTTGTAGCCATAGTCACATTTCTCACAGTAATAACTGTATCCCAAGAATGCGGTGATACTAGTAATGGTATCGAAATGTTTATGGTGATGATAGACGTGAATGTATTTTCCATCCATAAAATCTTTGCCTCGAAACAACAGACACCCGCGCACTTCTTGAGTGTGCACTTTCAAGGTGTAGCGTGGAGCTAGGACATCTTGCAATTTTTGCATTTCAGGAATGGCACAGGGTGTGTCCTTGGACAGGTCGGCTTGTTGTAACAGGAGTTCTGCTTCACTTCGTTGTTTGGCTCGGTCCGATTGTGGAATAGTTTTCCAGGCTCTTTTCCATTCTGCCGTGTCGTTCTTGTTGGCATACGTTCGTCCTACCACGATAGCTCGAGCTAAACACATCTAGTCTTGAGGGTTGTTAATTTGGAGGAGACTCTTTGGTGCTGTGAAGGTCGTCCACCAATAACACTTTTCTGCGTTGTCCGGTCCCCTTGGGGAGAGAGTCATGAACAATGTGTGGCTTTTCCATCGGTGATGTAAAATTGGTCATTGGATTGTTGCACGTGTTCTATCTTGTCCATGACTTTGGAAGGTGTCAATTCTGCTGCGTTGCTAAACTCGATCCAAACAGGGGTGTTCAAACCGTCGTAATGAATGGAAAATCTCAAGCGATCGTCTTCTTTGGCTTGACATTGGTGTTTCAGAGTGGTTAACAAAGAATCCCACACCTCAGTGATGAAGCCCTATGCTTTCTCCAGTGGTACGTCAGACTTGAAATCTTTAAACTTCACCCTGTAAGTGTACGCAGTCGTTCTAAATTTTCTAGAGGAGCGCTTTTCCGTCTCTCGAATGTGATAATACTTTTCAGGGTTTACTAAGGGTGGTGAACATTGTTTAGATGAAGACTCTCTGGGTCTGGATTCTGGTTCACTCATGTCATCTTCAAAATCACTGGCATGAATTTGTGCCACGACTTCAGCTATTGTAAGAGGCCATAAATCACGTTACTGCCTCTTACTTTTTTCTTCTTCTTTCTTCTCGAATTGATTCGATCGTTTCATCTTGACTGCGAAAAGTCAAATTACTACATTTTAAATACCATGGGTCACTTTATATCCATGGCAGACCAGCCTATTTATAAAGGGTGTGAGACTTGCCTTCCACTATTCATTTCACTCTCAAACTGAGCAGAACGATGGAAGAACCTAAACAGATCGAACTTTTCATTCAGATCTTTGCGAGGGGTCATCAGAAAATGTTCTTCAGACAAGCCGACGAACTACTCTCCCTCCTTTCGAGATAAAAGTCGAAACTTGCTATATCTGTAAGAATAAAGGGCATTGGTCTTCAGTGTCCAGACCGTCAAAAGAGCAAAACAGGGTTAGAAGAGACAAAAGTCAAGATACCTGTTATCATTGTCAAGAAAAAGGACATTGGTCTCCAGATTGCCACAAGAAACAACAGCAGCAAGAAGAAGAAGAGAGGAATTATGAAGAGGAAGAAGAGGTACCCTCCCCCAAAGAAGAACCCAGACACGTGCATAAAGAAAAACAGGAGAAAAGAAGAAGGGGAGAAAGTGAGGAAGAAATGGAGGAAAAACCCGTGAAAGTGAAGAAATTTAAAAAAACAGAGAGAGTGAAGAGAGACACAGAAGAAGCCTATGAACTTTTTAAAGTGATATGTTGTGAATGGAATTGTAAAAATTTGTACCAGAATAGACCAGTCATAAAACGTAAGTGTCTTTTGGTTTTGATTTTTAGAATAAGAACCTACACTCACGCACTCACATACAAACACACACACACACACACAATAGGGGTTTAAAAAAAGGGCTTTTTGAGTTTTAATTGACGTTGGCAATTGAAAATACTATCTCTTTTCGAGATAAATGGGTGGCCCTGAAAAGGGCCTTTGAGTATTTGTTGATTTAAACAATCAACTTTAACTGCCTTAAGCCTTTGCCACGGCCAAGGCCTACTTCTGGACTGCGTACTGTCGATGATGATTTGGTAGAAATCACTAAGGGTGCTATGGCAGGCATAGTCACAGGGATGGGTTGTTTAGCTCGGGAAGGTCTTGTTCTCTTCGGTCGTAATAAAGAAGTCTGATACATTTGTTTCAGACTTCTTAACTCCGCTAAAATGTCTAACAGTATCGTGGTCGTTTGACTTTCACACCCTTGTTTCTTTGCTGCTTCTTCTTGTTGTTTCCTTCTTACCTCTTCTTCTTGCTGTTGTTGCTGTAGGAGAAAAGTATGTTCTGCTTCCTTTTGCTGCTGTATAAATTTCTCCAATTCTTCTTTCTGTCTCTGGTTAAAATTCTCCACGTGTGGTAAAGAAGGAGAAGGTGGCGAATGTACTGGTTCCGGAACAAATTCTTGCAAAAGAAAATCCACAAAATCCCAATTAAGATTAACCTCTTCTGGAAGTAAGTCCGGGTTGACTTGGGTAGTCGATGCTATTCCATCGCTTTTCGTTTCCACGGCCGGTGCACCCCAACTCATCGTCTTCTTAATTTCCGTCATGATTGAAAACTGTGTCGCATGGATTGATTGCGCACAGACGCTAGCGCCTCTATATAGGGAATGTGACGCCACAGACTGCTCTCTTCGGACTGGACGAGTGATGACTGAATTTTGTAACGCGTGTTTGGATTAGTCAACAAACTCAATCCGTTTCGATCCTCCCTTCCCCTATAAATAACCGCAGTTCACTGTATTCATTCACCTGTTCTCGTCACCAACATGTGGACCGACGTAGAATCATCTACTCTCGTATCTTCAATGCTGTTCCGTACGGACTTACCCATGTATGTCCGATCATCAAAGAGGGTTTTGATTTATGGACCAGAAGTGAGACAAAGTTTGAGGAAAAGAAGGAGACCTATACGATGCCATCTATGTTAACGGATTAATGTTAACATAAAACCAAAGGCCCTTTTCATGGCCACTCAGTGATCTCGAAAATAAACTGACTTTCCTGCCTAACCCCAAATTTTTTTAAATGTTGCATCAATGTTTGGTCTGTTTTCTGATGTATGTGATATATATGTACACCCCGCTCTTTGCTCAGTACTGTGACGTCATCTGCCCCTAGTTGCAAGAGTGTTACCAATCTCCCCTACCGTGACGTCAGACGCTCTCTTTAACGTGTCGCTATACAAACCCAATAGTCCCCATGTTCCATTTCCCTTGAGTCTATACATGCCCAGGGTGTACTAAAAAAGTTTGAGGCTAACATGCCCAGGGGATTCCGTAATGTTAATTCCCAGTGAGGCTATAAATCTTGAGGCTATAGTGCCGCGACACCTTTTACACTGGATTTTCCATTGAGGCTGAATCGCCCCACTACACTACTTTTTCATATCCATTTCATGCATGTATCACTCGATCTAACAACGTTTGAAGTTTGCTAGGCCATCCGGTAAGCCGCTACGCTTTGCCAACACGATGTTTGCCTTCTGTGATGCAAGAGTGGTTTTCATAGCTTCCATGTAAGGAAAGATATGGATATCAAGCTGACTTTGAAAATAAAAGTCTACTAGACGAATCTAATCCACTGAGCATTTGGATTGACTCAGCATATATGTTCATTGCAGGCACCCAAATGATCCATAATGCACCCTCTGACTATTCTGGTTAGAACTCGATAAATTTAACTCAAGATCAGTTTAGTTACGACTTAGTCCGACAATTCAACCCCACAAATCTGTATTGATACTGATGGACGATGTTGTGGGTGTGATGTCACCTGTTCATTAAAATATGCAATTCTGCTGCATGCAAATTATTTCGGAAAAACCCGCGTACACTTAAAACGCATACTGGTAATTGGTAGCAGCCATATCAAGCGCGAAATTCAAATGGCTACAGGACAGATGGTTGTGCTATTCCATGTAACCAAACATATGATTTGCTCATGAAATATAATCTACATGTTACCAAAAGAACCCTTCTGCCGACAGAAGCTTCACAGCCACGAGAAATATCGGTATGTGTATAAAATATACATCAATGTGTGCAGTTAAATTTTGATGCAGATAATTGCAGCTTTTAATGAATACGTGATATCAGCCCCTCACCCGAAAATCAATATCATCACGGGTGAAGGGCTGATTTATCGGCCTAGTTACGAATCAGTTACGCGATTGTTTTTGGCGTCAAGTGGTGGCGGAAAATTCACGGGGTTTTCCCGACTTCTTAATCAATATTTGCGAAATTCCGAGACTTATCACGGTCGGGAAAAAATTATAATTTCTCCCGACTTTTTCCCGATCTCTATGTAGCGTGGGAACCCTGTTTACATCAATATTTAATTTTAAACAAATATAATGGATATAATTAGTCCCAATTTATACTGTTATGTATATTTAATTTGTATTGTTGTTTTTTTTTTATTTCTTCTTCTTCTCCCTGATTAGATGTAAAATTCTATTTTGGACCTGCCCTTGTCCAAAATTAAGTCCAAGTTGCACCTGACCAGTAAATTTTATTTTGGTAAGCAAACAATACATAGTTAAATATTAGGATCATTGTCAATAGAGGCAAATGTTTATTTTGGTCCGAGTCTAGAACACTGGCATTGTCCATGAGATAACCCGTGATATTTTATGTTTACCACGTTCTTTATAAAATTTTTAGTAACATGTATTGTTTACATCCTGGCTCTTCATCTGTGTCTTCGTTTTTTAAAAAAAATATATAATCTTGTTTACTTTAAAAATTAATTATTCTTGCTTAACATCTTTTCCAGAATCTTTTGTATTGTTTTGTTCAGAATTTTATTTGGATGAAATTATTTATTTAAATTATTAGTCACAAGAGATAAAAAAAAAGGGCTCATCTATAATATTCTTGAACAGAAACATCAATTTTGAATTATAGTGAATTTAGACAAGAACATCTTGGATTATATTAATGCCATTAACTGGAAGACTGTAAGCACACTTCAGGGCACTAGTACATTATTAGTACGTTCAAAACTACAGGCACGACGAAGCCTTCTGCGCTGGAACTTAATTCAAACACCACTATAATTTAATTAGAACTTTATTCATCTTGGACTGGTGATAGAACTTTTTGGACTATCTGGGATTTACTTCGGCAATTTAAAACAAATCATCCCAGCCCCACCCCCAAATTAAATGGTCAGTCTGTTACTAGTAAATGCCTTGATCAATGTTACCTTGAGGATACTGACGTTTTATAGAAGCTATTTGAAAAGTGTTTATTCGACAGATTGACTTGATGGTGTGATAGTTCTATATATAATTTCCCTAATAAGAAAAAAACAACAGGCGTTTCAAAAGGGATTGAGTAGTTTAACAGCATCCTTCAATATATACGAAGCTATCTTTTCCTCATTACAACATGGATCAAGAATATTTGCTGCTTTATTTGATATCCAAAAAGCATTCGAAACTTGAGACAAAGAAAAATATTTTGGACACATAAAACTTCTGATTTTCATATTGGTGTGTTCCTTCAAAATATATCATATGATGGATCAATTCAACATCTACTGGGTGGGGAATTTCCCAAAGGCGTCGGCTTAGGCGAGTCCAAAACACTAGGAAATTTTATAACCTTTAGCAAATTAAACAATAATTCTGTGACAGTTTACTTTTTAGATAGATGTGCAGGGGGTCACTAAATCTAGCAACTTGGTCAACTATTAAGCCAATTTTTTCATAAATGTTCGGTTGGTCAAGATAAGACCAATCTCGCTGTAAGTACAAAAATTGTAAACAATGACAGATAAACATGTGACATCTTCAATTACTTTTATGTAAATGTGGTAGGGCTGAAACGATACACCTTTGTTTGGTCTCGATATGATTCGCGATACTGAGCCTACGATACAGTACCTTATCGAAGCACATTAACTTGATGGTCCTTCCATCTTTAGAAGGTCTGTCAGTCGTAGGTGGTGACATTTGATGTGATTCACTGGTTGTATTTCCAGTATGCAGATTATATACAGACATGTGTGCCATTCTTATTCCTGACAAGATAACAAAAATACTTTCAAACAAACTACCTGTTAGTTGCCAGTGAATATGGAAAACTGCAAAAGTAATGCCTATTCACGAATCTGGTTCTAAGGACGACCCTGATAACTACCGGCGAATATCAATACTACCAAACTTGTCAAAATTTATTGAAAAACATGCCCATGGCTCGTTGATGTCATATTTAACCAAACACTTGCTGTTAAAACCTAACCAATCAGGCTTTAGACAGAAACATTCATGCGAGACTGCCTTGATCTCTCCAAATGAACAATGGCTTCAAGCACTTGATGATGGTATAATAATAGCATCTGTATTTGTGATTTCATGAAAGCTTTTGACATGGTTGATCATGAAATTCTTTTGAAGAAATTGAAAATTTACCAATGTGATTAAAGCACATTTAAGTGGTCTACTTCATACTTAAGTGAGAGAACACGTTTATATAAATAAAGTTCTGTCTGAAGAATGAACAATTATATATGGAGTACCACAAGGCTCAATTCTGGGTCCATTACCTTTATATTATTTATTAATTACCTACCACTTTTACTAAGGGACTCAATATAATCTACAAATCTCTATGCAGATGACACAACATTGTCAGACATCCAAAACACAAAGCATGAACTAGACATTTCTTTACAGGATGCCATAAACAAACTGAACATCTGGTGCACATGCAATGGCATGGTACTAAATACTAGTAAATCTAAATAATTACTTATCTCAACAAGGCAAAAAAGAATCAATCTTGATAATGATGAACTAGGTCTGACATGGAAGGATAAAAATTTGCTAATTGTCTGTCATGATAGACTACTTGGTGTTTTGGTAGATATTAACCTATCATGGACTGAACATATCAATAAGGAAGTTAATTCAAGTTCATGGATTCTCAGTAGGATAAGACATTTCTCCCTGAAAGGCACAGAAAACATTTTTGTAGCAGGTACATGTAACCCTATTTAGACTACTGTAATACAGTACAGGGTAATTCAAATGATAAAAACATAGCAAAGATAGCACATCTTCAAAAAAGAGCATTTGGACTAATATCAATCCAGAAAGAAAGCAAGGAAAATTTAGCTGGTACATTAAAAATATTACATATTAAAGACTGAATCCAGTTGAGAAAAGCCAAATTAATGTACAGGATATACAATAATAGTGCTCCTGAATATTTATTACTATTCAAGTATAGGCTACCTGGTAATACTCCCCACCTGCGATCCATGACTACCAAACAGTATAAAATTCCCAAACAAAAAATGGAATTATTACAAAAGTTTCCAATACTCTGGAACTTTGCTCTGGGATATCTCCAGCTGAGATTAGAAAGCCCATTCTGTTTCCTTCTTCCAAACCTAATATATCCTGTGGCTTCAAAGATGCAGTTAAAATTTTTAAAAATCCTTTGTATGTAGATTAGTTCTTCAGCTAATTGTGTTATTATTATTGTTATTATTTGTATTCAACATTTTAGGCCATATAAGGTTGCTCCATCTAATCAGATGTATGACTCACTTTAGCCATCAGACAGATGTATTTTGATTATCTATATATATATATATATATATATATATATATATATATATATATATATATATATATATATATATACTTCTTAATTTCATTTTGTTTTCATTCTTATTTAGTTTATCTTCACCCTGATTGGGAGATATAGTTTTGTAGCACATGATCCTGCAGGGCTAAATTGTTTGATAAATGAAATGAAAACTGCATTCTACTTTTAAACTGTCTGCATTTTAATTTGGCTTGGTATTCTGCCTTTCGTGAAATTGACCAGCATGTCGTCTATTTTTATCCATCCAATATATACATCGGTCTCGTATTTAACAGTTTTTTCGGGCTCAAAATCACCCATTGGTATCTCAATTAACACTTTACCAGCTCCAATAATCTCATATACTTCATAACTTTCCAAATTATTGTCATCATTACCACCATCAGTCAGTATTTGCAAAACTGCCTTGATGCAAGTGCGAACAACGACACAATGCTTGTTCCAAGACACAATGCACCAATCGAAGTTAGCTCAAGAATGTACTTTTGAGAGAGTGACGTATGTAAGGTGAAGTTGTTTGCATTTAAAACATGCACAATGGAGAGAATGCTGGCATACCTCTGTGCTACATTAACGTAATGTGGATCATATTTCTTTGGATGTTGTACTTTTGGAAATTGTACATGATCTCAACAAATTGCTAACTATAATGGCTGCTCCCTTGTGCTAAAAAATCAGCCCGAATTAGTCTAAAGTACACTATCCATTGCTGCTATTAAAATAGGGGAAATGGATTTTACCAGACTAGACAATGCCAGCTTCTGAAAGTGCAATGAATGAATTACCAAATATATGAAATGTAAAAAAAAGTTATTGGCTCTTTTTTTTATACAATTTACCTCTGAAGTTCAGGAAGTGAAAATGACCAAGTGGAGCTAGCACTTTTTTGAAAGATGCGCATCTGGAGTATACTCTATAACCCACAGTACACCCATCAATCATACACCAAAATAAAGGGAATTAAAGGTTCTTTGAACTAAACCTAAGGTATACAGGGTCTTTTTTAATAGCCATTATAACCAGTGAGGCAAGCCAGGGAAATTCTTTTTCATTAAAATTCTAACCCTTTGCAAAATATGAAACTGTACAGAACCACCTTAAAACAAACAAAAATGTAGGCAATTATTTTATTTTAATTTTCATATCATTATGTATGATGTTCTGAACAAAATGGTACATTAATATTGATGTTAAGCATGAAAATAAGCTAATTATGCTCATTTTGCTCTTGCTTACATAATTTGCCACGAGGCATGTTTGTGTGAGTAGTGACCTTAATTATGGGGAAATTAGAAGTCTTAGAATATATGAATATAGTCAATTTAAATTTAAAACTGTTGCAATAAGTAAAAGAAATATATACTGAAAATGTTTCTTTTCCTTTATTAATAATGAACTAAAAGAATAAATGATGAAAAAGCAAATTCACTTCTTCCATATTAAACAATAGGCAAATATTTTACACTCTGACCTTTGATCTTTATGAACCTGATATGTTTCATCTCTTTTCAAACTGTAAAATTTATTGTTGATATCTTAGAAATAATTCTGGCTAGTTTCATGTTCCTGTCATTCAGCATAACACTGGTTGCTCTGTTGACAAAATGTAATGTGCATTTTTAAAATAGCTCACTTTTTATCATAGGGGTGGGAGGCTGGACTTATTAGTGACTCTGACACTCATAAATACTGTTCTGTGGGGGGAATACAGGAGAATTATTCAAAAGGACTGTTTTGATGCTTGTGACTTAAATGTTTCAGCTATAAAATCAAAATTAAATCATACAATAATAATACCTATGTTCTCTTTAATGGGGCGCTCCCCAGTTATTATGTACTTTTGAGAGAGCGACGTATGTAAGGTGAAGTTGTTTGTAATTAAAACATGCACAATGGAGAAATTGTTGGCATACCTCTATGTTACATTAATGTAATGTGGATGATATTTCTTTGGATATTGTACTTTTGGAAATTGTACATGATCTAAGCACACTGCTAACTAAAATTACTGCTCCCTTGTGCTAAAAAACAGCCTGAATTAGTCTAAAATACACTATCCGTAGCAGCTATTAAAATAGGGAAAATGAAATTTACCAGACTAGACAATACCAGCTTCTGAAAGTGCAATGAATGAATTATAAAATACATAAAATGTAAGAAAAGTTATCAGCTCTTTTTTATACAATTTACCTCTGAAGTTCAGGAAGTGAAAATGACCAAGTGGAGCTAGCACCTTTTTGAAAGGTGCACATCTGGAGTAAGGCCATGCTGTATACTCTATAACCCATATTACACCCATCAATCATACCCCAGGAAAGCCAGGAAAACTCTTTTTCTTTAAAATTCTAACTATGCAAAATACGAAACTATGGAGCACCACCTCAGCTGCTTCCCTGGCCTATGCCGAAACTGCATGGCATCAGCGAATTTAAACTTTTCTATAGGCAATTAGCTCTGACCATTACTGAATGGAATTAAATTATAGTGATACGAACATCCAGTTTTATCTTTATCTTTATGTTCTGTTTTATTATCTAAATCATGCTAAATGCTCATATTCACATCCAGTTGCATTTAACATTGACTACATTTTGTCTTGTATGATAATGTATAAGACCAGTTGGTAATGGACTGGACAAATAGCATTTCCAGGTTACTGGTCCTTTGAGCTTGCAGGACACATGGTATAAATTGTATGCAAAAATGGGGACCAGTCAGAAAATGGGCAATGATAAAAGAGAGTACATGTATATATGTGTCTGGCTGGCCAGGACTGGTTGATAATGAAAGATAGATTTTAGTAACAATAATCTTTTGAGAGCTTATCCTAGTTGTAAGTGAAAAAGATAGAGTCATTGTTTAATTGATTGAATCTCAGTCCTTTAACAGTCTTGAGTTTTGAACACTCTTTTCTGAAATTAACACCTGACTCTTTGGTGCGGAATTGA
Organism: Sinohyriopsis cumingii; assembly: GCA_028554795.2. Taxonomy (NCBI): domain Eukaryota; kingdom Metazoa; phylum Mollusca; class Bivalvia; order Unionida; family Unionidae; genus Sinohyriopsis; species Sinohyriopsis cumingii. The sequence goes on from CM068824.1 coordinate 93,528,535, forward strand.
AAGCACATGTTCAAAACACATGTTAAGTCCAGAAAATGCTGCAGCTCGTATCCTTTTCTATACACAGAAGCTGTCATCCAGGATGCATATACACTGATAAATATAGGTTTGATCATGAGCACTCAGAAATTTGAAGTTACTAAATTTTTAATATCATGGTATCTGCACAAATTTACTATGGGAACTGAATGAGTAGCAAGAGTCCTGCAGGATTCTTTAGTGAGTTTCGTATACTAGAATGCATAGTGCATCTGGTCACCTTAATGTTAAATGGATATTGTTACAGGTGGCGCTATACAGTTTCGCATTTTGCATAGGGTTAGGATTTTAAAGAAAAAGAATTTCCCCGGCTCTCCTCACTGGTTTTACTGGCTATTTAAAAAAGACCTTGTATATCTTAGGTATAATGCAAAGAACCTTTAATTCCCTTTATTTTGGTGTATGATTGATGGGTGTACTATGGGTTATAGAGTATACAGCTTGGCCTTACTTCAAATGTGCACCTTTCAAAAAAGTGCTAGCTCTACTTGGTCATTTTCACCTCCTGAACTTCAGAGGTCAATTGTATAAAAAAGAGCTGGTAACTTTTTTTTACATTTTATATATTTGGTAATTCATTCATTGCACTTTCAGAAGCTGGTATTGTCTAGTCTGGCAAAATTCATTTTCCCTATTTTAATAGCTGCTGTGTATAGTGTACTTTAGACTAATTCAGACTGATTTTTTAACACAAGGGAGCAGTCATTTTAGTTAGCAGTGTACTTAAATCATGTAAAATTTCCAAAAGTACAATATCCAAAAGAAACATCATCCACATTACATTAATGTAGCATAGAGATATGCCAACATTCTCTCCACTGTGCATGTTTTAAATGCGAACTACTTCACCTTACATATGTCACTCTCTCAAAAGTACATATTATCTGGTGAGCGCCACCATAAAGAAGATATAAGTATTATTTTTGTATGATTTAATTATGTTTATATGGCTGAAACATTTAAGTCGCAAGCATCAAAACAATCCTTTTGAATAATTCTCCTGCCTTTCCCCCCACAGAACAGTATTTATGAGTGTCAGAGTCTCGAACAAGTCCAGCCTCCCCCCCCAATGATAAAAGTGAGCTATTTTAAGAATGCACATTACATTTTGTAAACATAGCAACCAATGTTATGCTGAATGACAGGAACATGAAACTAGCCAGAATTATTTCAGAGAGATCAACAATGAATTTTACAATTAGAAAAGGGAGGTAACTCATCAGGTTCATAAAGGTCAAAGGTCAAAGTGTAAAATATTTGCCTATTGTTTAATATGGAAGAAGCTAATTCACTTTCTCTTCATTTATTTTTTATTTCATTGCAAATTAATGAAAACAAACATTTTCACCATATATTTCTGTCACTTATTGCAACAGTTTTAAATTTAAGTTGACTCTATTCCTATATTCTAAGACTTCTAATTTCCCCACAATTAAGGTCACTACTCACACAAACATACCTCATGGCACATTATGTAAGCAAGAGAAAAATGATCATAATTAGCTTATTTTCATGCTTAACATCAATATGAATGTACCATTTTATTCAGAACATCATACATAATTATATGAAAATAAAAAAAATAATTGCAAACATTTTTATATTTTCTTTAAGGTGGCGCTATACAGTTTCGCATTTTGCATTGGGTTAGGATTTTAAAGAAAAAGAATTTCCCTGGCTCTCCTCACCGGTTATACTGGCTATTTAAAAAAGACCTTGTATATCTTAGGTATAATGCAAAGAACCTTTAATTCCCTTTATTTTGGTGTATGATTGATGGGTGTACTATGGGTTATAGAGTATACAGCTTGGCCTTACTTGAAATGTTCACCTTTCAAAAAAGTGCTAGCTCTACTTGGTCATTTTCACTTCCTGAACTTCAGAGGTCAATTGTATAAAAAAGAGCCGATAACTTTTTTTACATTTTATATATTTGGTAATTCATTCATTGCACTTTCAGAAGCTGGTATTGTCTAGTCTGGCAAAATTCATTTTCCCTATTTTAATAGCTGCTGTGCATAGTGCACTTTAGACTAATTCAGACTGATTTTTTAACACAAGGGAGCAGTCATTTTAGTTAGCAGTGTACTTAAATCATGTAAAATTTCCAAAAGTACAATATCCAAAGAAATATCATCCACATTACATTAATGTAGCATAGAGATATGCCAACATTCTCTCCACTGTACATGTTTTAAATGCGAACTACTTCACCTTACATATGTCACTCTCTCAAAAGTACATATTATCTGGTGAGTGCCACCACAACTGAAAGTGTGCAGTGAAAAACTGCCAGGATTGTCTCGAGTCTCCAAAACATATATGAAAAACCATAGTGAACAGAATGAGCACTAATAACACTGAAATAAAGAAGAAACAGAACAGACTTTAATACATACTCTCAAAAATGTTAAAAGCACTGACAGAATTTACTAACAAAAATGTGTACCATGTCACAGAAAACAACTAAGGCAAAAACTGTTCATGATTCAGATAAAATATAGCAAAATAATTGCAGGTTGTGTTGATTTTTTTAGTAGAGTGATTGATTCCTGGGAACAAGTTCCCTGCTGACATTGTTAACAGCCAAGATATAAACAGTTGTAATCACAGTAATACTTTAAACATCTACAAGTAAAGGAGATGTTGAACAGTTTAATTTAAATTTAGCTGCTGCCTAATGAGAATTTATTGTTATGATTTATACATACACCTTACTAGCCTGTAAAAAGCAGTTCAATATAACCTACTAAACAACAAGACCAAAAACGTCAACCAGCCAGAGGCTGCCGAGCCTTGATAAGCCCTAAACTTGAGGCATACCACCTAATTTCTGAGAGAAAAAAGAGGGTTCAAATTTTCTTTCCAACCAGTATATTTTGTTTTATCTCAAGATGAAAGAAATTTCTGCTAATATGATGGATATAATTTGTATCTTTTTCAAAATTATTTGGGGCTGGACATTTTATTATATAAACCCCTCACCCCTTTTAGAAAATTAAATGGCTGGTCCCTGGTTTTCCTTTTAAGTCTGAAATGCAGTTTTATTTTAATTCTGTGTTTGGTTAGGAATGAAACTTTCAATAAACATTTTGGGGCCAGGAGGCCAATGACAGGAAAAGTAGATTAACTGGTAAATAGTCTATTAGAAGCATGCATATTCTTGACATGTTGAGCAGTTGTTGTTGTTGGGGGGGAGGGATAGAGACTCAAAAAGTGTCTTCACGCCCCAAGGTGGGGGGGTGGGGGTGTATCATGACCCAAAAAAGTGAAATCATCCAATTGAGAAAAAGGTACCTTTTCATGTAAGCTTACAGAAAATTACTTGGAATTAATGATACAAAAGAAAAGAAAATAACGTATTTTCTCTGAAGCACTCAATACACTAGCAAACAAAAATAGGTGGAAGATTTACCATTGTGAAATACTACACACACGTCAACACTCGATCACAACTAGACATTAAATAAAATATACCAAGTTTCTGTCTTTAAAATTGATTGGACAGTGGAATATTATCTGTTACATGAAATCTATGCTGCTCTCAATAGTTAAGTTGAAGGGACTGAAGGTAATGTAGTGGGATTGAAGGTTATGTGTCATTATTGTTCATATTTGCACTCATCTGAGACTGGGTATTCTGTTGTTCAATCCTCCCCAAAGACCTTGTTAAATTTTTGTCTGCACATAAAATTATATTTTTGCATTGGCATCGCTTTGAGGGACTCTTAAATAAGCTGGGTGGTGATGCTATGTCAAAAGATGTAAAACACTCCAGAATGACTGCTGTCAAAATGATGTTTGAAGAGTGCGCCCAACAACTGAATTCTTCCCCCTTGTTGCTATGCTTGCAAAGTCAGACATGTTCTGAAAATTTTTTTTTGCTGGGCTTTGCTTACTTTGCATATGGTTCACCTGTTCCATATTGCAGGTGTACTTTGCCTTAAAAAACTAATCACACTTGTATACTATTCCGATTCTGACTACCAAAATGATCGTGTTTTGCATTTTATATATGGAGTGAAATCCCAGTTCAAAGAAACATTGCCACTTATCACAAACTTGCCAATAATCTTTAATAAAGCTTGCTGGTGTGAAATAACTTTTGTTCTTCAACATGAATTTAACTGCTGTACACAACTTCAGACAAATTGGGTTCTTCCACTTTACATATGCAAATCAGCCTAATAGGATCTTCCATAGAAGTGTTCGAAGTTAACACGAATTCGCCTTAGTTATTCTGAGCCAACTAAATGGTTGCTTAGGTGTGACCACCTTATATTTTAAATGCCTCAATGATAGTGTATTGAATACACTGCTCCAATGATGGTTTTACACGGCCTACCAGCATAATTTTTTACTGTTTATACAGTCTACATTTTAGGGACATATGAAGTTCTGGTCAAAATTCTCTTGTTGGGAGATGTCACTTTATGGCAGGTATGTACGTCAGGGATAACTTTAAGGCAGGATATTATTTATCTTGTCATTGTTGGCCATAACTGGATTTAAAAGGCTTAGGAATTCACAGTGTCATGAAATATCAGCACATGGATTGCATTACACTGGAGAAAATTTTGCAAAATACAGAAGATGAAGGTTAAATTGTAGACACGTACATATTCTTTTAGTATGATGAAACAAGACTTTCAGAAAATAGTGCCTAGTTTGTAAATCAGTATGTGTATGTGTGATTTGGATTTTTAATGTAGCTTTTAACAATTTTTCAGTCATATCACTATGATGTCTGCAGTGCGGCAGTTTATAGTGATGTCTAGCACTGGGGCATCATGCTGCAGACATGTAGCATGATGTCCCACCCAGTCACATTATCCTGACACCAGGCCGACCAGTCCTAACACTAACCTCCTAATGCTGAGTGCCAAGCGAGGCAGCTGTAAAACCATTTTTATATATCTTTGGTATGACTCGGCCGGGGATCGAAACAACGACCTCCCAAATCCAAGGCAGACACTCTAACCACTAGGCCACCAGAGCAGTCTTTCTTAGTATGTAACAAAGCCTGGAATATGTGCTTCAGATTTGTCCACATATTGATATACTATTAAAATAATGCATGTTGTTTCCTGGATGTGTGAAGTGTGATTTTGGAATTTGTGAGAATTCCCTAAACTGCACACCAAAGAAACTGAGACAGCATAAACAGCACATATCATATGTTAGTCCCCCTTTTATTTCTTCATAAAATATCTCGTATATTCCAAAAATTCCCATCCTTTTCAAATTGATGCCCAGGAAGTTCCCCATTAAATGCAGTTCTAGAATTAACCCTGTACTGGATTTTGGTTTGTTTCCAAGTGAGGTATAACAAGGCACTTCGAGGACCATGCTTGCATGCATTTTTTTACAGTGGGCCATATAAAGGGGTTATAACTTCATTAAAGCACTATCATGTGTTTCATTTGCCTCTATATGCATCCAGGAAAAATTTGTAAATCGTGGTAAAATAATAAATTTGTAAAGACTTAAAGGGTAATGGTATAGGACCTATAACTGGACAGGTCTGAGCTAACACAAGCTGATTCTCTTTCGCGCAAGTGCGAACACATTCACACACGTATACACTGTGAGGGGGCAAATTTCTGTTGATCTATGAAAAGCACATTAGTTTGGGCCAGAGAACAATTAATTAGATTTATGGTGACAAGCGCTTGTTAAATTGCTATACTGCAGTGATTCAAAATGTCTGGTCGGGATTTTTAAATTAAGCATTAGTTTACTTAACCACGAGACGGACTATTAGGGACACGGCTAACTTCAATTTCATAGTGGAACTGCCAAACTTGACAAATTTCCAGAAACCGTTAGTCGAAAACCTGGATGGTCAAGTTGACCTCAATTTTGGAGCCTAGATAAAAGGCAGTAAATATATTCCAGCCTGATTGGTTATGCTAAATAGGGGTGTGTTTCCCACACAAATTTCCTAGCAGTAAATATTCCCCCCATTGAAAAATCTAATTAGTCTAAGCTTTGCTGCAAGAGTAAAGGTACAGAGGACTCAGAGAGTCAATTTGGAAGAAATAATCTCGTAAAACATTTGTCTAATGGACTGGATGACTGGAAGGTCGACAGACACAATTTTGGAGGTAGAAACGACTAACGCTCGAAAGCACTAAAGGTATTTGTCAAATTCATGAAATTTGTTGATACCAATATAATGATTTGCTTTAATTATTTGATAATATGTGGATGAATTCAGTTGTTTAAATTTGTAGATCAATTCTCTTGATATAAGTATGTGCTGAGTTTATACTGTATACATATGAATTCGTATAATAATCTACTTTATATAAGGGTGTCAAATTGTTCGAATTAGTTGTCTTGTTTTTATAGGAATTAGGTTCTAAGAATTTCATGTATCACTTTAGTTAATATGAGTTACGAGAATCCATGTGAATTCACCAATCTCAGGTAATTTCATGTATGATAAAGACTTGAGGTCATATTGACTGAAATTAAACATTGTTAAGCCATGCAGTGTGATTTCATGTATGCTAAAGACTTGAATGTGTATATTTCCTGAACATAATGTAAAGCCAGGTAGTGAATTTCATTCATTCATTTGTGTAATTGAGACAATAGCGGAACTTCCAAGTCTTGTGTGTTAATGTCAAGTGATGAATTAGCCATTAGGAAGTACATTGATCATATGAAACTAGGTCTGTTTTGGTCTGCCATGCTTGGCCCGATTAAATAGCCTTTGGTATCTGGTTCAATACAGACAGTAAGATCTGACAATGAGATGGGAGTAATGTCCTATTCCCAGTAGAATAACCGACAGAAAATTTAGGTTGGTTCTCTGTTTATTTTAAAAGGGGAAAATAGTTCTTCAGATGTAATACCAGAAGTATCCTCTAATGTACCTACACAGTGAAGTATCCAAGCATGTGCATCTACATGCTTACATATCCACCTACCCACACAAAATTTGAGGGCCAAAGGGAGGCGAAACAGAAGGGAGGTTGGGAGAGAAAAGAGAGGAAAAAGGCGAAAGGACAGAGAACAGCTACAGTGAAATCGGATTGACCCAGAGATAAGCAGGTCATACAAATGTACAAGGCAACAACTGCGATTGTTGACTCGATCATTATGATAAACTAATTCTATGTGTAAAACAGATCAGCTATAAATTTGTGTTTTGAAATTCGGTGAAAGATTTATTCCAAAAAGAAGTGTATCTTCCTAATGTATTGTGTTATCACCACTGTTTATGTAATTGATTAAATTTTGATTTTCTATGTACAGGGGCTCGAAGCGTTCTGTTCTATTTATCTGCTCAGATCTCTATTTATTCTATCTATAAGTTTACTCATTCCGGGCAATAACACAGAGGGTGATGATCTCCTAGATAACAAGAACTGAATAAAGTGGACACCTTAAAAGAAGGCACAATCCACAAACTAACCCTTACCTTTTACAAAGAGAGGTGGCGTTTTACATACATACTACATCCAAAACGACTCACTACTTGACAGAATTTCATACCGCAGAACCTGTGGATTTCATAGGTTTAAGAACCAAGATGCAATTGCCTAATCAAAATTTCCGATATTAATGTGGACTGCTATCATCACGTCTCATTGTCTCATAAATATAAATGGCATGTGCCCTATTACTAATTCGGTGTTACTACATCTTAACACAGGAGTCTGACATTTTATCAGCGAATTATGGCAAAATTTCTGATAACATGAAATCACCTTATCGGTAATATAAATGAACATTCAATGAATATTCATTTATATTACCGATAAGGTAATTTCATGTCATAAGAGATTTCGCAGTTTTTTATTGACTAAATGTCCGAATCCTGTGATAAAACGTAAGACTCGTGTGATCTTAACAACGCGGCTGTCTTTTTTCACACCACGGAACCATGTTTCTTTTTTATATCCTTCCACTGCTTTAGCTATGTACCTTTACTTTTGAGTCAACTACTTCAAAGGCCAATGTGAAGGTGCATCGTACATGTATATGGGTGTTACAAGTCCATCCAAATCCACCGAAATCCATACCAAATCGCATTGTGTATACCGTCTCACCTATAAATGACATCGTTCTCCCCTCCCCCAATTTTTTTCTCTTTAAAACTTCACATTCTTGTGTCAGGTTGATCAATAATAAATATAAATGCAGTTTACTAGTATTATATTTTTCGACTTTAATCTCTTAAGAAATAAATGACAAATCGCTCCATCCCATCACTTCATCGCTTGGCCAAATACTACACAATGGAGATATGGAACGATTGGCCCTAACGTGATTCCATATAAATTACCTATAAAATATACAAATGACCAAAAACAAATGTTGCAAATATTTTGTTGTCATACAGAATTGGTTTCTCTCTGTGTCTATCTCTCTCTCTCTCTCTCTCACATTCGTACATAATTAACTTGATAATGATTCAGTATTAAGATGGTAAAAAAGAATAATCTGTAAGTACATTACTTTATCCAACTGGTCATTTATAATATTTTTAGTCCGTTCTGATGCTGGCCGTTTCCACTGGCCTGGCCTATTTCCAACATTTTCGAAACCCTTGAGACACTTGAAGATTCGAAATTTAAGAAAAGGCCACAAATTTGGAAAGAATAAAAAAAAGTAGCATTACGTATATACTGTAGTTTTCCTTTCCAATATCTTGCCTCTTCAATTTCCTTCCCTTTAATTCTTTCATGACACATATTTACTATCACTACAGATTTTATTAAAACCACCACAACCTCTAAATAATCTTCACTTAGTTAATATCTTGTATGTTTTGCACTGTAATATCATTTTGCATAACTATAATGTCATTCCTAAATTTCTGTCTCATTTTGTCCCTTGTTGTCTGTCTGTTAATTAATTGCTTTTCTCTTCGTACTTTTCAAAAAGTTTTCAAAATGTTTATATCCAATGTTTTTTCTCAAGATTACACCACCCATAACCGTTGAAGATACAAGATTATATCAATCCGTATTGTTCCCCACATTTTAAATTCTTCGTCCGAGATTTTTTGACATTTTCTATGATACCATAATGAACATTTAACACAGTCATTTGAACAATGTGATTTGCATCCACCACATGGAAACCTGGCTATGCCTTTTTTTTTTACTGAAATCTGCCATGATTCACTTAAAAGATCACAAATGAAAACAAGAAATGTGCAGTATTTAAGCTTTGTCTCAAAATAAGAGACAAGCTCATGAAACATTAAGATTATATACCTTGCATTTAGTTGCTTGTAATTAACACAATGTTTGGTTTTTGATTTGCCTGAATAGAGATTTTGTTAAACATGTGGCTCTGATTTTGTACTGAAATATAGCAGTGAAAAATTAAAGCATAGAATTAAAACTATACAACAGTATAAAATATGTGAGAAAAAAAATGGGTTTGTGGAAAACGATTTGTTTAAAAATTAAAACAAAACGTTTTAATCTTAAATATAATCCCACTAGACTCATTACATATCAATAAATCACAGGTTTATTATAAATCGGGGGTGGGGAGGTTGCAATTATGAGATGAGATGGCAGACACAAAGCGATTTGGTGTGGATTTGGGTGTTTCGTAACACCGTTAGTCGTCATTTTTCTATTGTCCATTTCATACGGATCAATTCCACCGATTAAGCTTAACTTTAACTCGTATCTTTCCAGCACTAGTTTTTCCAGTCCATCTTTGTACTTCATCTTGACTGACTTTGAAGCCATTTGTACTTCTGAATTGATTCCTTGAAAATTAAATCAGGTTTCGTCGTCACGCTTGGCAGCAAGTATTCAACACAATGAGCTTGACCCACAAAATGGCGACCGGAAACTGCTTCCGGTCACAGGCGAACGGAGTGGGAACTATGTATACATTAAAGGTAAATTGTAGCTTGGTATAAGCAACACCACCCGTGTAACACAGTGGTAGTCACAGGGGCTCGTTACAACGAAAATTTGGAGTATCCGTCTTTGAATCAAAGAATGGGGGTTCTAACCTGTAACAACATTGTTGTTACAGGTTAGAACCCCCATTCTTTGATTCAAAGACGGATACTCCAAATTTTCGTTGTAACGAGCCCCTGTGGTGGCAGTGGCCTTTCTACGTCATTCAATCAGTCTCAAAATGTAATATTTAGTTTTATAGCCCTCATTGGAAGAAACTATTTTTAACAAAAATAAAACACGCACAAATAACATTAGATATGTAATATGAGAAATATGAAAAAAAATGCATGAGAAAATTACCTTCTGTAAATTCCAGTAGATGTTTCGGATACGTTCTGTCTATATCGTACAAACATTTAGCCACTATGAGGAATGCTACCTTTCCGGGACCATCCTATTGCCAATAACAATAATTATAATAATAATAATAATAAAGCAAAAAATTAAAAACGAAAAAAAGCAAATAGAAACAACCAAACTTTTTCTTAAAAACAATTTAAAACTTCACAAATTAAACTTGATTTTACTCTCTCTCTCTCTCTCTCTCTCTCTCTCTCACACACACACACACACACACACACGGGTAACATGCGTGGCCGGTATGGGGTCATATTATATTGACGCCTGTAGAGGTTAAAATACAGGGGCGGGCACAAGGGTTCATATCGTTGCTTACCGATAACTCGTACATGCAATAACTAGTGAACCATAATTTAACTGCAAATCATATTATAAGCAACAAAAATAGCCACTGTGAGCGCCACGCAAGCCAGCTGTTTGTACCATTTTTACAAGTCATTGATATGACTCGGTCAGGGTTCGAACCCGTTAGCTCACGCATTCGAGAGGTATATTTCTGATATACCTTCATCCGGGGCGGACGCTCTAACCACTTAGGCCACCGGAGCGGTTGGTACATAAGGGAAATGCTATGTTAAAGGTCTACTAGAGTTAATTTTCCACTAAATAACTCAGAAATGTGCATTAAAATGCATATTTTGACTCATAGAGAAGAAAATGAAGATAATGTGTGCATTGATCTATGTTTTACGGAAAACGCTCCGGAAATATTTGCATACTTCGGTGATAATTAGATTTCCGGAAGTGAAATAACTACCAAATCATTTTCGGGGGCCACGAGTGGCCGAGTGGTCTACGGATCACTGCCATCTCACCTCTGTCTGCGCCGGTTCGAGTCCCTGGTTCAGCCAGTGTGGGTATGTGAGAAAGCTTGCCGGTAGCTTTTCGTGGGTCGGTGGTTCTTTCCAGGGTTTTCCCGGGTTCTTCCTCCACCATTAATACTGGCCGCCATGTATAGCCTATCGTGTGCTGAAAAATGGCGTTAAACCCCACAACAACAACAACAACCAAATCATTTTCCCACGCTACCGCTCGACATGGCTCCGATCGCGCCCGCTTAATATGCAAGAACAACGCGCTGAATCGAATACTACCTTCTCATCGGCGAACTGAAAATAAGTTATAAATAAATACAGGACGTCATTTTATATTAATCAATGAAAGGACACAATTCTATTCAGTGGGATCTCACTTGAATATTAAGCGGGCGCGATCAGGGCCATGTCGAGCGGTAGCGTGGGAAAATGATTCGGCATTCATTAAAGGTATGATTATTAGTCAAACTTTTGACAGGGATACACAGTCAAACGCCAGAACTAAATATCGGTACCAAATTTATTAAGCTACACAAAGCATAGCTTGAAATATCAGCGTTTATTCTTAAATAGGTCTCGCGAGCAAGGAGACAAATGTCCTCCCTTGTAGTTATTATATGGTACATGTATGACAGGTCATTTGTAAGCAACGATAGGAGCCCCTGTGGGCCGATAAAGGTTGTGCACTCCTGCACTAAAATCAAGAATTTGGTTGGATATCAGTTAATTTGCTTGTCTAAATATTCAACGAACAAGTTCAACAATACCAGGATAAAATGTAACATTTCATTTAAGAATGCAAAACACCATCACCAGCGAATCCCAAACCGAATATCTATTCCACGAGAATTCATACAGGATTTTGTTTGAATTCTCAACGCCTCGTCGAAACGATTTTTAGTTATTTTCCCTAACCTTAAACGCGTTTAGTGCACTAATAAGAAAAGAAGAACGGGAGCTGCCAGATAGTTCAACGTGTGTGATTACTAACTGAAAAGAAATGATTCACTGAGATTTCTTACGAATGCACCAGGCCAGAATGTAATATATTTGTCATGCCACCAAAGATGATGATGATACGAGAATCCCAGTGGACAGAACTTATTACTTTGTCGTCTTTGATTACCTCAGACCAACTGAATTTGAAATCAAATTACAGACTGAAGATTACATGATCACTTGCACATGAAAGTCAACGTTCTCAAAGCGGACAACACCAGTCCAGGCAACGATGCAAGAGTACATCCCGTCGATAATTTCAAGCATTCGTTGTTCAGCCAAGTGGATTTATGCTCGAATAAGAACCTTGTCAGCATCAGCATCAGCATCACTATTGGATTTAACGACCTTTTAAATAAAATCACATAAATACACCGTTTAAAACTAATGGATCGTATGCACTGGATATGTTTTTTTGCAAGAGAATGTATTTGTTGAGTGGAGTGGAAGTAGTGTAGTGGGAGAACCTGGCGTCAGTGGAAAATCCATTGTAAAATGTGTCGCGGCACTATGGCGCAAAAATTTATAGCGTCAATGGGAATTAGCATTACAAGACCCCTTGGGCCTATATAGTGTCAAGTACGTTAAAACTACACCCTGCTCAGGATGTTTGGCCTCTCAACCCTGTCTGGACAAAGATCAAGAACCAGTGCATTGCCCTGCTTGTCTCCGCACTTTTGTCAGCCCTACCTGTTACCAACAACATTTGGAGACGCAAGGTTCACATCAGAAATGTGCTTGTCAGCTGCTGAGATTGTGTCCTACATGTGGACAAGGCATACTTACCAATAATGCCAAAGCACACGTATGTCCAGGAAAGAAACGATGTGACATTTGTCACCAAATCGTGGACGTGGAACACCGATGCTACATTCAAAAATACCAACCACAACAAGAGAAAGATGATGGTCACAAGAAGAAAGGGAATTTCATCCTTTTCGATTTCGAATGCATGCAAGAGACCGGCATTATTCATTCCTAATTTCTGCGTGGCTCATCGAGCGTGCGAGAAGTGCGTCCAAGAGCCTATCTTGAGTTATTGCCTTCACTGCAGCAAGATTCCTGGAGGACGTGAAAAAATATTTCGGGGACCGAACACACTGGTCAATTTTGCCCGATGGATCGTAGAGCCCATCGACGAGACGTGGAGCCAAGAGGACATCGAACGTTACGGAGATTGTCATCGTCATGCGACGGTGATGGTCCACACTTTCTCGGGATACGATGGACAGTTTCTTCTCAGATACTATACGGAACATAGCACCGAACGTCCTAAAGTCACTTTGAACGGAGCCAAAATTATTTCCATGCAAGTGAGACAATTACAGTTTAAAGATTCGATGAGCTACTTGGCCATGCCTTTGAGTCGAATGCCTAAAACGTTTGGAATGACAGAAATGGCTAAAGGTTATTTTCCAAACATTTTCAATACCGAAGCCAATCAACATGCCGTTCTACCCAATTTGCCTGCGGCTCACTATTACGACCCCGACAACATGCGTACCGAACAACGAGAAGCTTTCTATGTTTGGTACGAGGCTCACGCCTCTGACCCTTTCGACTTTCAGGAAGAAATGTTAATGTATTGTCGTTCCGACGTGGACATTTTACGACGTTGCTGTGGAAAATTTCGAGAACTGTTCATGGAACACGGAGGGGTCGATCCTTTGAAAGAAGCTTGCACCATTACCAAAGCATGTTCCTTAGTGTACAGACAACGATTCATGCCTGAAAACACCCTGGCTGTCATCAGCCCTCAAACTACCAACTTTGTCAAACGTTAATACTCGGTCAAAGCCCTACGCTAGTTACATTACTTGTGCGACAAGGAAGACAAATGGATTCAGCACGCCCGCAACGGGGGGGGGGGGGGGGGGGAGGGGGGGCGAAAAGAGCATAGGAACGTATTCGGTAGATGACTGGGACTTAGAAAACCCCAAGATAGTGTACGAGTTTAACGGTTGCTTATTTCACGGATGTCCCGTCTGTTACCCTGAACGTGGCACTAAATAACGAACCATGGAAGCCTTGTACCAGGTCACTTGTCAGCGACGCTTGGAGTTAGAACAGAAAGGATACCAAGTAGTGGAAATGTGGGAACACGAGTACGATCACCATTTGAAAACCGATCCCGAGTATAAACGCATCGTAGAAAGTTACAAGTTGATGGACCCCCTGAACCCAAGGGAGAGTTTGAACGCAGGCAGGACACATGCCACCTGTTTGCTGTACCACGCTGACGAAGAGAAAGGAGAAGAAATCAGATACTTGGACGTGTGTTCACTGTATCCCTACGTGTGCAAATATTGTCGCTTTCCTGCAGGGCAACCGCAATTGCTGACGGAAAACATCGACCTGGACCACATTCGCCAATACGAAGGCTTGATTAAATGTAAAGTCTTGGCTCCCACGGACTTGTACCATCCCGTGTTACCTAACCATTGTCAAGGCAAACTGATGTTACCCTTGTGCCGTACTTGTACCGAAACGTGCAACCCAGACCAGCCTTGTCAGCACACCCAGGAAGAACGCGCCTTGACGGGGACGTGGGTTAGCGTAGAATTGTTCAAAGCTCTGGACATGGGATACCAACTGTTCGAAGTGTACGAAATTTACCACTTTCCCAAGGCACAACAGTACCATAAGGGTAACCCAAGTCAGAAAGGCATTTTCGCAGACTGCGTGGATGCCTTTTTAAAACTGAAACAAGAAGCCAGTGGCTATCCTTCTTGGTGTCATACTCCCGAAGACCAAAATAAATTCAAAGAGAAATACTGGGAACAAGAAGGCATCACTTTAGACCACATCGAGAAAAACGAAGGCAGGCGATCGTTTGCTAAAGTGATGTTAAATTGCTTGTAGGGCAATATGGCACAACGACCGTGTTTACCCAAGATGGAATATTTGACAGAACCTTCCCGCTACTTCCAGATGATTCACGACAAAAACAAATACATGAAACACGTGGACGTCGTTCGTCAGGATTTGATTTTAGTTAATTACGAAGAAGATCTGGACTTTGTACAAGCCGAAGAATTTGGAAATGTCATCATTGCGGCTTACGTGACAGCCCATGCTCGCTTAAAATTGTACGAAGTTTAAGAACTGTTAGGGTATCGCTTTCTGTATTTTGACACGGACAGTTGCATTTACATCGATCGCCCGGGTCAACATCACCCTAACATCGAAGGAGACCGTTTAGGGGCCTGGACAGACGAGCACCCCGACGAGAAGATTTTAAGTTTCGCTAGTGGCGGTCCTAAAAGTTACGGCTACGAATACCGGGACAAACAAGGAGAAATGCACACCGAGTGTAAAGTGAAAGGATTGACTCTCAATTATCGCTGCAGTCTAGTGGTAAACTTTGGAGTATTGAAAGAAGCCTTGCAATCTGGAGAGGATGAAAACTTTAAAGTGACCACCTATCAACCGAACATGACTGTACGTTTACCTTCTCATCAAAGCGTCTGTCGACCCTTAGAAAAAGTCTATCAAATCATATACCACAAGCGACTGCTTCTTCCCAATCACTTCACTTTGCCGTGTGGACATGTTGGTATAAAATATTAGTTGTAAGAGGATAGCCACCAACCAGAAGAATGACTTCGGCACAGCAAGAATTGAGTGTTAGACCCAATGAGAACTCCAAGTTGAAACCCTACCATTTTCCGGTCTTCTTGCCTGACTATTGTGATTGTGCCCATCGATTGGAAACGTTTCAAAAATGGCCTACCGATAGGGAACAAGATTCTACCTTTACCCACTAACCAAATTGTCAGTCGACCTTTGGAAAAAGTCTTTCAAATCGTGTACCAGAAGCGAGTGCGTCTTCCCAACCACTTCACGCTGCCATATGGAAATGTTGATATACAAATTGGTTGTAAGAGGACAGTCACCCACCAGAAGGATGACTTGCCACAACAAGAATCGAGCGAGAGACCCAATGAGAACTCCAAGTTGAAACCCTACCATTTCCCAGTCTTCTTGCCTGACTATTGTGATTGTGCCCGTCGATTGGAAACGTTTCAAAAATGGCCTACCGACAGGGAAGGATTACCTACTTGGAATGTTTTAGCTAGAACAAGATTTGTCTACTTGGCACCTCCGACTGCATTGGGATACGAAGTACAGTGTTTCAGTTGCGGCCTGAGGTTACGAATGGATCTATGTATCTATAAAGATTCAGCTATTCTGGAACATGCTCGATAGTCTCTGCACCGTCCATACTTTTTAATGGTCTTTCCACCCATCACACAACGGTACAGTTATGACGGTACCTTAGAGAAGGTAGCACCGTTGTCCAGGAAGAAAGAAAAGGAAGACTTCCAAAACTAGACATAAAAAGGAACGATGTACACGCTTGAGACTTCATTGCGGCTAGTATAAAAAGGGAGAATATGCAAGATCGATAGTTCACTGTGACTACCAAGACCAAGCAAACAAGATGAATACTTTCAGAGAAATGCAAAACAAGTTCAGACAGGCACAATTCAAGTTTGGGCCTCTGAAGTGGAATGCGATGCTGAACCTTGCGATGTGAGCGATGCTGTACGCTGTGACCTCAGTGATGCATTAAAGCATCATGGGAACTTTAGTATCACTACACCTATCATGGAAAGTGATGCTGTACGTGTCAGACCTGATGGGTGCGAAAATGATGCCACTCGTCATCGTGGACACTTTACTGGTTTTCATTGTAAATGTGGATGTCAACCTTCACGTCTACCACCCTACGGATGTCATCCAGCCCTGAGCAAACTCCTGTCGATGTCACGCTACCCTCATCGAAACGAACCTGTGAAAGACGAATATTCGTTCCCTGTGCGTTTGCCTGAATACTGTGACTTTGAAAATCGTCTTCAATCGTTCAAAGGAAAATGGCCTAAGAATCTGGGAGGACCAACCCCCGAAGAATTAGCCAGAGCCGGATTTTCCTACTTGGGTGAAGGGGATAAAGTCAAGTGCTTCAGTTGCGGTGTGTCACTACACCAGTGGGAACAGCAAGATTTAGCCTACCTGGAACATGCTCGATGATCTCCGAATTGTCACTACCTACCTTTAGTGGGACCGAGTCATTGAAGTAACCTACCATGTCGTTGGAGAAGAAACCAGATCGGTTAGGAGTCAAATGTTGGACACCACTGAGACCAGTATTTAAACCCCATTTAAAAAATGATATTCAAGCATTACCAAACGAACTACAAGGAAATTTGGCAGGGACTTGTCAGAGTGAAATCTCAGTGGGTGACTTTATAACTTTTGTGTCGAGAAATTCACAAAAGGAAAGTGAAAGAAGTTAACAAATGTGTTAGATTTCTCAGGATCAAGGGTGCGTTCATCCTATTATTCCCCTTTAGTCCGTTTAAATCAGAAGATTTCAATGACATTTTTGGCCATTACCCTGAATGGCAGTGCCAGAAATTACTCACTATGTTGATTACTTTTGCTCTAGGAGAAGATTGTAAAGTCAATAATACTGACTGACCTATTCATGGATACTTTACAAGAGAACATTCGTGGCTTGCCTGTGGAACTGAGAGAACGCATTTACCAAGAACTGATCAAAATACAAGTCAAACGTAAAGAACAATTGCATCCGTTACGTCACCGGTGTTTGAACCACTGGTACCTGAATGCTATAAGAGGACTGATTCATGAGAAACTGTTCCAGTGGTCAGACCTTGTTAAACACTTCGAGGTCGCGAATGATCAACATGTTCATGATTTTGGTTACTTCGAGTTTCACCTAGAGCAACGAATTGAGGAAGAAGAGTTAAAGGATTACACAAATCCTTTGCGCAACATCTGCTTAGTGGAAGAGGAAACTTCTGAACGAACTCTGAACTGTAGGTTAGTGTTTGGAGCACATAGATTCCCAACTGGAGAACGAATATCTGTGGGCAGAAAGTACATTTATTGCTTCCGAAAAAAAGAGGGTCTAAAAACAGGTTGCCATGCCAAGGCTTTTATCAACAGTGATTCAACAGATTCCGTGGAAGGAACTCAATGACAATATTCAAACCGTGAATGATTACCATCACTTTTTACAAGAACTATTTCCGTTGAATTTGGGTCGACAAGTGGTGTGTGTCTTAGTGACTTGTTTTCTGGGATTTCGTTTACCAGCCGATTCCTTGTAGACTCTTTACGAACAGTACTTACCACCCAAATGGCTTTAAATGGTCACGAGAGACTCATTTTGCTCAAAGCCTTGCGTTTTCATCTGGATACTTCTCGACCTCTACGGAACAAAAAGATTCGTCAACTTTTAGGTACCAAAGACGTGTATGACGATGTGTGTGTAGCTTGTGACTTACACCCCAATTGGACAGATGTACGTGCCTGGAAAAAATCGGGTTTTGAGGCTTGGACCCAAGAAGTGGCCCAGTATCCCCGAGAGATTTGATCCTTCCTTTCAACGTCCAAAGAAAAAAGTCACTTTTCAACCTGTGTTGGTGACAGTACCAGAAGAACCCATCACCCAGGACAGGACTGTCATGGACATTCCTGAAAGAACCTTTCGGGAAGACACTTGAGTGACATTACCCCCTGTAGAACTTGTCAGAACATTACTTAACACGTGTTGTACAGAGATTTGTTTGTATTCCACTTTGATCGTTTTCATGTGCATTTTTCGTTGTACTTAAGCCTTAGGCTTTTCTGTATTTTTGTCTTTCGTGTTCATTTTTAAACCATCAATAAACGTGTCCTGAAAAAGTATAAAAACTCTTGTCTTGTCTGTTTTCGTGTCACAAGTGACATTCCTTACACTATGGATACCTTTGCTGTCTCTGCTCCCTCTTCCTCCACTTTCAAAGTCATCGACCAACACTTAGATCGTGCCAGTTAGGAGGCTTTGTATCTTCGCCATCCCTTTAACATGCTCATTGCTGGACCTAGCGGTTCAGGCAAAACCGAATTTGTCAAACGTTTGATCGAACATAAACATCATTTGACCGATCGTCCACCTCAACGAATCGTGTGGTGTTACAAAGAGTGGCAATTGGCGTACAGCCTCTTGCGAGAAAGTCAAGTCGATTCCATCGTGTTTGTGGAAGGCATTCCTAACGAAGACGACGGAATCGTGTCTGACCCCCGTCAAACCCATTTGGTCATTCTCGACAACATGTTAGAAGAAGACGAAGAAGAAATTAAACTTTGGTTTACGCGCAAAGGGCATCATCGTAATGCCAGTGTCATTTACATCACTCAAAATTTGTTTCAACAAAGTAAAGCCCATCGCACCATCAGTCTCAATGCTCATTACGTGGTCTTGTTTAAAAGCCCTCGAGATAAATCGCAAGTGCAAGTCTTAGCCAAACAGTTACGAACGCCTTGGCTAACTCAGGCGTACGACGATGCCACTCAAACCCACTACCCCTGATTATTTGCGATTTCGTACCCATTTGTTTCACCACTGGTGTCAACACGGAGGACCTGTCCTGTACATGTCTAGATCCTCGACTTAACCCAAAAAAATCTATAAAAACTTCGGACACTTTTCGTCTGTCTCACAGAGTGTCAACATGACGTCCCTTCAGTCTCATCTTCCCGTCAAATTGATTCGTGCCTTGTATGGTAACAGTCGCGAAAAAATCCACAAATACGTGCTAGTGTCTTAGAAGCCAGTCTCAAAGAAGTCTTACGATGGTTCACGGTGACAGAACGTCAATTACTGCAAGGTATCATTCAGATTCCTCATCAAACCAAACGCTTTTTTGATAGAAACAAAGTAGCTTTGACCCAACTCTCCGATGCCCTCAATGACACTAAAACCAAAAAGCAAATCATTTTGAAACCTGGAGGGAGCGGTACTCTAGGAGGTGTCATCATTCGCTCCCTCTTAAGACGGGATCCTAATGCTCCCAAAGTTTTCCCCAAGAGGAAAGCCAAACGAAGCCCTAAGAAGAAAAAGAGAAACGGTGTCAAGACCAGCTCACAACCCTGGAAAAAGAAAAGTCCCCCAAAAAGAAACAGAGAAGTCCTCAGAAAAAGAAAAGCCCACAAAAACAGCTTCTACTCGCAAGAGAGGCACTTCAGCCGGGACGCAACCTTACATTCGCAAACCACGACCTGCAACGACAGTGACCGCGTCTCCGGTAGCCTCAGGTTCATCCACTTCTCCGTTGATGACACTATGGAAGCCTGTGTCTCCAAGAATTTCTCCTCCAGTGGTGACACCATCCTACTCTTTAGCAGCTGTGGCAGCTACTCACAAAGTACCTGCTCCCAAAATCAAAGTCCAAGAGAGATCGGGCATGTGACATAGTTTACTGGATTTGTCCAAGCATGAACTGACTCGATTTAGTCCGTTGCGAACCCCTGCACGACGTGTGTTGCCTGTCCTCAAGTTGATACGACGTAAAGACAATCAGTGGCGTCGCGTTCCAGTATAAAAAAGGCCTGATGCAAAAAAGGGGTATCAGTGTTTTTGTGCTCCTAAAATCCCAAAAGATGTCACCTGAAAGAAGTACACACCGTCACTATCGACATTCTCCTGTACAAAAAGGAAAAAGAGAAAGACAGTCTCGTCATCCGACAAAGCGCTTACCCAAGCATCGACGTTACCCGAAGAAAAGATACAGTCATTCAAAGAAAAAGAGGAGTCACCAAAGGGGAGGATTCCTTGGCGATTTTGGAAAACACATTGTCACTTTTTGACCAAGCGATAGTCCACAAAAAAATGGAAAAAGGGCATGTGCTACGTCATGGACGTTATTGTATTTTTGGTGAATGTCCCGGGACCAACAAGCAATGATGTAACCCTGCAGAAAACATTCCTCTTCTAAACCCAAAGGAAGGAAAAGGAAAGGACTGCCTCCTCGTTTAGCCAAACATGGCGACATGTTGTCTCTCCCGTCGAAAGCTACTACACCCATGCGAAAAAAACTCATTCAAACGGCCTCCAAAGATGTCATCGATACCGTGTGCGAATGTTGTTTGAACGTTTTGAAAGGTACGATCCCTTTGTCAAAACACCAGAAACAATGCTTAGGCAAACATCGTCACGTTATTCGCCAAATGGTTCAAAAGAAAATCCCCATTCGTCAAAAGAAGAAGATATAGGTCCACGTGGAGGAATTTTACCACTCTTGTTAATAACTTTGCTGAAAGGAGTCTTGGGAACCATGTTGGGAGGACTCGTGGGAGCAAGACAAAAAGGACCTCTGAAGTCCCAAGATCTCAGATGTGGCCCTTGACATCGAATTGAAGGACGAAAAGTAACTTTAGTGCCTTACAGACAATGGATGGAATACCATCGTTGGCAAGAACAACGAACCCCGCATTTGCCTCCCAATCCCAATTTGACCGAGATGTCCCAGTTACAACACGAATTGCAGTCGTTGATGGATCGCCAAGATTTGTCCGAAACAGAAAAATCGCAAAAGTACGGTCAGCTCTTGCAACGACTGCGACTCTTTCACCAGAAAGCTTCAGACAAACAGCTTTACCCACTCTGAAACATTTTAAGACCTTCATGAAAAGTCCATCCCCCAAATCACCACTACAAATAATACTGCCAGTGACCAAGACAGAAAAAGGAGGAGAAGAAGAAGAAGGGTTTCAAACTTCACCAGAAAAGGTACGTAAGTTAACAACACCACCTACCTCCAGAATTGGATGGAATAAAAAGATGATGACCACCCCTTCTTCATCAGAAGAGAAAAAGAAGGTGAATATAAAAGCGAAACAAGAACCGATGACCCCTGTTCAGACATCCTCCTCATCGACACCTATCGCTGGCCGCACACGCAATGCATTATAAAACAAGAAATTCCACACGAGAAAAAGAGTAGCATCATCAAAGATAACAAACAAAACAAATGGAGAAGGTGTTAGCCAGCATTTACTACGATCCATCCCATGCTGCAGGTTACGGAAGAGTTCAAAAATTGTATCGTGCTGCCAAAACTCGGCTGAAAAGTCTCCGTTTACCTCAAGTGCAACGATGGTTACAAGAACAAGCTACCTACACTATACACAAACCCATTCGACGCAAGTTTTCCAGAAGTCGCACCCAAGTGGAAGGCATCGATCATCAATGGCATGCCGATTTAGCCGATGGCTCTCATTTGGCCAGCTACAATCGCGGCTACAAATATTTGTTTTGTGTCATCGACGTCTTTTCCAAATTTGCCTGGTTCGTGCCATTGACTTCCAAATCGAGCAACGAGTTAGTGCAAGCCTTGCAACTGGTGTTGAAACAAAGTGGTCGTCACCCTCTTCGATGGCAAACGGACAAAGGTACCGAATTTCTGAACCAAGCTTTCCAAAAAGAATTAAAGAAACGTGACATTCATTTTTTTTACCACCGAGAATCCTGAAACCAAGCCAGCATCATGGAACGTTTTCAACGTACCTTGAAAGAGCGCATGTGGAAATATTTTACGCATCACCACACTCTCGACATCTTACCGCACCTGGTGCAAGCGTACAACCAATCTTACCATCGAAGCATTGGACGTGACCCGCAAGAGGTGACTCTCGACAACGAAGTCCTAGTTTCTGATTGCCTGTTTTGTACGTCCCCGACAGGGGCTGTCCATAAGAAAAATGGAGTGTTGGCCTTAGGACATTTGGTGCGCATTGGCAAAACCAAACGCACTTTCGACAAAGGTTACTTACCTAACTGGACCACCGAATTGTTCGTGTCAGTGGACGAGTGAATGGCCGACATGCTGCCGTCTATAAATTGGAAGACATGAACGGAGAAGTGTTCAGAGGAAGTTTTATTTGCCCGAGTTACAACGTGTCACGAAAAAAAAATACGACGTGTACGACATCGAAAGCATTCTCGAACGCAGAACCCGTAAAGTGGGCAAACATCGTGTCAAAGAAGTCAAAGTACGTTGGAAAGGATATCCACACAGTTTTGATTCTTGGATGGACGCTTCGCAAGTCATCGACTATAAAAAGAAGTGACCATGATGCCCTGTTACACAGCCTCAGCTAGTGCTACCACTTCTCCATCACCCAGTTCTTCTCTGCAAGATTTACAAAAGCAACTCTTGTGGGTGTGGTGTGCCTAAAACGCAAATCGTCTTTTTTCTGCCGAATCTTTGTGGTGTATTGTGTCATCGGTGGAGCCATTGCTAATTTGAGCTTGCAACAAGGCGACAAATAATTGTGGACCATTTTATTGAGTTGTTGCATCGTTTACCTGCTTCCCAATCCCTCCCTGAAATTCACCTCGAACGGGAACAATGGCAGTCTTGTATCTAGTGTCAGTCATCACTCCAACAACATTAATCCCATTTTGGGAGAAGACACTCCTCTGACTTCCAGTAACCCCTCGGACAGCCACAGAACTGTGGAATTATGAGCCACCATAACCAATTTTACTTAACTTTACCCAGTGACAGTTCCATGGACGTGTTTCCGAATAACACTTTGTGCTGCTACACAGTCAAATTACCTCAGGCCATCCAATTAGATCACGAAGCCTATTGGGAAATGGCTTTAGTTTAAATCATTCACCCGAGCAAAGCCCTCAATGTCCTTCCCAATCAAAATCATTTTACGGTCGAAGTTCATGACGAGCAAATGCAAAAGTACTTGAATAATTTAAAATATGACAATAAAACATATAATGAACAAACTCAAAAGGGGACCTATCACTTGATCATTCCCCCAGGCTATAATTTTAGTGGTCAACATTTAGTGAGCACCATTGCATCCAGGTTTAATGTCGTGTTTCTTAAATCTTTGGAGAGTGTCAGAAAAAGTGTCAACCTTGAGTACCACAAAGTAGCTCGACGCTTCCTGATGAAATCTGGGGGGGGGGGGGGGGTAAACTAATTTTCATTTTATTTTGGCCTGAATTGTTTGACACATTTGGCGGTGACGTGGAGATGAGGATGGCAATGATGAAGAAAAACGAATTACCAGTCATTTCCGACAACGATTCTCTTACCAAGTTATTTCGTTTCCCAGTAGAAATGAACCAAGGACTGAATTTGATCTTTGTGTATTCCGATGTGGTGGAGTACAACGTGGTGGGACACCTCCGTACCGTTACTGTGTGTCATACCTTTCAAAGTGGATTCTGCCATGGACACAGACGAGGACGGTGGAATCACCTATCACGTTCACCGCGAATTTGTACATCCTCATTTGCCTGTCAGTAAGTCGTATTTTGACACTGTCAACATTGCTATAAAAGGAGATCTGGGACAAAATATTCCATTCACCAAAGGAAATGTCACGGTGAAACTCCATTTTCGAAAACGGTTCTCTAACGAGTTGTAAGTCATGTATCCACTGTACCGAGGTGTTGCTCGACAGAGAGGACATGATTTAGAAGATATGTTAAAATCGGCCTTTCGTTCGGTTGCTCCTGTGTTGAAACCGATGGTGACACGATGGTTGCACGCCTTGAGAGATGCCGCACTGACGCAAGGCAAAGAATTTCTCCAAAATGTCATCATTGACAAACAAAACCCTAAAGAAGCTTTCTTGAGAGCAGGAAAAATGTCTTGTTGCAAACAGGCAAAGACATTTTGGTTCAACGAGAAACTGCTATAAATGCCCTGAGCGCTACCTAGTCAGGCATTCCTACTTCCCTGACGAAACAGCAAGGACAAGGCAGAAGGAGACGACGAAGAAAACACCCGTTCACAAGACTTCACACTTCTAAAGCTAGAAAGACAAACAAAAGAAGAACTGCTCGAGACTTGGACGTTTTTGTTAATTAAATTATTGAGAAACAGAAAAATGATGCACCGAGAGTCTTGCGCCTGTTCCAAGTCGCAACTGGATCTATTTGCGATGCCACCCACCATGATGACGATGCAAGAATCCCAGTGGGTAGAATTTCATCCCGTCTCCTCCTTGACGGATTCAGCTCCCATTTAGTTTGATATCAAAGGTCAGCCCGAAGATTACATTGATCTGAATAGCAGTTACCTGTACTTGAAAGTTAAATTGATCAAAACGGACAACACTAATCCAGGAGCCAATGGTACAGTAGCTCCTGTCAACAATTTCATGCATTCCTTGTTCAGCAAAGTGAACTTGTACTTGAATAACAAACTGGTCAGCAGCAGCATTGATACCTACACTTATCGAGCGTCCCTGGAAAATCTCTTGACGTACGGAAAAGAAGACAAGAATACTCATCTGGATGCTTTCGTGGTATGGAAACCTGACACAGCGGGTGAGAACACGTTTAATGACACAGTCCTGACAGCAGATGACGATCCCCACAATGTGGGGTTTAATGACCGCCGTAAGAAAGTTCTGCAAGGACGTAGTTTAGAACTGTTGGATCATTTGCATTTGGACATGTGGTTACAAGAAAAGTATTTGATGAACGGAGTGGATATCCGCCTGAGACTGAATCGTAGCAGTGCCACTTTCCATTTGATGGCCTATGCCAACTAATACAAAACTACCATCCAAGAAGCCAGGCTCTACGTGCGTCGTGTGGAAGTGTTACCTAAAGTGGGTAATGACATCAGCCACACTTTGAGCTGAACGACCACCAAGTATCCGATTCGAAGAGTGGAAGTGAAAACGTTTGATCCTTGGTATCGTCATGAATTCAGCCTTCAACGGAGCCCACAACGAAAACTCTTTCCAGTTTCAATATTACAATGTAGCCAAACTCGAAGTCAGTCGCGATGGCAAGACATTGTGTACCAGACCCTTCGAGCCTAAGTTTGGTGACAGGAATTATTTGAGATCGTACTTGTCCCTGTACGAAGCCACTTGCCAGTTAGGGACCAACACCAGTCACAGTATTTCGTAAAAGGATTATGCAGGAGGCTACGCTTTGTGGGCTTTTGATTTCACTCCAGACCAAGGCAGCGACGAGGGACATTTCCACCCTATAAAATCCAGTCAGATTCGTGTGGAACTTCAGTTTACGAATCCAATACACCCAGATAACACAGTGAACGTCATCCTGTATGCAGAATTTGACAATACGATAAAAATCAACAGTTTGAGACAAGTCATTCTAGACTATTAGAAACCATGGAAGACTGTTATCCCTCTTTACCTAGTGGAGAAACTTTGGACATGAAATGTGAGGAGACCATGAAAGAAGAACCCCAAGACAAAGATTAAGAAGTTACAATGATGAAGTCCAGATGACCAGAACAAGAAGCACATTTAGTCTCCTGTTTTGCTACAGTCCTGGGAGATAAAATTAAAGAATTGATCAAGAAAGATTGCTGTGGATGTCAAAACGATCATCTCAGTCAAATTCAACACGATAAATGTCTGATGCTAAGTCAAGAAGAAAAATTGGACGAGTATCTGGAAAACGCTTGGAGTCTCATCTCAGAAGGAGACGTGTTTGATCAGTGGTATAAAGGCTTGCGTAAATATTATTGTCCTCCATTAATGCCTCTGGAGATCCATCGCATCGAAACTCTCTTGGACCAGGGTACGAAGTCGGAGCTAATACCCATTTACTTGTCAGACATTTTCCAAGAGAAAGTCAGGATCAAATTGATCACTTATTATCACATATGGAAAAAAAAACAAGAAAAAGAAAAACAACACAAATATGGATACCTGGGAACTTTATTACCTTTTGAACAACAGTTCGTACACTACTTCTTGGAATCCTGTCGTATCTGCTAAAGATGAACTCCCTCATCGCAAACCTCATGACCATCAAGCTTATGTGATCAGCACCGACGAAAGTCATCTCCCAGGAACCCACTAGATAGCCGTCTATTTTCCTCAAGAAGGATGTGTGGAATATTTCGATTGGTATGGATTGCCCTCTTTGGAAGACGATATCATTGACTTTATGAGAAGAAATGCTCTTATCACACGATTCAATAATGTGAAATTACAAGGCACAGATTCATTGATGTGTGGACAATATTGTGTGTATTTTCTGCATCATCGCAGTCTGGGATATTCTTTAGAACATTTAGTGACTTATTTTCATCGTCATTCTTCTAGAAACGATGAGAAAGTAGATCGATGGCTTTGTGACCATTATGCTTATCTTTTGTCTTTAGCTAGGAAACGTAGTGTACATCAATGCCCAATGACTTCCAACAATGCAAATCTGAACTTCACTCACAACGTTGTCAGCCATGTCCAAAATAGATACTTAGTTGGAAAAAACATTGTTAGTTGAATTGAATGGTTAATGTTTTAAAAAATTGTTAATTGTTAGTGGTAAGTTATTAGAACAAAAATGTTGTGTTTTGAAGAAACAAATGCGTTTGTCGTTTGTTTTTGCCATGGGTATCATGATTCATACTCTTTGACTTCTCTCTATCCCTCACATGACACTAATTTAGCGTTCCGACTCGAAACCGTGGAGGGATGATTTCCTTCGCGTCCGCGCTTTTACCATAAAAGCAGGTCATTCTCCAGTCTGACCATCCATTGTCGACTCATCCTTCTACGAAAATGTGATCAAGACTAGCCAAGTTGAACGAAGCCTACGTGAATATGCATCGGGTCATGACAAGTCTGATACCGGGACCTGAAGAGATAGACAATGTTAGAATGTTGAAAGTCACTGAAGACCTGAAAGAAGAGATCTTCAGAGAGGTAATCAAAAAGGAGAAAGAAGAATGGACGGAGAAGTACAGACTTCAGAATGAACAAATAGAGCAGCAGCAACAAGAGCAGCTGGAAGCAGATAGAGGTTTTGTCGACTGCCGTGTCGACACGAAAGAGTTCTCCTTCTCTTCCCGAAGAAGCAGACCCTATTCTGTGGGAAAGCCTGTTGCCAGACGAGGTCGCAATCTTATATCATAAAAGATTGCCATAGCTCCCTGTTCACACAAAAAACAGCCCTTTTCAGGGCTACCCCATACTCTAGAAATGAAATAACATTCCAATGCCAATGGTATGTTAGAAAAAAATAGAATTGCGTCCATAAGCACATCATTTCTTTATTTTGGTTAGAAAGTGCGTGTATAAGCATTATCTTTCAGTGGCTTGTCAAAAATTTTAAAACAGTGATTGTCAGTACAAAAAAGTGAGTAAGTGTTTCTTTTAGGTCCGCGCGTTTTTCTGGTAATCATATGGATAATGTAAATTTGGCAGTCAGCAGCGAACACAGTAGGAGTAACACCTAAAAATGGAGCTAGCGACGGAAATACTAATCCCACACCAGGCTTTGAGCGCAATCCAAGGACTTGGTCTTAAGATAGCCTCCGGCTGGAGTTTAAGAGCCCAACATAAGAGAACAACGCTCTTATTAATATGGGAAGAAAAGGAAGAACAAAGAACTAGGCCCAGAAATCGACGTGGCGGGAAGGAAAATATGCAACAACAGCGGGAGCAACAAATGCAGACCCAGAATGTTAGCAGCCCCACCACAACGAGAACCACAACCACCATAAGACAGCAGCCGACAGTCCTGAATGTTGAACCCTCACATAAGGATAACATTAACCGGGCCCAGGACACTGACTTGTCTGCTATCAAAAAATCATTATCGGATATGTTCACAGAGCTCACTGTCAGAATGATGCGCTCACCTGAACCGATACCCCAGGCAATCATACCTGAAGAACAATTTACCACTACGAACGACGTCCTTACGTCTGACCTTGAAGTATCGACTTCGACCGAAGATGAACAAAGCACACCGGTTAAAGAATGGGCAGCTGAGATAGAAGAAAAATCGGGAGACGATACCGACCCCCTGGTTGAGAAATACACGGAAATGGGACTGGACCTGCCACTACATAATACAAAAATTGCTGGGCAATTTATCATAGCAGTGCAATATGTAGCATTCCGGTCCCTTGACTCCTTTCAACCCAGACCATCACAATGGGGCTTTGGGACCAGATTTCTCCCCCATCACTACAGACGGGCCTATACTGGATACCCTCTCAGCCAACTGACCGAAGCCGCCGCATACATCGCTGCCCATCACGGCTACTTATTCCCCGATGTCATTAAACAAGAGAAAAGGACAGCGGAACAGGTCGTGAGGGCAGAAGAGCGACGTGGCACTTTCCAGGAATAATAACAACAGCCCTTTTTAGGGCTCCTAAGATTGCCTATAATTTAATAGGGACCCATTTTGGCTCGGTGTCCCTCTTTCAACAACTAAATCTTACATATCTAATTTGATCTATTTTGGTACCGCCGTTTCAATTCTCACACTTAATTTTTACTATGCGTGACTTAAACTGTTATAAGTAGTTTAGTCTTCACCGATTGGTATTTAAATTTTAACAATTATGTACACTTTGTACACGAAATTCAAACTTGTTCGTAATTATTTATTCAAAATTTAAAACTTTTTTTAATTTGACTCACTTGCAGAGGTGGCTTACACATTATTGGTATATTTCGTCCATTAGTAAAACCGGACTTAATTTGAAATAAGTACGGGCTAGCGTTTCAGGAAGTACACAACATCCATGGCTGGCTTGCCGAGTGCCTTTCCTCCTTTACCATGCTCGGACAACGTACACGTGGCAGTATGTGGAACGATTTCCACCTGCCACACGACCAGGTGTCATAAATGTGACATCATCGCTGCTGACCAATCGTAGCGGGCGTCACATACTACTTGGGTTGACACCTGGGGCAGTTCAATCCAACTTGGCTAACATGAGTGCGTGTTTCAATTCCCACTCATGTAAGAGCCTTACACTTAGGTTGTTAAGGACTAAATAGTCCTACAACCTAACGGCTAAATTAAATAGTACTCATTGAGTACATAAAAGCCTGGGGGATGAGGCTCTCCTTCCTTCCCTCAGGAGCAATTAACAATTACGCCGTGCGTAAATTAAACAGTGATACATGCTCCAATGGAGCGAAAATTCACTATAACACAACTATTCATTCATTCATGTAAAAAATCGGGTCTTAGGGGATGTTTTCCTTCACGTCCGTGCTTTATATATATATATATATGTATATATATATATATATATATATATATATATATATATATATATATATATATATATATATATATATATATATATATACGGAAAAGCTCGTCAGTCT
This sequence comes from Sinohyriopsis cumingii, assembly GCA_028554795.2. NCBI lineage: Eukaryota > Metazoa > Mollusca > Bivalvia > Unionida > Unionidae > Sinohyriopsis > Sinohyriopsis cumingii. Next base: position 93,558,650 of record CM068824.1, read on the forward strand.
GGCTACCCCTGTTGATTCGTTAACAGCAAAGAAATGAGCAGTAGACTAGTAAAGATTTCAGAACTTCAGATGCACATGGAGTACGCCAGGCGCCTCCTTAATGAGCTGGCAGCGGAGGCCGTTGAAGAGAAAGAAAGGATAGAGGAGGAGCAGAGAAGGAAGAAAGAAGAGGAGGAAAAGAAGATAGGAATCAGGTCTCACCCTATGATGAGACCTAAGTGCAAGGTGAAGCCTGAGGTAAGGATGCCTCCACAGGTAGCACCAGCAACACAGCCACAACGACAACAACCACTAGTACCATAAATTCGCCATCCACGGGTGTGGCACAGAAGGCAGGAAAACTTCAGAATCCCAGAGACTGAAGATTGGAATTGCTGAGGGTAACCTTCAAGCCTCTGCACTCCCATCTGCATCAGTCAGCTGGGAGAATGACTGGAGCAGGAGATGTGTTTGCGGTGCCAGACCTGCGAGATGCCATTATTAGTCAGGTGCATCTGAAGTTACAAACAACAGCTCTTTTCAGGGCTAACCAAAACTCTAGAAAAGATATATTATTGAATTTGCCAATGTGTAAATGTGTAGTAGTGTAAATATAAACACTCACTCATTTCCTGGTGTGATTGTGTATGTATTGATGTGTTTGTGTTTGTAAGCGCTCACGTACGTTTGTGTGGATAGTAGATTACTGGGGTTTGCAAGCTGTCAGGTATTTATGTGTGAATAGTAGAGCGTGTGGTTATTAAACGTTCCCTTCTGTGTGGATGGTATGTTTGGGTTTTGTATTTTGCTGCCTTCTGTGCGTGGATAGTAGATTGTGGTTATGATTTTTGCTGCTTCGCGTGTGTGGATAGCATAATTTGGGTTTGATTTTGCTTCTTCCCGTGTATGGATAGTATAGTTTGGGTTTGATTTTGCTTCTCTCGTGTGTGGATAGTAGATTTTGGTTATTTATTTATTTATTTATTTGCTGCTTTGCGTGTGTGCATAGTATATTTTGGGTTTAATTTTGATTCTTCGTGTGTGTGTTTGTGTGTTTGTGTGTGTGTGTGTGTGTGTGTGTGTGTGGATAGTAAAGAAAGGGTTTGTTTTTCTCCTTCCCATGTGTGGATAGTATATACTGTGGTTAGTCATTTGTCTCCTCATCACTTTATGGATAGTACATAATATGTGAAGAGAAAGTAGGGATGTTTTCCTTCACGTCCGTGCTATAGATATATAATTCACAGCGTTCGTCATTCGCGCCATTCTACGATATAAAGAAAACGAAGATGGTGGCTGTGACGGAGTTATTCAATAATTTGATAAATATATATTATTGTATATTGGATGCTACCTTTGTAGTGGAAAGGATAGAGAAAGAATGGAAGTTACAAGAGTGTCTGGACTATGCTAATAATCTAAAAGCAGCCAAAGACATGATATAAGGGATGATAGAAGAGGAGGAATAGAGGCTGAGGGGCTTGATTAATCCCCCCTATGTCAGAGTGGGAAGCTTAAAGCAAGCACTTGAAAATGTAAGTCAAGTCAGGTGCTTTATAGAATATATGTTTTATGGGACAGAGTTGTCTTATGTGAAGAGGGGTCTGGACAGGCTGAAGAAAGCCGAAGAACTCATGAGAACTGTGCTGACCCAAGAAGTGAAAAAGATTAAAGAAACGTGGTCAAAGGAGAGAAAAGAAAGAGAAAACAACAAGAAAAAGGAAGAGTTTGAGAGGCTCAATAACAAGAGCATTGGGCCATCCTGACTGGATGCCAGAAAATGAAGGGAAAAAAAAGAAGAAAGGAATATTAGGAAAAATTAGAAAATGGTGGAACATCTGGAGAAAGTAGAAGAAAGAGCAGAAGAAGACAAAGGCCCTTTTCAGGGCCCCTCATTGACCTCGAAAAGAAATTGACCTTCTTGCCTAACCCCTTCAAATTAAAACAATGTTGTATCAGTGTTTTGTCTGTTGTATATGTGTTATCTCCATCTCCCATGTTCCATTTCCCTTGACGCTATACAGGCACAGGGTGTATTTTTAACGTACTTGACGCTATATAGGCCCAAGGGGTCTTGCAATGCTAATTCCCACTGACGCTATAAATTTTGACGCCATAGTGCCGCGACACCTTTTACTCTGGATTTTCCATTGACGCCAGGCTCCCCCACTACACTACTAGTAGATGTAATCCTGAGATTAAATCTAATTATTGCCGTGTATCTTCCGATGGCCAATACTATCGAATATAAAACCATAATCGAAGAAGTCAAAATTTACTTGCGCCGTGTGGAAGTGTTACCATTGACCAGTAATCCACTGAGTAGTCGTTTACTTTCCCAACGATCACAGTGTGGTTTATTTTCTTTGGATTACCTCCTCTGGAAGAGGACATCAATGACTTAATGTGAAGAAATGCTGTGTCGACTAGATTCAATGATGTGAGTTTACAAGGAAAGGGTTCCATATCTTGTGGACAATAGTGCGTGTATTTTCTTCATCAACTTAGTCTTGAATATCCCTCAGAACATCTAGACACTTGTTTTGATCGCGATTACTCAAGAAATGATGATAAACTAAAAAGATAGTTTTTTGAAGATTGCGGGTATCTATTGACTTTAGTTCAGAAACGTACTATGCATCGACGGCAGAATGACAGTGCCTTAGATTATAATTGGAAGTCAAATATGACTTCTAAATGACTTTGTAAATACTTTCGTGCTCAAAAATTATTTCATATTTGTGTTAGATAAGCTTCTTCTTCTTCTTCTTATTATTATTATTATTATTATTATTATTATATAAAATGTAAAAAAGATATTGTGTTGTACTCTTTCTTCATTTAAATAAATTGTTTGAATATTTATGCTTTTTATAGTTGCCTTATCAGTCTAGGTCATGTTTTTTTTCACGTCCACGTGTCAAATCAAAGGGATATTTTTCATAACGTCCCTGTTGGTTCCATATAGGCGTTTTGGATAGTGTGTATGAGATGTTGGATAGTATAAGTGGTCTGTTGGATAGTATGTTTGTTGTTCGTGCGATTTAATCCATTCTTTTACATCATGCAATTTTTGTTTGATAGTAAGCTTGGATTTTTCTATGACACTACACATGTCATTTTGGTGTTTATGAGGTGTTGGATAATATAGGAAGTGTGGTGGATAGAACGTTTATGTGATTTCATCCCCTTTATTTACATCATACCTTTTTCATCTGATAATAGGTGTGGAGATTTTAGACATCACACAAGTTTTTTTTATAATTTGTATGTTGGATATTATAGGCGGTTGTTGAATAGTATGTTTGTGTGATTTCATCCCTTTCTTTTACATCATACCCGTTTCGTCTGATAGTAAGTGTGGTTTGTTTTAGACACTACACAAAGATTTTTGGATAGTGTTTATAGGGTTATTGATATTAGATAACTAATTAATTTGATAGTAGATAACTACGTGTTTGATGGTATATAAATAAGTAATTGGATAGTAAATAACTATCCCCATGTTAAATTCTAGTAGACCCTATCAACTTTCGATCTTTGAAACTATACACCTTCAACTCTTTATTTCCCACGTTAATTTCCCATATACCCAATACGTGTTGGATGGTAATCAAACTGCGGGTACTGATTGTGTATGTGGTGTGTTTTGATAGCAATACAAGAACAAGGTCATGGATTTTAGGGTCTTGTGCTTGGATAGTAATCAAAAAGTGTGTGCTGGGTTGTAAATGTTGTTTTGGATTGTAATCAAAAAGCCGGAGCCGGATTATAAGACGTGTGTTTGCACTGTAATGAAAAAGTGAGTTCTTGATTGTGTATATTGTATATTGGATTGTAATTAGAAAAGAGATAGGTAGATAGTACTCAAAAGGTGTTTTGGATGATATCTAAAAATGTGACTCCATGCAGTTTTCAACACAGAAACGGACCAAATCACAAATTTGATATTGCATTTTCCGTTGTCCCTATATACACGTTTTACCCTATATGTACTTGTGACCTCATAATACGATGGGTCTATTTAACATAGGATTTCCCGTATTGACTCATAAACACTTTTGAACCTATAATACATTTACACCTTAAACCTATTGTTATTGTTAGCTGAAATATATTTTATTGTGACAATATCGGATTCGGCGTGAGTTTTAACTATTTAAATTAGCCCCCGTCACATAATACAAGTATTGCAACATATTTAAACATTATAGCAGTCACTAATAATGAAACATGATCGGAGATGGGGGGAGGAGAACAGACAAGGGGCATAATGACATATTCGCTATTGGAGTAAGTTTTTGAAATCGTCCGGTTATATGTTTGCAGATATGTTATATCATTCTTTATTCTTAATCTGCATCACCCTTTCCGCAAACCAGTAAATCTAAGCTAACAGCTGAGTATAGCACAGATATTTTCTAATCAACTCGGTTCGTTGCTGACTATATGGTTGGGGTGGGGTTAGATGGCTAAATATACAAAAAGGTTGAAATTCAATGAATAACAGTTTAATAACAATTCAATAATCAAATGACTCAACTTTCCATTCACAGTCCTTCCGCTCGACCCTTTAATGAGCCTATTTCATCACCTGATTAGCAGCGTGACATTGATTTCCACCTGTATTTCTACTCATCTGTTGAACCCTTTATATCTCTTATTTCTCGCAATTACTTCTCATCTTCCTACCCGACCTTTCTCTAAATTCCTTATCCTCCTCCTCCACTTTCTCTCCCACGACTACACTTCTGTTGAATTCGACTGTCTCGACTAAATTCACAATTCCGTCTCCTACTCTTGAAGACTTGGGACCCAATGGAACCGAAAGTTCTTCGTTCCCTAACAAGCTTCTTGTGAAAAGACAAGGCCAATACAAACTTTTCCCTTAGCCCTCTCATCTCACACTACACACAGCGTATCATCAGATAACGGCTATTACATTTCTTCGGTAACGTATTCGTTCACATCGAGATACCCATGCGTACTTTTATGGCAAAAGAAATGTCATAATACAGCACGGTATCAGTTACTTCTTATACGTACATACATCTACAATTTCCGTCACATCAGTACATATTCCTAATCCCGTTATACTAAACAATATCACAATAATCAGACGCATTTTTTTACCTTACAAGTCATTCGCAAATCTTCAAATATCCATGTTCCGATATATGCATATGTACATTGCAACTAATCTTACATACTTCAACCATTTTACAAATTCACAATTCAGGCATGTTTAAATTCTAACCATACGCATTAATAAATGCACTGGTTTACTACGAAGTAACCTAATAGCGAATTGCAAAATTAATTCTGACCTCAAGCTAACAATCCATATAATTCCGCCTCGCATCTAATAGTTCTCTACGTATACCTCAAGTCCATTTCTCAAATATACATGTAAATGAAACACTACAAAGGTAATTCTATATACTTAACGATCCTAGTAATTAAGTGTACATATTACAAATAATTACAATCATGATACCGTAATATTCTGCAAGAATCGAGCAAATAACTTACTGACCTTTTCGAAGCTTTGTCTTTCTTTAGAATCTACCTCGAAGTTCTGCCGCCAATTTACGAGTGGCTTCTTTTCTCAGAGTAAACCCCATTGATCTGCAATCCGTTCAGGCGAATAATAAATTAATCTTACGAATTCGGAAGGAATCATTCGGGTCTGAATTGTAATCACGCCCTCTATCTCAATTTTTGATCGGATATCACTGTGGACCAATCCAAGCAAACTTAGCGGACAATGTCCCTTTCGCTGTCTGTCAAAGTGGGGAACGGATAAGAACACGCTCCGTTCACCCCGTGGACTTTCTTTCTATCCTTGAACTAATCTTTAACATACAGGCGTGATAACGGCAAGCCCTTGTTAAGTAATGCGACCGGTCGCCTTCGCCAACTCAAGTTTCTGGTATCTGGCTGGTCATGGTAACCTTGCACAAAAGTTCAACACTAACCTCGCGGCAATTTTTAGAGATCAAACACAAGGCAGCGGTAATATTCTCAAGACAGGTAGATTATAGTTTATGCATCACTTTACAGCTGGGGCTTAGCAAACGTGACAATGCTTGGAACAGAACATGAGAAAATGCATGGAAGCTTTAATCCGTAGGAACAAAAAGGGTGACAAGGTAAATACGGTAAAGATCATCCTTTAATGAGCTTTTGGTATATCGTAACTTTGTTTGGGCAATATGTAATGTTCAATGACTAAAAGAAGACATTGCACTTGACACGATATTTGATTATAAAAACTTTTTTCAAGACGTTCTAAGACAGACTACATTGATTATCCTGTTCAAGGTTGTTCCAAAAGGTCACTTTTGAGGGTATAAAAGATGATTCGGTAACATTTAGCATGAAAATGCAAAATAATTTATTATTTGAACGTCGAAGGTTATAATTTGTTTGTTCGGACGCAGGGTGAAGAAAGTATTTCCTTGAAATAGTCCGGGATTTGGCTTGTTCTAATGCTGTGGAGTGTTAATAATTTTTGCTTTATTGTCTAGATTGTAGACTTTCCCACCCTGTTTCAAAATAGATAGGTTGCCTACTAGTGTATTTGGAAGTTAGGTAACTATTTTTGCCTGTAGGTTTTCCAGTTTTTCTGAATCGATCAATAAACATCAATCCAAGAATACACTAAGTTTGTATTTTAGTTTTCGATGATTTGCTCCTCGAGATGATTCTGTTTTTAAATGCTATTAGTGTGACGTGTCCATTTGATGTTTGATGAGAGCAGTAATCCACGATGGCGAGGAGATTCCACATACGTGATAAACATACCCACTGTTTTTTGTAGATTAAACTTTAAGAGCTATTGCTTGGACCATTTATGCAGCTTTTTTTAAAAAAAAATCAATATTCACGACAAGCTCTATTTTAACACAGGTAGGCGATGGATAATGCAGAGACGAGCCCTCTGCAAAGAGATGGATATGAGAGCTCATAACGTCGGCAATATCGTTTATATAAATTAGAAATAAGTGATGCCCAAGTACAGATCCCTGTGACACACCCGCATTTATAATCATTTCTCGTGAAGTATCGTGCAAACAGACCATTATTTTGTTCTCTAATACTTTCATAATTTTCAAACCATTTTATCAGATTACCTGCAAGACCATATTCGTTCAGTTTAAACAATACGCTTCTGTGGCAGACCCGATCAAAACCTTTTGATATATCACAAAATAATATACAGGAATTTTGATATTGTTCCAGTGAGTTGCATATACTATGATACAATTTAATAAGTTAAAAAAACAGTGGAGTGACCAGGAAGGAGGCCACAGATCTCACAACTTTCCATTCGTCTATCAACCGCACAACTGCATGGTTTCTCTTCATTAACGTTCCGTAACGTGCCGTTAGCATTTCAGGCCGAAAAAGAATACTTCTCAACCACCTTATACACGGAACTATTTTTACTACGCCACCTTTGACCAGTCAAATGATTGTTGTAAGTCACATTTTGCCTGTAACTTTGCATCACATTTACCACCATGGCAACAATAAACGGAGCCTGCCGACGACAGAACAGTCCCGTTTACTCCATGTGTAATTTACGTCTCCAATCATAAATAATGCATCTGGAATCACACAGTCAACTAGATGTTAATAGTGAATATTTAACGACAGGGACATTCATGTGGCTCTGACCTGGGTTCGCCAAAAGTAAACCATGGCACCATGGATACTCACTAACACTTCACTTCGTGACGCTTGCTCCTAGTAAATGGCTAATTATTTCGGTCTGAGCAATATTTCCCCCTGACCGACTTCCCATAATCAAACAAGTAATCAAATCAAACAAGTAGTCACAAACATCTAAAAAAAAATCCATCAACGGAGCGCTTTGAACAAATGCGCATACTCCAAATAAATCACAGTATTTCGTCTCCTGCACAGTTCTTAAAATCTGAATGTTCTATCGATTTTTCCCTTCATCCCGTTTCAATCATTGGTTTATTGCTCGAACACCTTAGTTGCACTAAGTGTTTTCTTAAATTGAAAGGTATATCGCATGAGAGGTATTTCTCACACTGTAGTCAGGTTTTATAATGACTATAGCAGTAACAGTATGAGGAATATGTAACATGATCTGACCAGCTTTGAAATGCCATGTCTCTACTCCAAAATAAATACTTTTTCATCCCCAACATCTTTTGTTATCCATACACACCCAAAGCCATATTGATAGAGCATATCTTTAATCTTCGTAGCCCATGTGACTCTATCAACTTCTTCTAACTTTTTCAAACATAATATAACATTGACGTGGATATCTTTCATCCGAAAATCGCATAATTTTGATCCAAAATTTGATACATCTTACCATATATGAGGTAAAGGGAGGGAGCTTACCGCACTTCCCTACATATACCCAATTATTTGAAGAATTTGAAGCAGAGAGTTATCTCATAAAATTGAAACAGCACTTACTCAACATCCTTTGAGTATTCAAATCCCCTTATTTCAGCTCCCTAACATAACATTGGTTTAATCACAGAGTCAAATATTTTTAACATATCTCTGAACCGCTTTTGAAAATAAAAGATTCATGTCAGACATTTTGGCTTGTGCAGCTAATATTCGTTTATCCGTAGGCCACTTCAACTTCGGTGTAAAAATAATCTCATATATTTATAATAAGGCACTACTTCTGTTCGTTCTTCAACGAAATACCAATTTTCCGTTCTCTTCACATCTCCTCCATTTCTAAGTACTACTATTTTGTTCTTTTGTTGCAGTAATCTAACAGTATCAGAGTAGTTTGCCATATCAACTGCGTACATTAAAAGTTCTTCAATGTCTTGGACGATAAGTATGCTTTTGCTACATTTGCTTCTCAACTCTGAGATCAGATTATTTATGTACGAAATAGATAAAAATTTAGCGTTGCATGCAACCCTGTCTTGTCCCAAGAGTACAGTTAACATAATTTGTCAAACCAGTAAAAGTTCTAACACAGCGTGTTAAGGTAGCATACATTGTTCTTAGTATATTTATCATTTTACCTTGGAGACATGTACAGATAAGTGATGCCGATAGTTTTCCATCTACAACCTTGTCCAAAGCCTTCTTAAAATCAAAACAATACAATAAAATCTCCCCTTTCTTTTGGATAAGTACTTTTGCACTGAGGATTGTAAATTAAACATGTTATCACTAGTGCTATATTTCTTTCTAAAACCCGCTTGTGCCTCATCAGTGAGATTATTATTCTCTGCCCAAGAGTAAATTCTTTTGCTCAAAACATTGGTGAAAACCTTGCATAGTGTATTAATTAGGGATATACCTCGATAACTATTAGTGTCATCTCAGCTCCCATTCCTATATATTGGGAAAATAATGATTTTAGTCCATTCATTGGGAAATTTACCAGAATAAAATATTCTATTAAATAGAGAGTTTTGGAATGGTAAAACACTCTTACTAGTCAATTAGTAACATATAACTGGAATCGTATCTGGTCCAGGAAATTTGTTTTTCATTGAATTTAAACTGGTTATGATGTCAGGGTCCGTCATTATGTTGTCAAAGATATTGTCATTATCACCATCATTATTGTCAAGATTACTTTTCACAGGGTTTTTGTTTTGTAGGAGCCTTTTAAAATACTCGTGCCAAACCCGTTTTGAGATAATTTCTATTCTTTTTAAGGATTCTTGTTTTCTATGTCGTTTTTGAAGGCTGTTATTTCAAATGTTTCCAAAAATAAACGCGTGTCTGTTCTTTACTATGTTAGTTTCTCCTTTTGACCGATCTTATAATAGTTTTTCTTAAATCTTCACAATAATCTAAAACTTTATTTGGGCTCCCTGTAATCCCTCAGATCAGTAGGCCTACTAAACTAATAAACCTGCATTTATGTAATCGTACATTTTTTCACGTTTTGACAATTCACATTATCTTTCTCACCATGGTGGTTGGAGTTGCGTTTGTAGTTGGAATTTACTCATTTTACTTTCTTTTCTTCATAGATTAGGTGTATGTTCCTACGTTGGACAATAAGTGGTGGATTGTCCCGGATGGAATCACTACTTACAGGCACGCGCAGATCGGGGTACAATAAATTGTGGAGATGATTGTGAATTAGAGGAACGACTTTTAAGGCATCTCATACGAATGCCTTACTAGTAAGGTATTTTATAAAGATCGCGCGATCTTTATAAAATAGCATACAGCTGTATTACACAAATAGATAAAATTGATCTCAAAATATTTTAGTGGAAAATTACTTTCAATATATATAATGAAAAATTACGTTTAATACAATTTAGAGAAAAATTCAATCGTACTACTTTTACTAAAAAATTATGTCCTAATAGTATGCTTTACGGCTTGTTTGTCCAATGACGCCAGATGGTAACGTGCTGGTTGATCCGGAATGTCAATTCGGCTTGAGATCTTAAATGCATCGATATAGCACGCCGGGTCAATTGCACGGCATTGACCGCATTGTAACTTCCCGGGGTATACAGATACCCAACCATATTGATATGAATGAGTCAAACGAGGCTGACTGCAAATAGGATCCTGTCGTAAGTCATGATCAGGCCCACAGTAATTGTATCTAGGGATACGCTTTTCACCAAGATATTTGCTGCACGATAGCACAGACAACTACGTAAACACAGCAATGATATCACCACAAAGATTTTTTTAAAGCTAGAAATGAGACAGCATGGCCATCCAGAACCGGAGATTCTCACAAACCTAAATCTTTTTACTCAGCATCGGAAATAAGTTCCAACTATTGCAGCTCTCTTATTATATGTTAAACCTGAGTTAGATTTGCAGTGCGAGCTTTCATGCGGTATCACACACACAATGACATGATGATAAATAATTATACAAGTGGCATCCAACATGGCATCGTGAAGGAGAAAGAACTCCGATTTTTTCCCGTCATTGCATTATCTGCGTCGGTAAAGCATTTACCACTTAAGTATCGTGTCGACGGAGCCAATTTCGTATTTCCAAATTCATTTCGCGCGCTAATCATTAGTCTGGCCTGATCTGTGAACAACGAATTCCTTGCCGAATCTGATAATATGATAGCTAATGTGGGACCTGGTGTACCGTCGACCACACACTGGGTGAGTGTCGAGATAGGTTCAAGAAGGATAACCGGGACCTTCATAGTTTCTTCATGATTGAATTTAAGTGGCTTGGGGGTACATTATTGCATGGATTTGAAGATGAACATGTCTCGCGCAACCATTACATATATAATGATGTAGCGAAGAAAACTCCGCTTCCGGCAGTTATGTCAGTATGCTTACCGAAGCCGCATAGCTGCACTGAATCGATTGAAACGCCTCTATGATTACAGAGATGATGACAAAAGTCCAAAGTAAGCTTCATTACAAGAAGACATCACAGCAGCATCGAGCAAAGTTTTGAGCCACTGCAAAGCAAGTATCAAACACAGCCAAACGCAGCAAATATATCAAGAAGGCCACGAAATCATCAGCGGAAACTATTGGAGGCTTGCAAGTTCGATCTTATAATAATCCAACCTTTATCAAGGACATCGGAGAAGAAGTTGGGGTGGTTGCAAAAGACACCTCTTATTCAACGAAGACATCATACATCAGAGTGAATATTTCACTAGTACCCCAAGTATATGATAAACTTTGTTCGTATGAAACCGATGATGATGAATTTTGCGGCGCTCTTAATTTAAACACTGCATATTGCATGAAATCCACGCTGAGATGCAGCACGTCATTATAAATATAATCTCTAGCATCGTCTCGATAATTACAATCTCATCACTAAAATCAGAATTCTACGTGGTTTTCTCTACCCCAGTTAATGTCGGGCAATCGCACTTGCATCGCTGCTTGTATATTACGGTTGACTTAATATTCGATCTTAACCATTTGGAAACCTTGAGGGCAGTCGATAAGGTACCTGGAACTTTACTGGCCATTCTACGTCCGCGTACGACATTGTTTCAATCTTAAAAGAGATTCTAAAATCTATAAATGTGAACGTAGACTCATACCCACCTCTGCCGTCTTATCGAATATTTACAGTATGAGGATGAAATCGCACAGTCGTCGCTAAGAGCAGTTCTTGGTTGGCCTAAATATAGTAATGAGATTCCTTCTGACATACGAATCTTACGCATGGGATATAATATCGCACCTGATATTGTCAGGATTATCTCAACGGTTACGGGTAAGGTAACCTGTGGGGTAATTAGCTGCATTTTAAGGTTCATCAAGTAACGCGTCACACGGTTAAATAATGTTTGGGTTATGTTTGAATGCACCACTGGGTGATCGTCTCTCTATTACTCTGACGGAGCCCGTTTAACTTCCATGCAGCAAACACTGTCAAACACTCCTTCGTTTTATCTTTGTGGACCAGAACGGGTACGCATTGGATTCACGGGGAGACCTTGTTGATACATGTGTACAGTAGAAATCGACCTGACATTTAAGACATGAGAGACTCGTGTGTGTTGTTATCACGAGTAGGCCTAAAATGGCATCGGTGATATTGTACAGGGTTGGTTCACAGGAGCACTAATAGTTCTCGCGAACACTGATTTCTAAACAAATCGCAGTTAGAGTCGTTGATAGCATGAAAAGCGTCAATGAAGATAGGACATTTGCGCTTCAATCAAATCGAGATCGACTACGGCGATTTATGTTTCGGCAACAAAGCTTCCATCCACAGCAACGGTGATATCTCAGGTTAGTAAAACCACCAATGAAGTTGGTTAATGACGTCGGGTGCAAGTTCATACCGATTCAATGTGTAGTGGTCTAGATTTCCACATAAGGTATTACACAAAAGATGTATAAAGAATGACTCGATTAAAACACGTATCCTATCCAGGCGTTTGACATGGACGCGGCTATGTTGCAATATCCCTAACTAACAACCAATGAAATTTAAATATGCACAACAAATTGTAGGCGGTTTAATGGTACATGGGCCATACCATAGGAAAAACGAGAAAGATATAAATTCTTTCACATATGCAATAACGGGTCTTTCGTCGCTGGAGGTTGAATTTATTTCGCAGGATTCACATTTATCCAGATGGCCACTTAGCCGTGTTTGGTGTTTGTGTTTAAATTTTCATTAGATATACGTCATGGGTTTTTGAGCAGCAACGCGATGATAATGTTGCAGAATTTATCGGGGTGCTGGATCAGGTGACAGGACATGTCGATATCAGTGACAATTTTGTTCCATCAGAGTAGAGTTAACCCTCATAAATGCTCAAGTATAATCTATGTTAAGGCCAGATAGAAGTCGACGGTTGGGACCATCTTGATATTCCACCACAAAATCGAGGCCACCTTGAAATCACTGCATTAGTCTTGATATTCCACTACGAAATCAAGGCCATCTTGAAATCATTGCATTAGTTTCGCGAAAACGAATAGCATAAAGATGCTTCACCGTCAAATCATTAAAAGACTGTTTTTATAATGATGACGTTAAATTTACCAACAACCTCACACCGATTACATTTTCCGAAAGGTATATCGAACCGAGATTGATTCGGTCAGACAAAGAAATACATGATAGACTGATCTTTATAAAAGGCACTTGTCCGCATAACAGTTCTTTGACGAAATCGATCGTTGGAGTAATTGGTGCATTTCTCAATGAAATGATGCAAACCCTGCAACGCGCAATTATCGGAGACTTAAATATTTCCATTAATATATTTTCTATCACGGTTGTGCTAGTGAAGTAAAATAATTGGTTGGAACTGTGAATGGGTCCTGCACCAGCAAAGTCCAGCATGTTGAGCATTAATACTTCACAGTGACGGTATTAATATGACATTTGTGACGGACCCTCAAAGCTAAAGATGCGAATAAATAATCAAAGCGAAATAACAGCTACGAGATGAAACCACCAAGAAAGTTTTACTCTCAAAAAAAAAAAAGTTGTGTGTTATTATGGATGTTATTTGTGGACTCGCTGATGCATCAGTCGTTGGCTTGGGTTTGGCGAGAATTGCGAATACGGCAACTATCGGAATTGTCGTCAGCGCCATATCAATAGCAACCGGTGTGACTAGCGGCACCTGAAAAATAATTTCAACCTGGTTACATTCACGAATAACTATTTATTCGGAAATTCTCGTGGCCGACAAATGTACTCTAACCACATATGCTAGGCTTTACTCGGTGGTCATCGAAGATAAAACGATTCCCATGGAAGAGTTTGAATCGGTACTTGTCGAAATAGAAAATCACCGAGACCTCTACACATTGACTTTATCTTTTCGTCAATTTTGGGGTATAAAATATTCTTTAAATATATTGAGATCGAACTTATCAAGAGTTCTCTCCCTCACAAGTTTTGATCATACACACCAGTATACCAAAGGGGGCGCTAAGCATACGAAATACAAACAAAAGAAAGAGAAACTATAAAACTAATAAAGCAATAGTTCATTAATAATCCAGAGGAAAAGAAACAGGATAAACTTTTGTTTCCAAACCTTTTCCTTTGTATTTGGTATGTGTGTACACCCAAGAGATTGGTTTCGCAATTTATTAGTGAGAACTTTGAAATAAGTAATTTAAATAACAAGTAGAAAGTCTCCAATGGAAAGAGATAAGATGTAGTTAAATGAAGAGAAAATGGGAGATATGAAGATGACAGTAAGTTTGCATTGGACAATACATTAAGCTTTACGTAATGACATTCAGGAACGTGAAACAACATACTTGTATAGCAGAGAATATTCGTCCCCAAAATATACAAGGTTTCCAAAAATATGTTCATCAGAGTATGTTTAGTGATTTACAATCTAAATATCAAATAATGTACACGAGATATAATATTGATGGGAGGGTGATGTTTGAACATTTGCGCAAGAAGTACATAACAGTAGCCAAGGAGGTTGAGTGGCGAACTGCCACAATAAATGATAATACTACAAACGTTTTTTAGTACACAACAGTAGACAAGGAGGCTGAGTGGCAAAGTGCTACATTAAGGATATTCCTTTAAGCTAATTCATGAATGAAATAAACATCACTTGAAATTTAAAGTACATATATGCCTGACAGATAAACTATAGGTACAATTTGATATATCATAAACTAATTGTGAAAGTCGGATCCCAAAAGTTCAAAACATGATCAACATTGGTTCATGTGGGACATCTGACAATGTATATATTAAGATTAATTGTGCAATGTTGATTTAAATATTGAAAATTTCTGGTGTATTTTAAGACTGTCAGTTACCAATTATTAAGTAGAATGGTTCAATGTGATATCGGCTTATGCAACAATGTTGCATTTATTCAATTATGAAAAATTACAAATGAAAAGAATATACTTTGTGGTAGACTTATTTAATTACGTTGGTTTTCCTGCTTCGTAGGTAATAAGATCTGGGGAAGGTATATATTATCTCTTCCACCCATATTTCTTTCCAATTTCTCATTCTCTGATATAAACTGTCTTATTAGGTACTATGTAACTATGTTCACAAGCAATTATTGTTTGCCATATAAGCAGATATCTGGTACTTGTATATCACACCATAATAAGCATATAAATTGACTGCTTGGATCCATACTGAATAGTGTACATGATCTGCAGTCAAACTATCAGCTGGAAATGTCTTCGTGTATTCATGATAAATGCCCATTTCTGACCTATACATATATTATCTCTGTAATAAAAATTGAAGCATATCCACCATTTTAATTTCTATATGGTGTAGTAATACACAAATTATGATGTTATTTGCAGAATGTTAAAAAATTAATTTGTAAAATTTTATAATTTAAATATTTAAATTGCATAGAAAATTGTAAATCAAATAATGTTTAATTTCGAAGTTTAATATATATATATATATATATATATATATATATATATATATATATATATATATATATATATATATATATATATATATACACACATACATACATACATAAATTAATTGTCAGAATAACATATCATTAAGTACAACATTAAACATGGCGTTCCAATTTAAATTTTTAACATTAACATACTAACAGAACACAATTATTTCGCTATATAATCCCTGTTTTTCAGTACTGAACATTCACTGTGTCCCAATCCATATAAACCATATGCTTGGCGACAGTATATTCCAAGATAAATTCACAAATTCACTGTGAAGTTGTTATCATATGTTAACTTGCATTATTTTGTGAAACTTATATATAAGCAAAGCGTGCCATGAGTCATATATTTCACTTCCGGATCAACATTAGTACTGGTTTGCTCATTATATGTCAATACACAGACAAAATCACATCATAATACTCCTTTTCAATAGAATAAACAATATCCTTTAAATCACTACCACAACTGTTTTACTTTAAGCCACTGATCATCACCAAAAACAATATCCCTTAAATCACTACCACAACTGTTTTATCACCAAAAACAAAAGAGAGGAAACTAGATACAACGGAACTAATCAGAAGTAATAAATGTTTTCTGAGTCATGGTGTCCACATGGTTTGTCTCGAAAGAAAACCCTGTTTGAAAGATGAAAATTGGAGTAACTACCATGCTGTGTGTGTGTGTGTGTGTGTGTGTGTGTGTGTGTGTATGTGTGTGTGTGTGAGAGAGAGAGAGAGAGTCTACAATCCGCAACTATATTTCTCGGTAGCAATGGTTGGGATTCTTTCAGCTGCATTCAGTCTGATAACAAGGCCGTAAAACTCTTGGTTTGGCTTATTAGTTATGCCAAGCTCGATGTTGGATAAAATGGATCTGGTACCCTTAGCTAGCTATGTTATCTTCCTAACTTGAATGCATATAAAATAAAATGCAAGTTAAATCTGTATGAGAGAAACCCAGTCCCTTAGACAAGAATTTATTTTAGTTCTAAAACTGAAAGTCCAAAACTGTATGCAATTTATTTGATTTTGGTAATGATCTAGTTCTATAAAATGGCGCAGAAGAGTGGGGACTGAAGCCAGTCAATCTTGCTCAAAGAGTTCATTTGCGTTTTTGCAAAAAATATGTTGTGTTAAATGGCCTAGAAAGGATGCCTTTGTAAATGGTGGATTGGCGAGAAGTTTCATTTTAGAACACTTGTACTCATTACGATTGTTAAATATTTGTTAAAATGTTAAATTTTTCCAGGAAGGACATATAACACAATATTAATCATGACATTTTAAATGCAGAATTTTAGTGAAACCAAAGAACATTTTATGGGAGGAAGAAATATAGAACTTAGAAACATTTGGTTTTGGTCACCTATTGTTTCAAGAAGATGTAAGTATTGTTGATATCTTCCTATTACTATAACGCCTTAAAGATGATTATGTTCTACACTTGAATCTTCAAGTAGGGAAAGATTTTATATTGTCTTGCAAATAAGTTTCCATAAACTATCTGACTTTTATTGGTATTAAAGACTTTATAATATAACTAACTTACTTGCGATTATTGTCTCAGCAATTCCGTGTTGAAACAAGTCAAGGGGCAAAACAAGCGAGCGGTACCCTATGAACGAAGAACATGTCGTTTTGTAACTCGATTGTGGACGAATTTCACTCTGTATTGTAATGTTGATTTTACATGGAATATGGACACAAGTACGTACCTAAATATTATTAGAGGCATCCGATATTGCCAGATTGATAAAATTGCTTCCAGGTACTGTTGATGTTACGTGGAATATAAGCACACATATGTACCTAAATATTATTAGGTGCATCCAATATGGCTAAATAGATAAAACTGATTCCATGTAAAAATCAGAAGGTATGAAATTCCAGAAATTATATTTGAAGGGGTTGTTTCATTACAGAAGTTTCACTTTACTGCTGCCATCCACGTTTTCTGTTTGACAATCGCACTACATCCCATATTTCTTTAACAGTTGTAAGCGTACCGCACGAAATTGTCTTAACTCTAAAACTGAATTTCCGACATCAGTTTCGTATAATTTGAATAGGCACTTTCTTGAAAAGGAATCCGAAGTGTTTATACCAGAAACACTGCCCGCAATATCACCATATGTGTTAAACATTAACTCCGTAACTTAACTATGTCGCAATTGCTGATAATCAAGGTAGCACCTGCTATTGTATTATCTTGCTAATATAAAGACAGGTTAAATGTGCACTCATAAAACGATGACTGATAATCAATACCTGATTTAGATCTTTAATGGTACATAAGTTGTACCAAATTAAGAGAATTACCTTCAAACAATATATAAATAATAAAACACCAAAAACTGTCATGGGATGAATACATTTTAATAGTTAAAACTATGTTTCTATATCTTCAACAGCAAGAGAGAGTGTGACTAAACGGAGTTTCCTCTGCCACGGAAATCAGAGTTTAGTATCTGGCAATCTGGTTCATTAGGAATAGAATAGTATCTATCAATACTATTTTAAACTTACTAAACCCGGTCCGCGGATGTTCGGGGAGTAGTGAATAGGGATAGTATAGGGTCTATGGGACTTATCATTAAAAACACCCCTGGGACAATATAGGGTCTATGTAAATTTAACATGGACAAAAATCGTGGGACAATATAGGGTCTATGGGAATTAACATGGCCAAAAACCCATGGGACTGTATAGGGTCTATGTAAATTTAACATGGCCAAAAACCCTTGGGACTGTATAGGGTCTATGTAAAATTGAAACAGGGAGGGTCTCTATTTTTAAAAAAAAATAAAAAACAAAATAAAAAAGGGGTAGGCAATGGAAAGGCTATCTCTTTTCGAGAAATATGGGGGCCCTGAAAAGGGCCTTTGGGTTTTCTTCTTCTTCTTCTAATTTCTTCTTTTTCTCCACCAAGTACTTATTTTATCTCCTACACTCTTTTTCTTCTTTTTTTCTCCTCCTCTTCTTTCTTTTCTTCCTCCTCCTCTTCTTTCTTCCTCTTCTCATTTTCTTCTTTTTCAATTTTTTCGTTCCATTTTGTGACGATCGTCGATAAATACCTATGTATCTATAATCAGCTGAAATTCCTATGAAATCCCACTATCTATTTATAGCTCCAACTTGTGGGTTTTTCCTTTGGAAAATCCCACTATCTTTTTATAGCCTCAGCTTGAGTGACGTTCCTGTTTATGAATTCTAGTATATATGTATAGCTACAAAATGTGGAAATCCCCAAGTCGATATTTATAGTCTCGAAATTTCCAGCGTCAGTGACGTCACTGTACTGAACACTAAGGATAAATATCAACAGTGTTGCAAGTGGCTGACCTGAATGCACGCTACTGCAGGTAGGTAGGTAGAGTGTATCTGATAGGGATAAAGTGAGTTTTATACGGACAAACAGAGACCAATACACACACCCACACAACGTACGCGCGCAGACACACACACACACACACACATACACACATACACACACACACACATACAGAGGGAAGAGGAAAAAACAAACCCCAAATATACTATCAACACAGAAGGGAGATGATACAAACCCCAAATAAACTATCCACACAAACGTACGCGAACGCATACAAACCCCAAATATACTATCAACACAGAAGGGAGATGATACAAACCCCAAATAAACTATCCACACAAACGTACGCGAACGCATACAAACCCCAAATATACTATCAACACAGAAGGGAGATGATACAAACCCCAAATAAACTATCCACACAAACGTACGCGAACGCATACAAACCCCAAATATACTATCAACACAGAGTGAAGAAGTAAAAGTTTTTTGAAAGCACCTAAGCCCTCACCTGCAATGACCAACTCTGCCAAACACCTACACCCCACCCCACCCCACCCCCACTCCCAACACTACAAAACCCATTTAACCCGTTATTTTATGGCATCAGTGTATGATTTAGGAAACATCAAGACACAAAATAATGGAGGAATAGACTGACTATTGTTTACCGACTTGCATGCCTAAAGAGCGTGCGTGAAGGAAAACATCCTTCCATTTCAATTCTAACTAAAACATGATCCAGAGGGATAGAGATAGGTGAAATGGCACAATTTCATAAAGTGTGAGTAGAAAACAAAACACGCCATCCTTATTATACAATGTCAAGACCAAGAGACACTTACGTGTTCTTTCTGGTCTATTCTCTTTTAGAAGGTAGTATGAAATTTCACATCAGGGCCAATGCATCGGCTCACATTGTCAATTTTTCCATTTCCATGTCTTTACTGGCACAAGTTCTTCATCATCTTCAATTTCTTCTTCTTCTGAATCCCTCTTCTCTGTTTCGTCTTGTTTTTGTTTATTCTCTTTTCTCGTAGGGCACTCTGAATTCCAGTGTCCTTTCTCCTGACAACGATATTAGGTATCTTGACTTTTGTCTCTCTTTCTTAGACGAAGCAGGTATTCTGGAGACAAATACCCATTTACCTTTGCAGATATAGCAAACTTCATTAGCACTTACACACTTTCGTATGACTCTCATCAAATCAACGACCAAAAGAGTAAGTTTTGTTGCCACTTTCGCATGTGAATTATGCTTTCGTATGACTTTTAGCAAATATTTGACCAGCAGGTCGATCTGTGCTGACTCTTCCATCTTTGATCGTTTGAGAGCGGAATGAATACTCTGACGCTAAGACACTCTCCTTATATACAGAGACCTGCTGCGTATGAAACCTAGTCAAATGTAATTTTGCAATAAGATGAAACGATTTCATTGAGGAAGTAAAAGGCAATGATGTACCGTATCGCCTCACACAAAACCTGAAGTGTTAGTTCAAATCCGTGTCAGCGATTTCGAAGACGACATAACTGGGCTTTAATCAATGCTCTCCATTTATGCCACAAAACCACGAGTCCTGATTCACGCCAAAAGAAATTTCGTTCGGTCCATAAAAATTAGTATCACATCTGAGAAACGCAAAAACGAACTTCCAGAAAACTGAGAACGACGGCTTACACCTACAACGTAAATGTATGAGTTCAAGTAGTGCGTAAAACTTAGTCAAATTAAATTTTTATAGTCAAGACGAAACGATCTCTTTTCGAAGAAGAAAGCAGACACCAAACGACAATGGCGATCCGTGTCACACAACACTTTTCAAAATGTGTATGATCAGAGGTTTATTTAGCGATCTGCACGGTTAAATTAAATGTTGATGTATTTTGCAATAAGACGGACACAATTTCCATGGGATCGCCCATGGTACGATTGTTCGTGCATTAGTTTAATTTTTAAAAATATTTTTTTTATATAAATCGCCTATAGGATAGACCCAGTAAAGCATGGCCATTCTCGTCACTGTCTGAATAGCTACTCAAGTCAATTCGAAGCGAACGCGGTAAGAAAATAAGTATAGCCAATGAAATGGCTTACAACGGGTGATGCATTGTTTTGTTCTAGGACTGTGTGGCATAATAATCCCTATGTTCTTGCGTTGTTACCATTACAGTGCAGACACTGAAATGTGAACTTACAAGCCCTCTTTGTGTGTGTGTGTGTTGTACCATTTCCTCTTACATCAAAATACTGAGCGTCACAGTATTGGTTCGCGTTTTCAAGCTGACCATTTTTTTATACCTCACTTAAACATTTCGACATAAACACTCACACTCACATCGGTAGAATCAGAACAGACGTGTTACAGTATTGAGGGGCATGTTATCTTTTTTTTTCAAACCAATAAATTTGGGGTTTGTATGAAGTAAAGAACCGAAAGTACAGTGAAACTCAAGGATGATGACCCGATCTGTCTGTCTATTGATGCATGTATTTACTTAAGAAGAAATATGACCTCTAAAACACAAAGAGATACGGCAAGCATGATTAGATTAAACACAACGATGTTTTTCCTTCACGCCTGTGTAATTTAGAGTTTCAATCGTCTTTGAACACAAACTTGGTCTCCTTTTGTAGGGCTTGAAATAATAAAAAAAGCTGAAAAATCTTAAGCACTTTGCTATAGATAATTTCATCAACAGACTAAACAACATAAATACCGTTACAACAATAGAAAGCCTTAAATCTTCTATCAAAAAGAAATGCATGAAAAAAATTAAAGATTAACGATAACTAACCAATGAAACCGAATTTAACAAAGGCAATGACATGTGAAGAAATGCCTCTCACTTTGGAAAGGTAGGCGAATGTACTCTGTCATGCAGCATCAACTTGAAAAAATTATAAACAGAGAGAAACCTGAATTCAAAATTCAGTTGTTTTTTTTTTTCTTCAAAATTATTTCGTTTCTTTTTTCTTTTTTTTTGGAACAAATCTAAGCACTAATATAGAGTGGAAAAGGGAAAATGCACATACAAGCTTTGATATTTCTGAAAAAATGAGGGGATATTCCTAACGTTCATAACCACCTATATATGCTTGGACTTGTCTGTGACTTATCCACAAAACAAGATGTACATATTTCTGGTCAAGCTGCAAGTGTGTGCGTGTTTTTGAAAATGGTAAAAACTTGGATATACAATTTTCTCGTGACACTTATAAAGTGAAGAGTCTGTGCAAGTGTCAAAAGCCAAAGTCATATAAGTTTTGTATTTTGTACGGCTTGTAAAGATTTCCACTTTAGGAAATGTGAAGTATCACAAGTTATTATCACAAACAGAAGTGGAACATAGGGGCTTGCAAGAAAGAAAATAACCCAGACAGTTGGTGTCATCAAGAGTGCTAGAGACGGTACCCGAACTTGCTTGCTTGCTTACTTGAATTAAAGTGATTTTCGCTCTAATGGAGCATGTATCACTGGTTTAATAACGCACCGCGTGATTTTTAATTACTCCTGGGGAAGGAAAGAGAGCCTCATCCCCCAGGCTTTTATGTACTCACAGACTATTTTTAAATTTAGCCACTCAGGTGTAGGACTAACTAGTCCTTAACAACCTGACTGAAAGGCTTTACACATGAGTGGGAATTGTCTCACCACACACTCATTTTTCTGTCCGAGCGTGGTAAAGGAGGAAAAAGGTGCTCAGCAAGACAGCCATGGATGTTAAGTACTCACCAAAACGCTAGCCCGTACTTTTTTGAAATCAAGTCGTGTCACCAAAAAAGACGACGTGTACGACATCAAAGGCATTGTCAAACGCAGAATGCCTCAGTGCTAACTGGCTAGGTCTGCATTTCTTGCTCCCGCTGCTGTTGCGTATATTTCTTCCCTCCACACCGAGTTCTGGGCCTAATTATTTTAATTTCGTTGTACCCGAACTTACATTATCCATATTATCACCAACAAAAAAAACAACAAAAAAAAAAAAAAACGCACAGACCTAAAAGAAACATTCACTCACTTTTTTACAGAATATTACTATTTTTAAAATTTTGATAATCGACGGAAACGAACAATTTAGAGTCACACTTTCTAACCAAGATAAAGAAAAATCATGTGCTGATAGACTCACTTCTGTATTTTTTCTTCTAACTGACTAACATATCATAGGCAATGGAATGTTATTTCTTTTCGAGAGTATGGGGTAGCCCTGAAATTTTTTGGGAACTTGAAGCTATGGCGATCGCTTAGGTTATAAGATGGCGGCCTCCTCTGAGGACAGGCTTTCTCACAGGATAAGGTCTGCTTCTTCGGAAAAGAGAAGAAGAACTCTTTGGTGTCGATACGACAATCGACAAAGCCTCTGTCAGGTTCATGCTGCTGCTGTTGCTGCTCTCTCTCTACCGTTTATGAAATCTGTACTTCTCCATCCATTCTTCTTTCTCCTTCTTGAATTCTCCTTGAAGAGCTCTTCTTTCAGGTCTTCAGTGACTTTCAACATTATGATATTGTCTATCTCTTCAGGTCTCGGTATCAGACTTGTCATGACCCTATGCAAATTCACATAGGCTTCGTTCAACTTGGCTAATCTTGAGCACATCTTCGTAGGAAGATAAGTTAACAATGGATGGGCAGACTGGAGACTTCCCCGTTTGTATTGTCAAAGCGCGGACGTGAAGGAAAACATTGCTACACGGTTTTCGAGCCGGAACGTTCAAATAGTGTTATGGGAGGGATAGAAAGAAGTCAAACAGCATCAATTCAACATTCCTATAGCCAAACAAACCACAAAGGCATTTTTTTTCTTCAAAACACAACATTTTTTTATTCATACTAACAAACAACTCTAACATTTTTTTTAACAATAATCTAACACTATAACATCAAACATTTTTTTCAAATACCAAACGTTTTTTTAATTCACACTCTACTTTAAACAGGGCTGACAACGTTGTGAATGAAATTGTGATTTCCACTGTTGGAAATCATTAGGCCATTGATGGACACTACGTTTCCTAGCTTGAGACAAAAGATAAGCATAATGGTCACAAAACCATCGATCTACTTTCACATCGTTTCTAGCAGAAGAACGAGGATCAAAATGAGTCACTAAATGTTCTAAGGAATAGCCCAGGCTGCGATGATGCAGAAAATACACACAGTACTGTCCACACACCAAGGAATCTGTGCCTTGTAATTTCACATTATTGAATCGGGTGGTTTGAGCATTTCTTCTCATAAAGTCGATGATATCGTCTTCCAAAGGGGGCAATCCGTACGAATCGAAATATTCCACACATCCTTCTTGAGGAAAGTAGACAGCTACCCAGTGGGTTCCTGGGAGATGACTGTCGTCCGTGTTGATCACGTAAGCTTGATGGTCTTTAGGATTGCGATGAGGGAGTTCATCTTTAGCACAGACGACAGGATTCCAAGAAGCCGTATACGAACTGTGGTTCAAAAGGTAATAAAGTTCTCAGGTATCCATTTTTTGTTTTTTTCTTAAGTCATCAATTCGATCCTGACTTTCTGCTTGAAAATGTCTGACAAGTAATCGTTTTCTTCGCCTTGTCTCCCAACTCTGATCCAACAGAGCTTCGATGCGATGGATCTCTTAAGTTGTTAATGGAGGACAATAATGTTCACGCAAGCCTTTATACCACTGTTGTAACACGTCTTCTTCCGAGATGAGACTCCAAGCTTCGTCCAGATATTCGTCCAATTTTTCTTCTTGACTCAGCATTAGCATTTATCGTGTTGAATTTGACTGGGATGATCGTTATGACATCCATAGCAATCTTTCTTGATCAATTCCTTAATTTTTTTTCTGTCAAGACTATAGCATAACAGGAAACTATATGTGATTCTTGTTCTGGCCATCTAGACTTCATCATGATGACTTCTTCGTCTTTGTCTTGGGGTTCTCCTTCCTCAGGATCTTCACATTCCATGTCCAAAGAATCCCTACTATACAAACATTGATAAAAGTCTTCCATGACTTCTAATAGTGTAGAATGACTTCTCTCAAACTGTTGGCTTATATCGTATTGTCCAATTCAGCATACAGGAGGACGTTCACCGTATTATCTGCGCGTAGATTTTCTGCAAACTGAAATTCCACACGGATCTGGCCGGATTTTATAGGGTGAAAATGTCACTCGTCGCTGTCTTGACTTACAATTCGTTAGAGAACCGTTTTCGAAAATGGAGTTTCACTGTAACTTTCCCTTTGGAGAAGGGAATATTTTGTCCCAGATCTCCTTTTATAGCAATGTTGACAGTGTCTAAATACGACTTACTGACGGGTAAATAGTGAGGATGTACAAATTCACGGTGTACGTGATAGGTATTTGCACCTTCCTGGTCATTGTTTGTGGTACTATCCACTTTGAAAGGAATGACACGCAGTAACGGCACAGAGGTGTGTCCCACCACGTTGTACTCCACCACATCGGAATACACAAAGATCAAATTAAGTCCTTGGTTCAGTTCTACCGGGTTTCCAAAAGCTCTGTAAAAATCCATATTACTTTTGATCTTGGGGCTCATATTGTTTGCGACCATTTCTGCATGTTCACCCAAAATTTCAAACAAACTACCATTGAACCTGAGGGACAATGTGTCCGTATCTTGAAATTTGATCACGAGACGATGAGCCACTTTATGGTACTCAATCTTCACACTTTTTTTGGCTCTGTTCAGTGCTTTGCCAAAGGCTAAGTTGAACCTGTCCGCAATAATGTCCACCAAATGTTCACCACTAAAATAATAACCTGAAGGAATTTTCAAGGTGTAGATAATGAAGGCTGGATTGCTGGCTGCTCTTGTGTCCCCTAAAAACCCGATTTTGTTGATTTCTTCCTCCAATTGGGCATTCAGGATTTCCACCTCGAAAGTGTTTTGCTTTTCGGTGATGTTTTTGATTTGTGTTGGGTGAATGATTTCCACTAAAGCCACTTCCCAATGGGCTTCGTGATCTAACTGGATGGTCTGAGGTAATTTGACCGTGTAACAGCACAACGTGTTGTTGGGAAACACCTCCATGGAACTGTCACTGGGTAAGGTTAAGTAAAATTGGCTGTTATTGCTCATAATTCCAGAGTTTTGTGGCTCTCCGAGGCGATAGTGGAAGTCAGAGGAGTGTCTCCGCCCAAAATGGAGTTGTTGTTGGAGTGGTGGCTGGCACTGACACTGGACACAAGGTTCCCGTGGTTCCCGTTCGAGGAGAATTTCAGGGAGGGATTGGGAAGCAGGTAATCGATGTAACTGCTCAATACAATGGTCCACAATTGTTTGTCTCCTTGTTGCAAACTCAAATTGGCGATGGCTGCCCCGATGACACAATACACCACGAAGATTTGGCAGAAAAAGACGATTTGCGTTTTAGGCACACGTTCTCCACACTACACCCACAAGGGTTGTTTTTGTAAATCTTGCAGAGAAGAATTGGGTGAAGGAGTGATCGCAGTAGCTGAATCTGTGTGAAAGGGAATGATGGTCACTTCTTTTTATAGTCGATGACGTGCGAAGCGTCGATCCAAGAATGATAACTGGTCGGATATCCTTTCCAACGTACTTTGACTTCTTTGACGTCGTTTGCCCACTTTACGGTTTCTGCCAGTTAGCACTCCACCCACCTCGAGAACACAAATAACATCTAGTCAACAGCCGACTATACCTAACAAACAACCCGTCCCGGAAAGAGTGGTGGCAAAACAAAGGTCCAATTATCTTAGACAAACGGTATGGCAAACTCAAATGTAATTATCGGAGGCATTACGTTCTTTTCTCACTCCGTTACTACAGGCAATCTCAGCTGAAATAACAACCACAACAACAATAACAGCGACAGACACCATAGCGGCGGATTTGAAACTATCTGAAGAATTAGTATCAGAACCAGAAAAAGAAATTGAGGCGGTTGAGGAGGAGGAGGACGCTGACCCTCGTTGAAAAGTACACCGAAATGGGGCTAGATCAAGCATTGTATGACGTCAACATAGCAGGGCAGTTTATTAGAGCCATACAATACGTTCTTCCCCAATTCTACAGACAAACCTACACTGGATACCCCCTCAGTCAACTGGTAGAAGCCGCTGCTTACATTACCGCCCATCATGGCTACGCATTTCCTGATATCAAGAATCATGTGACTAGGAGTGCGGGAAAGAACGTGAAAGCAAAAGAGAGACGTGTTACCTTCTAACAGAAAAAACAAACTTTTTTTAGAGCTCCAAAAGATTGCTTTTTATTAAATAGGGAACCATATTTGGCTTGGTATCCCTCCTTGACTAAACTATTCTCGAAACAAACTTGACCCATTGGAACACTGCAACAAACTTAACTTTTTAAACCTAACAGTGACCAAACTGGTATATGTCGCTTAGACATAATAGTTTAAATAAGATCAGTATGGCTATTTTTATGTACACTAAGAACTAATATTAGACAGATATGTTAGGAAATTTAACAGACTCGTTAGATTTGAACTAATTGCACAGGTGGTTAACACATTATTGGTACTTATTATTGTCGATTAGCAAAAAACAGGACTTGATTTGAAATAAGTACGGGCTAGCGTTTTGGTGAGTACTTAACATCCATAGCTGTCTTGCTGAGCACCTTTTTCCTCCTTTACCACGCTCGGACAGAAAAATGAGTGTGTGGTGAGACAATTCCCACTCATGTGTAAAGCCTTTCAGTCAGGTTGTTAAGGACTAGTTAGTCCTACACCTGAGTGGCTAAATTTAAAAATAGTCTGTGAGTACATAAAAGCCTGGGGGATGAGGCTCTCTTTCCTTCCCCAGGAGTAATTAAAAATCACGCGGTGCGTTATTAAACCAGTGATACATGCTCCATTAGAGCGAAAATCACTTTAATTCAAGTAAGCAAGCAAGCAAGTTCGGGTACCGTCTCTAGCACTCTTGATGACACCAACTGTCCGGGTTATTTTCTTTCTTGCAAGCCCCTATGTTCCACTTCTGTTTGTGATAATAACTTGTGATACTTCACATTTCCTAAAGTGGAAATCTTTACAAGCCGTACAAAATACAAAACTTATATGACTTTGGCTTTTGACACTTGCACAGACTCTTCACTTTATAAGTGTCACGAGAAAATTGTATATCCAAGTTTTTACCATTTTCAAAAACACGCACACACTTGCAGCTTGACCAGAAATATGTACATCTTGTTTTGTGGATAAGTCACAGACAAGTCCAAGCATATATAGGTGGTTATGAACGTTAGGAATATCCCCTCATTTTTTCAGAAATATCAAAGCTTGTATGTGCATTTTCCCTTTTCCACTCTATATTAGTGCTTAGATTTGTTCCAAAAAAAAGAAAAAAGAAACGAAATAATTTTGAAGAAAAAAAAAAACAACTGAATTTTGAATTCAGGTTTCTCTCTGTTTATAATTTTTTCAAGTTGATGGTGCATGACAGAGTACATTCGCCTACCTTTCCAAAGTGAGAGGCATTTCTTCACATGTCATTGCCTTTGTTAAATTCGGTTTCATTGGTTAGTTATCGTTAATCTTTAATTTTTTTCATGCATTTCTTTTTGATAGAAGATTTAAGGCTTTCTATTGTTGTAACGGTATTTATGTTGTTTAGTCTGTTGATGAAATTATCTATAGCAAAGTGCTTAAGATTTTTCAGCTTTTTTTTATTATTTCAAGCCCTACAAAAGGAGACCAAGTTTGTGTTCAAAGACGATTGAAACTCTAAATTACACAGGCGTGAAGGAAAAACATCGTTGTGTTTAATCTAATCATGCTTGCCGTATCTCTTTGTGTTTTAGAGGTCATATTTCTTCTTAAGTAAATACATGCATCAATAGACAGACAGATCGGGTCATCATCCTTGAGTTTCACTGTACTTTCGGTTCTTTACTTCATACAAACCCCAAATTTATTGGTTTGAAAAAAAAAGATAACATGCCCCTCAATACTGTAACACGTCTGTTCTGATTCTACCGATGTGAGTGTGAGTGTTTATGTCAAAATGTTTAAGTGAGGTATAAAAAAATGGTCAGCTTGAAAACGCGAACTAATACTGTGACGCTCAGTATTTTGATGTGGTAAGAGGAAATGGTACAACACACACACACACACAAAGAGGGCTTGTAAGTTCACATTTCAGTGTCTGCACTGTAATGGTAACAACGCAAGAACATAGGGATTATTATGCCACACAGTCCTAGAACAAAACAATGCATCACCCGTTGTAAGCCATTTCATTGGCTATACTTATTTTCTTACCGCGTTCGCTTCGAATTGACTTGAGTAGCTATTCAGACAGTGACGAGAATGGCCATGCTTTACTGGGTCTATCCTATAGGCGATTTATATAAAAAAAATATTTTTAAAAATTAAACTAATGCACGAACAATCGTACCATGGGCGATCCCATGGAAATTGTGTCCGTCTTATTGCAAAATACATCAACATTTAATTTAACCGTGCAGATCGCTAAATAAACCTCTGATCATACACATTTTGAAAAGTGTTGTGTGACACGGATCGCCATTGTCGTTTGGTGTCTGCTTTCTTCTTCGAAAAGAGATCGTTTCGTCTTGACTATAAAAATTTAATTTGACTAAGTTTTACGCACTACTTGAACTCATACATTTACGTTGTAGGTGTAAGCCGTCGTTCTCAGTTTTCTGGAAGTTCGTTTTTGCGTTTCTCAGATGTGATACTAATTTTTATGGACCGAACGAAATTTCTTTTGGCGTGAATCAGGACTCGTGGTTTTGTGGCATAAATGGAGAGCATTGATTAAAGCCCAGTTATGTCGTCTTCGAAATCGCTGACACGGATTTGAACTAACACTTCAGGTTTTGTGTGAGGCGATACGGTACATCATTGCCTTTTACTTCCTCAATGAAATCGTTTCATCTTATTGCAAAATTGCATTTGACTAGGTTTCATACGCAGCAGGTCTCTGTATATAAGGAGAGTGTCTTAGCGTCAGAGTATTCATTCCGCTCTCAAACGATCAAAGATGGAAGAGTCAGCACAGATCGACCTGCTGGTCAAATATTTGCTAAAAGTCATACGAAAGCATAATTCACATGCGAAAGTGGCAACAAAACTTACTCTTTTGGTCGTTGATTTGATGAGAGTCATACGAAAGTGTGTAAGTGCTAATGAAGTTTGCTATATCTGCAAAGGTAAATGGGTATTTGTCTCCAGAATACCTGCTTCGTCTAAGAAAGAGAGACAAAAGTCAAGATACCTAATATCGTTGTCAGGAGAAAGGACACTGGAATTCAGAGTGCCCTACGAGAAAAGAGAATAAACAAAAACAAGACGAAACAGAGAAGAGGGATTCAGAAGAAGAAGAAATTGAAGATGATGAAGAACTTGTGCCAGTAAAGACATGGAAATGGAAAAATTGACAATGTGAGCCGATGCGTTGGCCCTGATGTGAAATTTCATACTACCTTCTAAAAGAGAATAGACCAGAAAGAACACGTAAGTGTCTCTTGGTCTTGACATTGTATAATAAGGATGGCGTGTTTTGTTTTCTACTCACACTTTATGAAATTGTGCCATTTCACCTATCTCTATCCCTCTGGATCATGTTTTAGTTAGAATTGAAATGGAAGGATGTTTTCCTTCACGCACGCTCTTTAGGCATGCAAGTCGGTAAACAATAGTCAGTCTATTCCTCCATTATTTTGTGTCTTGATGTTTCCTAAATCACACACTGATGCCATAAAATAACGGGTTAAATGGGTTTTGTAGTGTTGGAAGTGGGGGTGGGGTGGGGTGGGGTGTAGGTGTTTGGCAGAGTTGGTCATTGCAGGTGAGGGCTTAGGTGCTTTCAAAAAACTTTTACTTCTTCACTCTGTGTTGATAGTATATTTGGGGTTTGTATGCGTTCGCGTACGTTTGTGTGGATAGTTTATTTGGGGTTTGTATCATCTCCCTTCTGTGTTGATAGTATATTTGGGGTTTGTATGCGTTCGCGTACGTTTGTGTGGATAGTTTATTTGGGGTTTGTATCATCTCCCTTCTGTGTTGATAGTATATTTGGGGTTTGTATGCGTTCGCGTACGTTTGTGTGGATAGTTTATTTGGGGTTTGTATCATCTCCCTTCTGTGTTGATAGTATATTTGGGGTTTGTTTTTTCCTCTTCCCTCTGTATGTGTGTGTGTGTGTGTATGTGTGTATGTGTGTGTGTGTGTGTCTGCGCGCGTACGTTGTGTGGGTGTGTGTATTGGTCTCTGTTTGTCCGTATAAAACTCACTTTATCCCTATCAGATACACTCTACCTACCTACCTGCAGTAGCGTGCATTCAGGTCAGCCACTTGCAACACTGTTGATATTTATCCCTAGTGTTCAGTACAGTGACGTCACTGACGCTGGAAATTTCGAGACTATAAATATCGACTTGGGGATTTCCACATTTTGTAGCTATACATATATACTAGAATTCATAAACAGGAACGTCACTCAAGCTGAGGCTATAAAAAGATAGTGGGATTTTCCAAAGGAAAAACCCACAAGTTGGAGCTATAAATAGATAGTGGGATTTCATAGGAATTTCAGCTGATTATAGATACATAGGTATTTATCGACGATCGTCACAAAATGGAACGAAAAAATTGAAAAAGAAGAAAATGAGAAGAGGAAGAAAGAAGAGGAGGAGGAAGAAAAGAAAGAAGAGGAGGAGAAAAAAAGAAGAAAAAGAGTGTAGGAGATAAAATAAGTACTTGGTGGAGAAAAAGAAGAAATTAGAAGAAGAAGAAGAAAACCCAAAGGCCCTTTTCAGGGCCCCCATATTTCTCGAAAAGAGATAGCCTTTCCATTGCCTACCCCTTTTTTATTTTGTTTTTTATTTTTTTTTAAAAATAGAGACCCTCCCTGTTTCAATTTTACATAGACCCTATACAGTCCCAAGGGTTTTTGGCCATGTTAAATTTACATAGACCCTATACAGTCCCATGGGTTTTTGGTCATGTTAATTCCCATAGACCCTATATTGTCCCACGATTTGTGTCCATGTTAAATTTACATAGACCCTATATTGTCCCAGGGGTGTTTTTAATGATAAGTCCCATAGACCCTATACTATCCCTATTCACTACTTCGGGGACAAAGGCAGCAAGAGATTAGCGCGGGGGCCCAAGCAAACAAATTGCATTGCGGAGTTGATTTCCTCAAAGCACGGAACCCAAGGCTGTTTTCTCGTTTGCCTTACCCTAGGGCCGGGTGTGAAACTCACGATCAATGGCCACACTCAGGCGGCATCAAGACAAGTATATATTAAAAGTATATATGTGAAATATCGAATCTGGATATCCGACTAATTTGAATGGAACATATCTTTATAAAATAGGAAATATATGTCGTTTTATCCTTGGGTCAAAAATGGAAATAAAAATAATATAGATAAAGAAAACGTAGCGTAATGGGACGTGTGTGAGAGAAGGGCGTTGACATCAAATAATACAATTAGTTAAATATATTCAAATTTATAATAATAGAGTTATTACAAATCTAAGCATACACTAGTGATTTGAATATACATTTTAGAGATTGAAACATTTGGATTCTTACACAATATTGCTACGGTAAGAGTTATCTTCTTTTTAAAAAGTTGCACTAGATTTTAATGAAATTCATCACCAATGCTAGAATTACGACCAAGAGTACAATTTCTCTCTGAGATTTTTTTTTCTGGTAGCTTCTGAACGTTTGGTTACTTGTCCTGAACATTAGCTATGTAGAATTGGGCATCTGCGGAACAATTATTAGATATTCTTCAAACCAGTTGATACTTTCAGTAGTCTAAAATTATTTCCTTTTCTAGAACTAAGAAAATAAGCCCCTTTAGTTTGGCCAATATGAAATTATAGTTCCTATAAACCAATTCGACCAAAATCATGAAGCATATAATTTATATGCGTCGTCGTTTATGTTCATAATCACCAGTTTCAATGACGGCTCCGGTGGCCTAGTGGTTAGAGCGTCCGCCTCGGAGGCAGGAGGTCGTGGGTTCGAACTCCGGCCAAATCATACCAAAGACTTGCAAAAATGGTACTAACAGCTGCCTCGCTAGGCGCTTAGCATTTAGTAACCAAGTAAACCATTATTTTTCCTGTTATTGGTCTCGGTAGCGTCGTTCTTGGAATAACTCCTTGTCGTTGTAAAATGAACACCTATGTACTAAAAAATGACTGGTAATTTATATTTCTTTTCCCCCATTATAAAATGTATAGGTTTGATGTACTGCCTCCGAAAAATCAGTATTTCTTTGCTAAAATTTATATTAAATATGTAATCTACAATAATGTTCTACAGCTATAGATATATTTATTCATTCTCCTTTTATAACTTTTATTGGCTCTGTTTAGTGTCTGTCTCTTTGAAGTTATATTGAGACAGTATGAACTTTCTGGACGCAATGTCGCCTTTGGCTTTCTGGCACCGATGTCCAAGCCATGTCTCATCATTGTGTTAATCGTAGTTATCAAATGATTTTTTCGGCATTTATGCTGGAAAGTTAGTTCACAACATCAAAACTTCAATATTTTGCCAAAACTAACACTTTGACCCCAAACTTTGCTAACCAAAGCAATCTCATTGTTCATAAAGAAAACATCAGTTTTGTATTCTAGCCATTTAGGTGCGTCAATAGAGAGTCTCTTTGATTTAGCATTTCTGTGAAGTTTCATAAAGTCAAGAACAGACACAAATAACTAGTTTCAGAAAATATTGAACTGAACTGAGTTATATCAAAATTATCAAAAAATTCCGAACACTTAAAACGTGACATTTCATAATCTATTAACAATCTTTTGCACCTGTTTCTGTACCTAGACCACATCCATCATTATCTATAAAAATATTACTGTTCTTGAGCAGTCATAAAATCGGTTTCCATTATATTATTATTATTATTATTATTATTATTATTATTATTAAATGTTGGGGCACTCGGTCCCTAAAAAGACCAAAAGATTCAAATCAATCAATTTTATCGCAAAATTCGACCATATAGCTGATAATGTTTAGCAAGAAAATTGACATTATCCGTAAAAATGTGCTTAATTACCATAAACGATCCATGTCGTCACCAAATAAATAGATTTATTCGTATTAAATACACATGCAAGTATGCTCTACATCAAACAACTCGACTTCCTCAACTGTGATGAATTTAAAATTCTCCTCGGGGATAATAAACAAATTCAAATATGGCTTACTTTTCCGTCAACAATTATCTTTACTAACTTTCACCCATATAGCATATTCTGACTTAGTTTTAATGAGACTGACGTGTTTAAATATTCTTTTATCGATAAATACCCATATGCAACCTGCAGACTGTTCTGTTGACGGTTTTGTGCAATGGAATCGTAATTATGCACAGAGAAAATATAATATTAATACAGTTTAGTGTTAAGAATACATCATATTCTGATGGATTAAGTATTATCTCTCACAAAACTCCGTGTAATTTGATCTTACTCTCAGACAACAAATAATTCAGGATTAATAGACTGTATAAAAATTATATGTTTCTGGTGTTTTAAATAAGCCGTCTTAGTGTGGGTTTCATGTTGCTGAAACTACAATGGACTATAATAAGGATTAATTATTACAGACGTGTCCCAACGGGAGTAAATAGACTTACTATGTGCGGATCTCGATTAAGGTTCAGAAAACTGTCAGAAAATGTGGAAAATAATGCTTTGAGAAACAGATATAAGTTGTTAAAGGCCCGAAATTAAAATGTCAAAAGAATATTGGAAAATGTCAAAGTCGTGTGCATCTGACACTCACTCCAGAATGTCTGCTGTAGAATGTGCAAACTTTGTTAAGTCATCAAATCATCCCGAGGATTCTTTAATCATTTTACCCAATGAATACATCAAGACTTATAATCATTATATCTTTGAAGATATGGAAAGATTATTGGATGAAATTAAGAAATGTAAAAAGACAGCCGCATTTTCTAAGGCTATTGAACAAAGTTATAACATGAGAATAATGCTCACATATTGTATATTTTAACACTGTGTCTGTCACTAATTCTCTTTGTTAATAATAAATAGTATATATTTTTATGCCTGGATGAGATTCATAGACTAATATCCAACAAAGATTATTCTTACATACAGTCTTAACTTTGTCAACACAGTTTGCATCCATTTTATATACAGTTCAATTTTTTCTCTCAGAATAAAAAAAAAAGAATTGTGTTATACCCTCCTTCCAAACATCTTAAGTTTTGTTTTAGCACCAGTATTTTATTCGCTGGTCGACATTGAAACCAATTGGCTGGACTCTATTGTTGTTAGTTGAAAGTGTTGGCATTGCGTCAGTTTCCATGACCATGTTATTTAATATAATTTTCCACGGGGAACTTGTGTACTTGTGTGCCTTCAGCGCGATAGCAGAGGGAACGTTGTTTCTCAAAAAATTTTATCACTGATAAGCTTTCTGGCCTATCGAACTCGGATTATTGCATATCTTTCACTTCAGTTTCACTTCAAGTTTGATCTGTCAAAAGAACACTAACATATCTTTAAACGGTTCATATAATCATTGAATTAATGTAAGAGACTACTGATTGCTGATGAGGTCACAACAAACGCGAAACATTTCCACACGGATACGGCGACTGATAGTAATAATAACAAGATAGCGAATAAAAGCTTCAGCTTTAGTTCTTTCATTCTTAATTGGTTTTACTTTGGGATATAATATATTTCTGCTCTGAATAATTGTGTTAGGGTAGTCCCATTGGACACCAGCTTTGGAATCTTCGATCCCCGGCCGAGTCATACCAAAGACTTACAAAAATGGTACTAACAGCTGCCTCGGTGTTTCCTACAGTGTCACGTGTTACGACTCTATGGTCTTGAACCAAGTAACATAAAAAAAAATAAACCAACAAGGTTATTAAAGTTAACAAAAATATATTGCTCTAAGTTACAAAGTGAAAATTTAAGACACATACAATATTTTAAAGAAAGAACAAATAATCCTAAATGTTTTATCACGAGTCTAAAAGTAAAGAATGTTCTGAATTACTTCCAATAATCGTTGATATTCTGATGTTTCAATAGTTTTGAACATGTTGATATACAAATAGTCTTGATGTATCATAATGCGTATTATCAACC
The DNA here is from genome assembly GCA_028554795.2 of Sinohyriopsis cumingii. Taxonomy (NCBI): domain Eukaryota; kingdom Metazoa; phylum Mollusca; class Bivalvia; order Unionida; family Unionidae; genus Sinohyriopsis; species Sinohyriopsis cumingii. The sequence continues at coordinate 93,595,019 of CM068824.1, forward strand.
CTTTGTGGTTCTTATATCCGCCATCGCTTCTATACCCATGACAAGTTAGCCCATAAGTGACCGTTGCATGTTGGTCGCTTTTAATTGTGTCCACACACACACACACACACACACACACACGTTACGCGAGTGAGCCAGCCATGATGGATATATTCTCGGATGGATGAAAGTGCCACAAAGGGTTTCCAAAAAAGGGCAAATCGCATGCCAGCCTTTGATACTACTATGTGATTGTAGGAACAAATACAATGGACTGTACTTATTCAGGCAAGCGCATGGTAGCGATCAATACACACAATAAGCGAATATACTTCATTCAGATACGTTCCAGTGGACTAATGGTTAGAGCGTCCGCCATGATGCGGGAAGTCGCTGGTTCGATCCCCGGCCGAGTCATACCAAAGACTTACAAAAATGGTACTAACAACTGCCTCGCATGGCGCTCAACATTAAGAGGTTAGTGTTAGGACTGGTCGGCCTGGTGTCAGGATAATGTGGCTGGGTGGGACATCATGCTACATGTTTGCAGCATGATGTCCCAGTGCTAGACATCACTATGAACTGCCACACTGCAGACATCGTAGCGATATGACTGAAAAATTGTTAAAGCTACGTTAGAAATACCAATCGCACACACACACACACACACACACACACACACACACATGCTTGTATTACTGATTGTAGCCACACTATATCAACCAAGCTCTGTATTGAATTCTCTCTGTAGCGTCGCTTGCACATTCTCTTTATCATGATTTTATACTGCAAAACGAGGAATATATTAGTTAAGTTGTGAATATCTTCGCAATAATTGCAGTTGCATCAATTGATAAATGTAGAGAAGATTTCCGTTGGTCAGACATAGTTGCATTTATTTCTGTATAAACTGTATAATAGAGTCACGTGCAAAGTAAGTAATGTAAAACACTGAATCGGAAGGCCTACCCACTACATGCCTTGAAAACAAAATAAAACCGTGGGTTTATATTGTATTTAGAAAATTTAATAAATTGATTCGACAGAACCAATAACAAATCTTTATAATTATAAAGAATTGCAATCATAAGTGTTTAATGTAAGGTTTCATCTTCGTTTATCGTGGTATAAACTGTCAGTTGCCGACTCACACATCGTTATTTGCTGTGTGATTCGGCAACTGACAGTTTATAACACGGTAAACTAAAAAAAAATAATTAAACTTTTAATTGAAGACATGCTTGTGGTGGTTTATATACAACTGTTATTCGGTAGCCAGAACATTGATTCCCAAAGTATACTGAAGGAATTTATGGAGGTTTGTAATAGTGGCATAAACCTGATCAATGATTGAAATATCAAAAAGTGACGGTTAAGCCGAGATCACTGTATAATTTGAATGCATCATAGTCGTTTATTAAGGAAGCCCATAATATGCTGTATTGTTCTCCGATGAGGCGAGTGACGTTTTTGATGAGGACTGAGATGAAAAATTTCAAGACCAGGCTAACTAAACAAATGCTTAAGGCCATAACTATAAGAATGGCACCCGAACTCACCAATCTTCAGTGGATATAAGAAAGGTATTATGAGGACGTAGAAGAGAAGAGACAATCATCCAAAGCAATTTTTTGCAGAAGCTATTGCCAAAATCAACGAATCAAACATGATTAAAGGAATTTACTAATGTTGTAAGAAATTTTAATTTTATTGTATTCCAACGCACATTGTCTGGTTGTACTCAGTTTGGCAAGCACTTTGCTGTGACGATTCATTTGAGCTCATTTGGGAACTGGAAACTATTTTATCTGAGAAAACATGACTTAAAATTTCGAGCTTTCATCAAGTCATGTGATGAACTCTGTAAGGTTCGCTATACACTTAATCATGAAACCAGTGTACCATTTGATAAGGAGGAAGAAATAAAAAAAGCAGTGAAGGGTTAAATTACATGTAGAAGTGCTTTTACCAATTAGATAAAATGCTCGTGTGCATGTATCGAAATCTCCAAGGAATTCGAACGATGCAAATGCAAAACCGTCTGCCTTTTAAAGATAGGAACGCAATGGCATAACATGCCATTCATATTCTTGCAAACCACATACGCAGGTGTTACGTGATGGTTTAGGTGCACAACCTTGCCTACTGTGTGACATCGGAGTCATATATTTTACCAGCCTTGTGGATCTGTTCGTGAATACTATAAAGCACGTACAAACGGAAACCAAAACTCCTGTGGATACAGAAGCACAGACAGATATAATTTTAAAAAATGAAACAATCACCAGGTTTGAAAATGTTTTAAAGCTATGTTAAAACTCCAAATCACACAAAACGCACACACGCACACACGCACACACACATTGTTTTAGATGATAGTGATATACGTAGACGATATCGATCTCTTTGTATTAGGGTAAATATCCTTTTGTGGTTCTTTAAAAGATGGTCCGCAAATATAAAAGTTTTGCTGTTTAAACCATATTGTATGAATTTGTAATGTTCCCCTCAATGGACAAATTTTCGCACTCCAAAATGACGCGGTCAACTGTTACAACAATGCATTTAGATTTTTAATGAGTTATGATTGGCGCCATAGTTTTTCTGGAATGTTTGTAAACAAAAGTTAGTTAATATATCTAACGTTTGGCTAAGAAAGAGAGTGTACTCATATAGAAGTAGAATAGATAGTAGTAATAATAAAATCTTGAAAGAAGTTTTTCATTTAGCTTGCTGTCATAATTCATTGATGATTGATCGTTGAAACTAATTGCTTCATTAAAATTGTTTTGTGATTTGTGTTGCATGTTTAGTGCAAAATTGTTGGTCTTATTGTTTATGGACTTAAGTCTGAAATGAAGCTTATTATTATCATTATTATTATTATTATTACAGTATTGTCCTGTTCCATGTAATATTAGAGGACGTTTTTGATTTAGTGTTTGAGTTTAACATAAGGGAAAACTCATCGATTAAACCCTACTTTTAAAATTTATATTTTGAATTCAGCGATAACGAAACCCAGTAGTATATATAATGTGATAACTATGTAATGAAATCTCATATTTTCAAGATTTAAAATTGATATCACATGTCATTGTGAGTACAACGTTGTACGCATGTATGACTATTTAATGTAAGTAAATAGATTGATGGATGCTATGTAGACGAATTGTTATACTGATGGATGAAATGACGACTAAACGAATGAATGGATGATTAGATTGATGAACAGTAGATGGATGGATAATGGATGATTGGAGACACGAATCAGATAATGGAAACAACCCACCAAATGACAGACATATATATATATATATATGTATATAAATATACAGAGAGAGAGAGAGAGAGAGAGAGAGAGAGAGAGAGAGATTTGATTATATAAAGTATATACGCTTGAAGAAAACAAGCATGGAACTATAAACATCTTGACCACACGTGGCAAATTAATTCCAAAGAAAAATTATGAAGTTTTGCATGAACTGTATTCAGTACTAGACAGAAGGCAATGCTGATTTCATTGTCATATAACACATGCAAATAATTTGGATGATATGTGCCGATTGAATCATTGAAAAAAAATTAATCATGATTTACAAGACCTAAATTTAGCAGCATTTGTTGTTTCTGCAACTGAACATTATTTGCTTACGGCTAATAACATTATTGCAAGTGTATAATAAACAGTTACACCTCCCAAACCACTGATGTATTGTAATTGGGCCAGTGTGAAGCATGCTAAAACTTCATAAATATGCAAATGAGTGGCAGGGTATTTTTTGGTGAGAAAACCTAATTAAGAGCTATTGCTGAGTATGCACATATGATAATGAACTTCAAGTTTGCATGACTGTACCATCTCGTTCACACTTTAATAGGAATTACATCTCTCACTTGCTAAAATTAAACATGCAACACATTTTTCTAAGCACACGCACCTAACTTCTAAAACTTTCACAATATGTCAGCATTTTGTTTGTAAATTGGTTTGTGTGAAAATGACAATTTTTTTAGAAAAAAGTTGTTGCTTAGAAATGGAATACATTTGGTTTAAGGAACACAGTGGGTATCAGTCTTCACTGTATCGATGACAAAATGTGTCGTATCAGTAAAACATTCATTTTTGAAAACAAACATGCAAACAAACAAGCATACATAGAAACAAATAACGCAGATAATTTGCATGTTGTTTGGAGTTAAGTTACACATTATACGTCAGATGGCTGTATTTTAATTTCTAAAAAAGACGAAAGCAAAATAAATAAATAAATTGTGAGCTGAAGCGAAAATTCCTATTTGTTTACTAAAAACAGGCGATCAAATCCTTTTTAATATATCGATAATTCAGTAATTGTAAATCAATTGTGAATATATCTATTGATAACAATTACAAACCTGATTAGAAAACAGAGTCAGTACGGAGCTGGTTGTTGTTGTCGTTGTTGATATAACTGTATAATTTTCATTTTTTGTATAGCAAAAATCTGGGCCCTTGTTTATCTGTAGAGGTGACGAGGGATTTGGGATGGTGTGGTGCTGGCATTGGAACGAGGACACGTCATTATATCTAAATGACAAGTGCCTAAAATATTGTCTAAATCTATTACATATTGCAGATTGATACACATAATATTTACCGTAATGAAAGCTAGGCGGTGAGTTGTGTTGACCGGTAATAGCAGGGTCTCATCTCTTGATTATGCAGTCCTGTATACCCCTAACACATATCCCTTTCTCACGTACCAGATGCTGAGTCTACTTTATTGGCTTCAGAATGCTCAAGTTTCAAATCACTCACTTAAGTTTGAAAAGAATTGTCGAAATAAAATTCCAATCTTGTTCTCGGAAAATAATTTTTTGAAATATTGTTAGTATCATGTGAATTAACTGTTGAGGTAATATTATTCGTGCATTTGATATTTAAAGTTTTGACATTAAAAATGTAATAAAATGCGATTTAACTTAGACTTTTTGTCAGATCTTTAAAAAAAACAACACCCCAAAGAGTTAAAAACCAAGCAAATATATTATTAAAGGAATAAAAGAAATGAACATAATAAGTTACAAAAGTTTAAATAATCACGTGGCACATTGTGAATTCTTACAGCGAGCGGAATAACAATAATAATGCCAACAGAAAGAAACCACATATTACTCTAACGTGCTATTGATGTTACACCATACTGGTCTCGTGTCACCGTCAAATCATCATGCGACTGTTTTCAGTGCAAGTGCTTTTCATTGTAAATAGTTATTTTATTTTTATCAAGTTTTTAGAAACATAGCGATTATTGTTTTATACACCCAAACTCATGATTTTAGTTTCTGTATAGTTTGCGTTCAAATTCCTTAATAGAAAATACAGGTAAAAAGAGCTTAAATTGTACTAAAACGAGTCCTCATCCATGCCGTTAAATTGCACTGACAAGGGTCCGCATCCATACCGTTAAATTGCACTGTAAGGAGTACCATTGTACTGAAACGAGTCCGCATCCATACCATTAAATTATACTGCAATGAGCCCGCATCCATACCAAGGATGACAGTATTGTCTACATATTAAAAGACCAGAAATTTAAACTATGCAGAGTCAACGTTTCCTGTACAGAATATATCTGATTGTTCGCTTACAACATCTCTGCCTCAATTTTGTCAACAATAAAACAAAGTTTTTTATTTTATTACTGCTGGAAAGAGGTTGAGATTCGACCCTTCAAGAAATATTCGGTTACTTGCTTATGTAAGTTTTTGTACCGGTAATCTATGTTTGTGCAAAGTAGATTTTTTTGGGTGGCTATGACAACATTTGGTATTTTAGTTATGTTTAATTTTGTTTCACGAAATTTTTGTTTCTTTTGATTTTGTTATAACATGTTTTTTCTTGCATATACTTCCTTTCTGACAGGGGACATGGGGTGCATTTTGTATACAATGCCTATTACAAGATATTTCTCCAGCAATCCATTCGTCATGTAAGTATTAGCATGTCGTGCTTTGTATTGCTGTTGATTTATTTTTGCCCCTGCATTGCTATACTTATGTCAATTCTATGTTTGGATTTTTTAATTCAACTTTAAAACGCATCATTCTGTTATTGCATTGCTTGAATATTAAATATATGTACACATCTTCTCTCTATTTCCATATTCGTTCTGTGTTTCTATGTTCAAATATTATATTTCATATAATTTCCAGCTATTTGGGGATCCTACACATTCATAATCTATTATATCTATTTTTTCGGGCATACCATCAACACCAGCATAAACATATTGTTGCTCTTGCATAATTATTTAGTAGGCAGAATTACTATTTTAATACAAATAATGCTATCATACATGGTGATGTGTGCTTAGTCGTGAGGGAATATGGGCTCGTGTGTGCAAGCAAGGCGATGGGTTCCGTTTATCCGCGGACCTGGGTTCGAATCTCTGTAGAGTACGACGATTTAAAAATTCTCTAACCTGTATGATAGTATTATATATATATATATATATATATATATATATATATATATATATATATATATATATATATATATATATATATATAGTTACGTTTAGGCTCTTACAAAACGCAACAAGAAAAGAGTGAAGACAACATCCTTTGTACAATTTAACAAATGATTTATTTCCGAGGAAAAACAAGGTGAAAAATAAAACTTACGGTCTGGCGAATCAAATCCAAAAATAATCCAAGAATAATCCAAGAAATTAAAAAAATATAGAAGTCCTAGTAATAAAAGGTCCGAATGAAACTGAGTTCGAATCCCGATGAAATCCAAAACGGAAGGTGATGACGTATTCTGTGGTCAGCGTCGTACTGATGTGTTAACAGTTCTTTGTTTAATCACAGCAAATAATAATATTCCAGTTTGAATTCTTTGTAAAATTCGATGACATTCTTTGTTCAAGAAATAATTTAGAGCACAAGCATTTCCAGGGAAAAATAATCCCTTGGAATATAAATACTTTGAAGAAAACAAAATAATTAGCCCAAAAAAGCTGGTCACAACATAAAACACTTTGACTTCTCAAGTGTTATTACAAGAATGACTATTTTTTTCTCAAAACATCAATATTAAGTCTTAGTAAGACGCAAAACAGATGCCCGGACGTGGGTCAATCCAGTATGGCCTCGATTTGACTTTATGAATATTACTGCGAGAAAGAATTTAAAAAAAAGTTGTTAACTTCAACTCTTACTGATTCTGAATCAAGGTCAGGAACTAGCTCAGCATTAGATACAAAGTTTCTATTATTAGTATTTACGAATAACAGTCAGGTCAAACTGAACTGAATTGATGGAAAATGCTAAATCCAGTAAATAAAGTTACATTACAATAGCATATAATGGAATAATTTTTTAAAAAAAATACTAACAAACACACAATTAAATTAAATCAAATACAAATTAAATCAAATATACATAACAAAATATATTTGATATATGTTAGGGGTGAATTGCTTATTCCCCTTTCTGTGTTCGGTTTGTATGGATATTTTTGTTTTGAGATAGTGTTGATTTTCTCCCTCCCTGTTCTATATATTTTAATTGTAGTGTTTTTTTTTCTTTTTTCCATGAACATGTGTTATGTATATCTATATTGTGTGAATGACCTTGGTCAGTAATTGAGTGCAATGTCTACCTGACTACTCACATCTTTTTATCTTGATATTCTGGAGGAAAAAACACATAATGCATATCTAATATTTGTCTATGATGGTAGGTTATATATTATGAATATTATTATTTAGTGGTAAACATGCTTGTGGCCTTTTGACCTAGAAAATTCCGGAAACGAACTTTGTTAACTTCAACATAGGTCAAGTAAAGGGCTAGATAAAGTTGTTTACTTCAGAATTACTCATTCCTACCTTGGGGCCCCGAGTGGCCGAGTGGTCTAAAGTGCTCTCCGTTACGGATCATTGCCATCTCACCTCTGTCTGCGTGGGTTCGAGTCTCGGATTCGGCTAATGTGGGTATGTGAGAAAGCTTGCCAGTAGCTTCTCGTGGGTCGGTGGTTCTTTCTGGGTTTTCCCGGGTTCTTCCTCCACCATTAATACTGGCCGCCATGAATAGCCTATAGTGTGCTGAAAAATGGCGTTAAACCCTACAAAAACAACAACAACAACATTCCTACCTTAACGTCCGAAGTGGTATCCATCATGTTGCTCTGTAGAGTTTTAATTTTGGTTTTATTTATTTAAACTATTCCCTGGAATTACAAAATGCTCATTAATACTTCTTGAACTATATCCACATGTTAGGATTACTACGAATTCATCAATGACATTTCGGATTATTTCATTGTGGTACAATAAGAATGTTAACACATCGCCTGATTCCAAGCTAAAGGCGCATCAGACATTTGATATCGGAATTCATTCTTATCACCACTATAAGTCGTTCGGAAATGGAGAAGCCTCCTGGTTCTTTAACCAATTCATACACAATGGTCACCAGTATAAATTTATATACACCAATATTACTAATTTCAGTGTTTTTGATTTTCATCAAATGAATGAATCATATATAGTTCCTTTCAGTAAAATTGAATGACACTGACTGACAGTTTTCAATACATTCTGAGTGATCTGTGCGATCTCACCTTTGTCCGCGTGTGCGGCCTCAGCAAATGTGGTTATGTGAGAAAGCTTGCCAGTGGCTTCCCGTGGGTCGGTGGTTCTTACTTGGGCTTTCCCGGGTTCTTTCTCCGCCAGTTATACTGACCGCTTTGCGTATTCTATTTTGCTCAACAACAACAAAATATGAGTGACACTTTCACTGGTCACCAGTTCCAGTAAACTGTTGCCTTCTGGTCAAGGGGTTACAGTAAAATTCTGTTTACCAGCGGAGGGCTTTGAGTACTTGCGTCTGATGACTAATGGTCAAGAGTTTTTAATACAATTTTCATTATAAAAACCCTACGCTGCACAAAACTCAAAATTCGTAGAAACAGTTAAAATTTAAACACTAAAGATTAGACATTTGGGTGAAAATGCATTAAACTGCGGATTGCAGCCATATTTTCAAAACAGCCAGTGAATATTTTTAGGAAAATACGATAAATAATTAAAATTGTTTATTTAACGTAGAATTGTAATCTAAAGGTGCTACAAACCGTGGTTTAAATTTTTTTCCTGAAAAAAAAATGATTAAAAGCAAAAAGCAAAACACGGATCATATAAATTAGGAAGTAGACCCAGGATATTTTATGCTGAGTAAGAAAAGCTATGATATTTTCATCTGAAATCAATAGAAACAATGTTGTCATATCTGTTTGTATACCATCGACACCAGTAAGTGTAATTAATTATGTAGGTCATTAATACAGAATACAAATGCAACTAAAATTAGACACTCAATAGAGTACTTCTAAAAAAGCATTTAAATTCTTTACTTCTAAAAAAGCAGTTAAATTCTTCACAAAGTATATTCTGAAATTTTACCTTTGACTTTATCCTTGCAGACTTTTCTTTAATAATATTGAACATTGTGCCTCAGCTACCTATTTTTATTTATTTATATCACTGATTATTTCTTAATACACAATCAAAAGCATTTGTAAAGTAAATGATATTGTTTACTGTTTATCATATGAACAACTGAACCGTACAGAATGAATATATCATCTCGAGTTCCCATTTTCTTCTTAAAACGTTATTGTGATTCAGCAGAAACCCAATACTCTTCCGACAAAATTGTAAAAGCCAATATACCTGTGAAACGTTTACCAATGTAATTCATTACGGTAATCCCTTTGTAGTTTTGTTTGTCAATGATAGGTTCTTTCTTGATTAAGGGAATATTATATTCATCTGACCATGTTTTTGGAAAACATTCTGTATTGAAAATGATAATAAATAAATTATATAAAATAAGAAATTAGTTTTTCAGAACTATGAATCAAAGATTCATTTAAAAACATTATAATGGTTCAGCTACATTTGCCACCTTTTATTTGTTTTATACTTTCATAATGAGAAATCTGAGTATTTAGTTCATCAAAATATGATTGGATCCCATTTTTAACAGCGTTTCTTTAGATCAACAACATCGCCACCAGGACAATTATTAGATCTCAAAGGTTATTAATCAAACTTCTGAAGTTCATCTTACAGCATATTGCTATCTCAGCATGGATATGTTCACTTCCTAAACTTCTGAGTTAAATTATAAAAGAAAACGAGCCAAATCCTTCCTGTATCTTTTGAAAATTAAAATTTCGTTAGTGCAATTTCAGTAAATACTAATGCATACAATGTGATGATTCCTATGCTACTTACAAGAAGAGGTACAGCAAATGTAACTTGGCTGACTTCAAGTTCGTTTCTGAAGCACTCAGAATAATTTTCCTCAGATATCTGCATCGTAGTATTCCTAATAGCAATACAAATATCAGTCTAGGTTTATTAACACATGTATGTGCATGTTAACATTCTATACGCTGTTATAGTTCGACAGCCAGATATTTTGCTATGTGCATTCCCCAGTTTCAGCGATGCGCCTGAAAGCAATGCAGAATATAGCAAATAGGAATGCTGTATTCTTCAGCCGCACATATAAACACGTACATGTATTTGATTGCAGCTACATGAGCACAGGTGAGGACTTTCGGTTTTTAGAGAAGGATTAAAATATCAAGAATTATTCGCAAGGATTTAGTATGGGATATCGCAGTTTGTTTTCTATATTTTCCGGGCATACTTTTAACACCAGTATATACATATAGGCTTTACAATATATGACCACGGTCGCCCCGATTGGATCAAAAATAATAAAATTAAAATCCGGCATCATAATATCAATTTTGGATTTAGATTGTCTAGTCTCCCATGTTAGTAATCTAGATGTTGCCCCAATATCGGTACATCTGCTTCTGAAATCAGATATTTCCGTTAGAATCTGCTTAACAGATTGCTCTCTCTCTCTCTCTCTCTCTCTCTCTCTATGGAGATATGACAAATAAGTCACGAACTGTAGTTACTATTGAGTCATATCGTTCTCAAAACGTATGACGAAATAAATGATATCATTGGCCTGTGTCAAATTTAAATTCGACCGTTGAAGGGAATAATTCAATTTCATCACAATGTCTTCCTCCACTAGCTAGATTACCTTCTTACACCTACTATATGGGGCTCATCTTGGGTTTTTCCAAGGACTGTTGTCAACTTCATAAGAAGTGGTTTGTTTTTCATAAAATGACTATTTCTTTGTTCTTTCATTGAGAAGCGTACTTTCTGACTGGAAAATTGGTTCGAATTACCATCTATTCTCTCCTTCCAACCCCATATAAATCCACCCGTGTAATAGTTAGATTAACTGTGTTCATAACTGGGTTTTGAGATATTTGTGCTATTTTGAGAAAACTACATTTTTCTATTTTAGCCATTAGATGTAGTCTTTATCTACGGTAAGTCTTACTATCGTTCTGTACAAATTGCTGGCTTGCATTGTTTGGTACCGTACAGTAATTGCCGTTTGCAGGTCGCCACTTTTTTGTGGTTAATTGTAGCATGCTCCAGAAAGCAATGAGGAAAATAAAAGATTTTCCGGCCACCTTTACTTCCGTAGCGGGTTAACAATATTTTAATTATGTACCATAGTTTTGCATGCACATATATGTAAAATCAGACTACAACTTTTGGTCTATAGATTGTTTGCATGCCTTAGAAACCCAATAAAGTCAATGTCACGAGGAACTGCTTAAACCTGTGTATACAGCAAGCACTGGTTCTAACTAAATAATCCAATATTTGAAAATTGACATGTTTGAATGATTTCTGTAACTTCTGTATTCACGCTTCCTTTTGAAAAGCATTTTATTTCACTGCCCACTTCTATCACTCCTACCAATGTAGTATTACATTACCGTATTTTGACTTCTGAATGAACTGATATCTAACCGTTAATAAATACATGCGTGTATCGAAAATGCTATTTTCCAAATCATAACGATGTTTGTCATTTAGGGACTGCCTTGTTTGACTGATAGCAATATGCAACATATGTAAAAACGTTGTACACTTGAATATATATATATATTTTTTCACAAGAGAGAAGAGAGTGGCAATATGGCATAATTAGATTAAACTCTAGCATATTATTTTCAAGACAGAGATATACCCATCATTATACATGCAACGTAAATATCATCCATCAGCTAATTAGCTATACCAACATTTCCTTGTAAGGTAAATGGGAGTATTTCAATATCAAATGGAAAGTATTAGCGAATACTTAATGTATTTTTTGTCATTGTATATGCATCAACCCAGCTTTACACTCCTAAAATTGTATTATTTGCAATTGTATTATTTCATAGATTTTTAATGAGGTATTAACTGTTACTTTTGTTAATTACTAAAGTCTCAATCTGATCACAAAATAATATTAGCAATTGCATAAACTATTAATAAAATATAATTTCGACCATGTACCTCTATAAGCATATTTCTTTATTAGTATAATGAAGGTGTTCATAGAATTTTAAGTTTTGTATTCTCCTATATCTGTTTAACTAAATAACTGAAATGCAATATGTACAAAATAATACATATTGTAAAAGTTATTTATCTACGGCATTAATTTTGTAGGTTTAAAAAATTATTTTCTTTCTATTATCCTCGTGTCATATCTGGGTCTTGCCTATATGTCTCGGTCAGACCAGTTCCTCCTAGAATATCCACCATTTCCTATCTCACATTTGAAACATAGATAAAACATATACACCAATTTTTGCAGCATCGTCCTAGTTCATATTGTTGCTAGGGGCATTCAAGGTTTTGCTTATAGTTACCCATACATTATTCACCTGTAAGTGCTAATCTGTCTCACCTTTGAATGGCAAAATGTAAGTATCACTTCGCGGGCGCTAGTGGGTTTGTCTACATTAGAATTTTCAGGTCTCTTTCCATTTAAGTATCTTTAATCATTAGTTACTTCATTCAAGTGAACATTAGAAAATATTTTTATGACTGAAATTTGTATTCTAATATGCTAGTTTTTCGCCCTGGAAAAGGACCACCAGATGTGTGTGAATCAAGATTCCATGTTAAATGCTTTAAAAGTCGCGCGTCTCCTACGTCAGATATTAAAACAGTTGAACATCATATTAATCTGGATTCATAAGGTCAAGAAGCTTGAAAGCCGATTGCACAGTGCAAGCAGTGTACAGTCCAGATTTTGTTGTTGTATGAACTGTGTAAAATCTCAACTTCACTGCGCACAATTACAAATTATTATAAAAACAATAAAAAAAATCAGCAGAAATAAACAACAACTATGTAACACTTGTACAATGTATCTTTTCAAGTCACACGAAGGGTGCATCCGTATATAAGAGGTTCCTTTCCTGGATTATGAATTTATAATTTTCAGTTGCACATAATACGAGATCAACCCAAGCCAAATGCTTGTTACAAATACCTAGTTATATCTGAAATTCTGTTCAACTGAAGCCATGCTGTAATATATATTTAATGTTAAATATTTATACTGGTGTGTGTGTGGGTTTCCAAACTCATTTCCCCAACAGCTTTTCATAAGCATGACATCGCCATTCCTATGACCTTAGTTAGGTCAGCTTTTTGACATTTCCGCCGAAATTACTGAACCAATTTCATTCCACCGTTGCTGGGTTGCTCTTTGTAATGTATCCTATCAAAAGTTTGTTAAGGTGGTTTCCGTAGCAGCTGATTGGTATTAACAGAGGGAGCAACTTATTTTATATATCGAAACCACTGTGTTGATTTTGAAAAGATTTTGTTAAATGTTCCTTATAATGTGCTACATCAAAATTGTGTTTTATGGCGTACACCACCCATGCATGGGGTCTATTACAGGTGCTGGATTACAATTACGATGACGATTATATCGTATTTAGTATTTATTGGCTGGGGGCTGCCCAGTTTGAGGCCGGCGGTAGCTGTCCAGTGAAACATGTTGGTCTCTCCCACCGTCAGAAGCAACCCCTGGCGTCTGGCTCTACGCCAATCGAGCGGTGACTTATAACCGGTAAACTGCTGCTTCCCGTGTTGTGTCGACGCTATGGAGCGAAGCTGGAGTGTCCTCTCCAGGGCGCAAGCCTGGGCAGGGTGATATGGAGAATCAACTGTTGCCCATGCAGCTGATCCCCCCTCTCCACGCAGCTGATGGATCCAAGGGAAAGGACAAGCCGATACGTCATGGCACCAGCTGCGTCGCAGGAGTTGCCGAGATGACACTGAAATCAATGCCAAGTCGCCTTAGGGACTCCGACTCCGGATTTTCTGTTGGGGTTTACTCCCTTAGCCTTTCCCCTGAGTGGGTATAGTTGCAAGGCAGCGAAGGTTTGAAATCGGAGTTTACCTTCTCCTAGATGGGTGACCACCCAAGGTTAACGAGCCCCATCTGCCCGAAGCATCTGGTTTTGAGGCACCAGAAGCTCGCCTGTCACCCCTTCTCCAGTCAGTTTAAACAGGTTCCGCCACTCGTGAAGGCCTGGAGCTGGATTTGGTTGTCAGAGGCTCTATCAGACGCAAACCATTGGGAGATTTCCAAGGGAAGTGGGTGCTTATCTCCCACAACCGCCCCCGGCGATGACAACCCTTGAAACCCAGCCAATAAGGTACCGTCCCGCCAAAGTTCCCCTGCCTTGCTGGGTGCGTAAGGCTTAAGGTACGCGAATACCTGACAAGCGGACTGCAACTACTGCACCAAGAAATAACAAAATAAAAAAAGAAGACTTCAATCCTCAAGCTAGGTACCTGGAATGTCCGGACCATGCTGACTGGGCTTTCAGATGATCTCCAGACAATCGGTGATGTTCGTAAGACTTCGGTCATTAACGACGAACTTGCAAGGCTCCAGGTCGACATCGCACCACTACAGGAGACACGACTACCAGATTCTGGGTCCCTCAGAGAAAAGAACTACACATTCTTTGACAAGGAAAGAGTGCAGATGAAGCCAGAGAGTTTGGTGTTGGATTCGCTGTCAGGAACACTCTGCTGGGAATGATAAAACCCTCCCAACAAGGAAATGAAAGACTGCTATCCCTCCGCCTCCACACCACAAACGGGCCTGTCAACCTGATCAGTGTTTACGCTCCCACACTAAGATCCGCCACAGATACCAAGGATGAGTTTTATGATGAGTTAAACTCGCTCATCGACAAAATTCCCAAGGAAGAGAACTTGATTTTGCTGGGCGACTTCAATACTAGGTGGGTGCCGATCATGACTCTTGGCCCTCCTGTCTTGGAAAGTTTGGCGTTGGGAAGATGAATGAGAATGGGCAGCGCCTGCTAGAGATGTGCTCGTACCACGAACTCAGCATCGCCAATTCATTCTTTCAGACAAAGCACATCACAAAGTGTCTTGGAGGCATCCCCGGTCTAAACACTGGCACCAGCTGGACTTGATCATTACAAGACGGTCAGCCATGAAGGGTGTGCTTCTTACCCGTACCTTCCACAGTGCTGACTGTGACACCGACCACTTGCTGGTGTGCTGCAAAATGAAGCTTCAGCCAAAGAAGATCCACCGCTCTAGGCAAGAGGGTCAACCACGCATTGATGTGAGCAAGACATCATATCCAGACAAGGCTGAGGAATCCACATATGCTCTTTCCAAGACGTTTGACTCAGAACCTCCGAACGGCAGTGCCAAAGAAAGATGGGATTACATCAGATAGACTGTATACAGCACAGCCACAACGATCTTTGGTAAGAAGCAATCAAAGAACAATGACTGGAGGGATTTACCTGCACACACGATCAGACGGCAGACTGTTCAACCTGGCACGACTGAAGGCAAAGAGCAAAGTGCGTGAAGTAACCATCAGGGACATGCTCTTCGCAGACGATGCTGCTCTAGCCACCCACACAGAAGCTGAGCTTCAGCGCCTGATGGCCCGCTTTGCTAAAGCATGTGATGAGTTTGGGTTAACCATAAGCCTAAAGAAAACAAACGTGATGCTTCAGGACGCGGAACCCCCAAGCATCATCATCAACAACTACGAACTTGAGGTGGTGAGTCAGTTCATGTATCTCGGCTCTACCATCACCAACAACCTCTCGCTCGATGCTGAGCTCAACAAGCGGATCGGAAAGGCATTAACAACTCTCTCCAGGTTGTCGCAGAGAGTGTGGAACAACAGCATGCTGACCATGAACGCTAAGATCACCGTGTACCGTGCATGCGTGTTAAGCACTCTCATGTATGCCAGTGAAACCTAGACTCTGTACGCCTCTCAAGAGAAAAGACTGAGCGCCTTTCACATGCAATGCCTCAGACGCATACTCGGGATCACCTGGAGCGATCGAGTAACAAACAACGAGGTGCTCGAGCGTGCCAAGATTCCCAGCATGATCACACTCCTCCGCCAACGCCACATCAGATGGCTGGGCCATGTACGTCGGATGGTTGACGGACGGATCCCCAAAGACATTCTTTATTCGGAACTCGCCTCTGGCAAAAGGTCGATCGGACGGCCACATCTCCGCTTCAAGGATGTCTGTAAGCATGACATGAAAGCCCTTGATACTGATGTCAACACCTGGGAAGAGCTCGCTCTAGACAGATCAGGCTGGCGACATGCTCTGATCACTGGTCTGAAAGCTGGAGAGGACAAGCAATGCTTGCTAGCTGATGAAAGACGATCGCAGAGGAAGAAGAAGCAGCTTCAACCAACACCTGACACAACCTTCAAGTGCAGCAAGTGTAGCTGGGACTGCCACTCCCGCATTGGACTACTTAGCCACAGCAGACGCTGCACAACCACCAACCGGGACATCTCTCATGGGCGCAGTTCCATCGTCACTCGAGACTAACGGATGCCAACAGTACTGATGATTATGTTTGCCATCACACTTTATTTGGAATCCATGATTACGATTACGATACAGATTACCTTATATTTGCTTGTTATCTTTTTCACGTCTTACTACTTGATTGTAATTACCATAATGACGGATCTACCAGACAACAAAACACAAAGTTATTATTCAACGCATTACTTATGTACCCTAATTATAATATTTTAGATATATATCTACAATAACCAACTAAAATATACCATCTTGGAAAAACTATATCATAATCGCATTTGACGATATAAAAGTGGCAATGCTAATAAGAATAAAATTTAATTATACTTCAGTATAAGTTGTAAGTACCGGTAATTTTTATGCATGTAAATGGTAAAATGCTGTTTCCCTTTTAATGGACTGGATAGCAAAGACATAAGTCAAATTTCTAAGGATCATTGTATTGGGGATGCTGATAAACACTGATTTAGAAATATATTAAAGGATACTAAACAAAATAAATAGTTTCTTTGTTTGTGATAAAACAACAGAAAACACTCTTGAAAGATATCACACTGGTTTCGCATATTTTTGTATTCGTGACTAATAAGATTAAAATTAGTCACATGCTTAAATAAAACAATGAAATTATTTTACATTAACATTGTTGTTTTGCACGTTGAAAGCCATATATATATATATATATATATATATATATATATATATATATATATCACTGTGTGGTCAGGTAAAATGAATTCAGATTACGTTTGTGAAGATTATATTACAAATTATTGTAGCATTGAAGGATTAAATAAATTAGCAAACAAAATGTTGATATAGGTGTAGAATATGTCATAGAAAGAATTAAGATATATACACATATATAGGAGTAAGCATTATGGGTCAATATAGCCTAACATTTATACAATTTAATTTTTGAATGATTACGTGTCTAATTGCTTACGAATGCATGCTTATAACATTTTGGATAGTAGTTCAAAGATAAATAACATTTTTTCTCTATCATTTAGAGAAAAGTTTTTTTAAAGGTTTGACTCAACAACTAACATGACTTGCTATCTACTAAATGCAACTGCATGCAATGGATAAAGTTTTGCTGAATCTTTTAGCTAGTATCTTATCCGATGATGGTTTACATTGGTAAATAAGATAAAAGAGAATCATTTCTTCCTATTTAAAATTGGCTATATACAAATCAAGATAATTCAAAGAGACAAGAGAGTCAATATTGCATTAAACGGTAAGAAAATCGTTGCTTGACGAGAGTCAGAATTGTAAGCATGCGATCGAAATAACATCAACCAGCTGCACCCAAAAGTTACTAGTGCGCTTGAAAATTTGTTTAAACCATCATCATCCACTGGAGATTAAGTTCAACAAAAAAAAGTTAAGTAGGTCTCAGTAGCTCCTTTCAAACATTGCATTCCCACGAGCTTGATTTATGTATGTATCTTTTTTATTGATTCCGATTTGGCAATCAACGAAGGTTTTTGTGAATATGTTGTATAATAGTGTTAAACAGTTCTCAGAGCTGCATTCACTAATAAATTTTACCATTACGTCTTCATTGCACTTATCATGGTGTGTTTTATAAAAAGACTGCGTATCTTGGCTTGGAATCTATATTACCTGGATAGGGTGCCTTGGACATATACTCAACAAGCAACTATTTATAGGTCCCTTACAGCTCAACTGCTTCCAAACTTGTGACGCCCTGCGTGTTTACTTGTAAAAAGAATTGATATAATTATAGTTTATATTTATTCACATTCACCAGAAAAGATAAACTAAGTCTCTAGTTATGCTAGTCACACGTATTGAGACTAGCTTTATTTTTAAAAAATATGAGTTCTAGGTTAGTCAGCTGAAAGATACATACCAAACCTGACTTTTATGCTATGACAACTCAACGTTACACAGCAAATATGACTTCTGTGTTATGACAACATACGAAATATGACTCCTATATTACGACAACGAAAAGATTATACATACAAAATATGACTTCTATGTTATGACGTTTAAAATATACATCTCAAATATGACTTATTTCTTATGAATTGTAAAATATATATATATATATATATATATATATATATATATATATATATATATATATAATACGACTTCTGTGTTATGACAACTAAAATATACATAGCAAATATAAGAGTTCTATTTTATGACGACTAAACTATACAGAACTAATATGGCTTCTATAGTATGAGAACCAAAACATACACCAGAAATATGACTCCTTTGTTATAACAACTAAAATATACATAAACACATGACTTCTATGTTATGACGACTAAAATATACATAGCAAATCTAACTTCTATGTTATGACAACTAAAATATATTTGGCAAATATGAATTCTATGTTATGGCAAGTAAAATACACATACCATATACGACTTCTCTTTTATGACGAGTAAAATATACATAGCAAATAAAACTTCTTTTTAAGACGACTAAAACAGGCATAGACAGTATAACTGCAATATTATCACAGCAAAAATATACTTTGAAAATATAACTTCTATGTTATGACAAATCAATTATTCATGAAAAATTTACATCTATGTTATGACAGCAAATAAACAATACACAACAATGAGTTTTATTTTATGGAAAAAATATAAATGGAAATAACATTATCTAAGTTATGACATCAAAATATGCACAAACAATGTGAATTTTTGCTTATGACAGCAAACACACACACAAATATATATATATATATATATATATTTATATGATATAAATGTGATTGACAGACGAAACGATGCAAACTGTTGTTTAAATTATTCATTTGTCTGAATAACACATTAGCAAGAATAAACTGACTGACAGTTCACACAAGGTCATTCCAAAAATATACAATGAATAAAAGCAAGTTGTTAAGAGATACTAAAATGAACTTTGGCTTTTGAACAGTTCGTTTTTGAAAATTACACCATTTAAAATTATACTGAAACAAAACATGTATATATCATGTCTATATCAAAATAAATGGTAGTCTGGGAGAAACAAAACTGTCTTGACCTACGTCAGTTTGAGAAATCTGCATAATGCTATGTACAGTTTGTTCATATCATAGATGCCTAGCAAATAACTGAACATGCAAAGTAGGTCACATCCACCTAGAAGTATCGTAATGAGCTGTATCCTTTAGTAAAATTACACCCATCAAGATTAACGACAGTACAGAGAACAGTGTTAGATAAACTGCAGTAAATGTAAAACAATAACAGTGATGCCAACGCCAACAGCACCTCCGGTCATACTTATGTCTGATATATGCTTCGCAGGCAAGACAGATATTATTATTTATTAATATCTATTTTAGGCTCTAAATGAAATACTGCAAGTTAAATTATTGTATGCGTACTACCATGCATGCTCTGATATATTAAGGTTCCAACTGCAAACAACAGAGCTCCTTGTCTGTCGGCTCATTACGCGACAGCAGATCAGATTGTGTGTTGTTTGTTACATTAATTAGTCAAACGAACTGCAAAGTTGCATAGACCTAGGTCTCTAGGCACATTATTCGACGTCAGATATAGACCTACATGAAATGAAGATGGATTGGACTTAAAAGCGCGTATATACCGTTGTTTATGCAAAAATGACGTTCACATCCTTACTTAAATGTCATGGATTCGGGAAGGGTTCTGATCATTTCCACATTTCCACAATGATCTTCTTTTTGAGAGCTTCACTTCATGGTTTCTAATATCCATGTCCACAAAATTCATAAACAGTGGTATGAAAAATAATGAATGTGCAATGTCTTGTAAACTAATCAAGTTTTGTGGCTTGTATAATGGCACTAAATTTTCAAAATGAAAACTAACTTAATAAAGTAAATTAACCGTCAATTTTTGCCAGATAGCAACTGGGGAATATGCATATGTGAGAGGTCTTGTGCAATAATTATATACGTTGTCTTATAGTGATGACAGCACCGCAAGATCTCATGGTCTATAATTTATGTGGCCAATCATTACGCTAATTACCGGGAAGCTATTTAAGGTTGCATTGCTCATTTTGTCATTTCTTGTTGTAAACCCATTACTTAATATGGGTGATGCCCATCCTCCACCCCGGCTCTGGTGTATATTTGTGCACAATATGAAACCAGCTTATCTGAGAAACACTACACAGATGGGGGCATTGAATGCCGCATTATGGCTATGCCCTGGGTCATCACTTATAAACTGATTTACTGGTAGAGATTGGTAACCTCTCTCTGTTACTGTCTGTCTGTCTCTGTCTCTCTCTGTGTCACTCTCTCTGTCTGTTTGTCTGTCACTCTTTCTCTGTCTCCTCTCTCTCTCTCTCTATATATATATATATATGCATGCACACACATATTGGATATGAATATACACATTCAGTATGTAGGTGGGCATGGCAAATCATAGCAGCACGGGCGTATGTATATAACAAACACTTCAGTTTTACATTATCTATAGATCATATGACATAGGACCGTCACAATTACACAAGAGCATAAAAGTACCTAAAATTCTTCAAAAATACCCATGTTCGGATGCAAGATGGCAAAGCTTCGATGCACAGCTGGAAATAAAGGTCGAAGTTACTACGTTCCAGGCAATACAACAGTAAATAGCCCAGTCGCATGATATGCAAACATATTTTTGGCATGAATGTTTCCTTTACACTATAAAGCACACTTTGACTAATCACTAATAGATTTTATATTTTCTTTCCTAGGTATTTCTGAAAGGTTGTCCCATGGTTTGATGGACTTGGAGAACAAAGCATGTTAATTGGATTAGTAACGTAAGAATACCTATGATAGATAGATAAACATTCCAATTTGATCTCTAGGGGGCATATTCTACCAAGCTTCTGAGGATGAATTATTTGCATCATAATTAATACTATATTTAAAAATACTGTTTAGTTCAATAAAAGTTGACGTAGAAGAGAGGACACTAATCAATTCTCGAAATGTAGGCCAATAATTATTTTCTTGATAAATAAGTCATTAATTACTTCTAGATGTACAGGCCATTCATCACTTCATTTTGTTTAGTATAATAAACATTATCAATGTAATTTTCCGCTTCTAGAAATATAACTGACACTATTTATGGAACACTCATGCGAAGAAGACCTCATTCATATTCATGTGTTACCTTTCAACTTGTATACAAAAGCGATATATCACGTAATATAACCAAACCACCTGAATCACTTCAATTGTAGCTGTATGGTGACGTTCTCTGGATACTGCTATCTTCTTCACCACACAAAGATGTCTTTCTATCATTGTCCTGCTCCAGCTGGAAACATTTGAATGTATATGATGCCGTTTTGGTTACCATGAATTGATTCATTTCCGGGTAAGTTATCTTAAGCCTCCTGACGTCATTAATATAACTTCAAAAATATAAATGTAAATCGTAAAAAAGTTTTAAATTAAAAAAATATTTTTGTATTACATTCTTTGCAATTTAGAAGCTGGTATTGTCTAATCTGGCAAAATTAATTTTCCATGTCTTTATAGCTGCTGAAAATAGTGTACTTGAGACAAACTCAGGCTGGAATTTGGTTAGCTGTGTGGTTAGATCATACACAATTTCCAAAGAACTTGCATTATAATATCCAAAGAACTTGCAGTCACAGTACATTAAAGTAGCAATGAGGTATGTCAACATTCTCTCCAGCGTGTGTGTTGTAAATGCCACTAACTTTACTTTACACCTGCCACACTTTCAGACGTTCATGATATCTATAGAGCGCCCACATAAAGACCACATGGATATTATTATTGTACGATTTGGTTATGTTGCTGAAACATTCAAGTTGAAAGCAGTAAAACAGTCCTTATGAATAATTCATTTTTTTTCCCACACAGAACAATATTCATTAGTAGAAAAGTTCCACAGAATCCTAGCCCCTCCTCCATGATGAAAAGTGAGCTATGCTAAAAATGCACATTGCATTTTTTCAACATCGCAATTTTTATGTTATGCTGGAAGACATGGACATGAAACTTGCATGGATTATGCACGAGATGTAACTAATAAATTTTACACTTTGAACAGGGATGGAACAGAGAAAGTTCGTGGGAGTCAAATTTCAAAGGGTACAAGTTTGCATATTCTTCTAACCCTATTACATGGAAGAAAGCGAATCTGCTTTGTCATGAGTATTTCCTTAATTTTATTATAAATCAATGAAAAAAAGCATTTCGCTATGTGTTTTTCTATTAATGCAACTTTTTTAAATATAAGTGGACTTCACTCCTGTGTTCAAAATCTTTTAATATCCCCATAATTAAGGTCATAGCAAACACGATACTGCCACAATACATATGATGTAAGCAAGAATAATTAGCATATTTTCATGCATAATATCAGTTTTAATGTACCATTTTGCTGAGAACATCATACAGGACGATGCAAAGATAAGAAAAAGATTGCACACTTTTTCATATTTGTTTTAAGATGGCGCTCTATAGTTTCGTATTTTGCATAGGGTTAGATTTTCAAAGAATCGAACTTTTCCATGATTTCCTCACTGGTTATCCTGACAGTTGAAAAAACAAACTTGTATATCTTACATATTGTTAACAGAACTTTTAAATCCCTTTCTTAGTATGACTGATGGATGTATTTGGGGTGATAGAATATAGAAGTTTGGTCTAACTTCAAATGTTCACTTATAAAAACCTGGTTAGTCCTCCTGGTCATTTTCACTTCCTGGACTTTAGGGAAAGTTGTATAAAAACGAACTCACAATCTTTTCTTTTATTCTATGTATTTTGAAATGCATTCATTGCAATTTTAGAACCTGGTATTTTCTAGTCTGGCAAAATTTGTTTTACCTATTTTAAGAACTGCTAACTAGTGTATTTTATACTAATTCAGGTTGATTTTTCAAGCACATGATATCGGCCATAGCTGTGTTGTTAGAACATGCACAATTTCCACATGTACAATATCCAAAGAACGTGTCAGCCACATTATGTGGAAGTAGCAGAGATATGCCAATATTATTTTATTGTGTATGTTGCAAATGCGAGCAACTTCACCTTGCACCTGTCATCCACTTAGAAGTACGTAATATCGGTATAGAGCCTCCTTTACGATTCTGGAAAATTTTGCATGTTTAATTTTCCGATTGTCGTTGCGAGTATTTTACTCCCTAACTTTATCTGGGAATAAATTTTATCGATGCTGAACTCGACCGTGAAAATATTCCCCCATTTAAATAGCAAGAGAACTTGTGAACACCTGGTTCTCAACAGGTCTTCGCGAACCTTTCGGCTATTCGACTCATCGCTCGGTTTCTAAATCTTTTTATGGGTGTGGGGTGTGAATAGATAACTTTTCTAGCTTTTTATTTTCGTTAGTATTGGTATCTATTTGACATGCTCCAAAAATCAGCGAACTTGTTTTTTTTTAAGGGGATTGTTATCTTTATTTTGTTTGTTCTGTATTAAACATTCTGATATTTTAAAGTTTTACAAACCTGGATAACCTATATGTTGCTCCACATAGTACAACTTATATGTGCACAAAGAAACTAACAAAAGTGGTAGAAGTATTCTCTGGAATTGATTCCTCATGCTGTGGTCTATTAGATAACATGGTTTAATCAATGGTATTTGAAATTGGCGCATTGTATTATAAATGAACAACCATCTTTGCGGATCCGATGTGAATATTACGGTCTTGTCACATGTTGCTTCCAGAACTGAACGTTCCATATCGTACTATTTCAACGTCCGATTTCGAATTTTAAGTGGTATTTAATATTACCTAACTTTAAATAGTATTGACTTTTAGATGTATCCTAGCATCTGCATACAATTTGTGTGTACGACTATCTTCGCATTAGATTCATGTACTAGCATGCATAGTCTTTGGGTAACGACATCAATACTTTCGGGTAATGACGGCTTTGCTTTTGGGTCATGACGACATTGCTTTTGACATCTACAATGTTTGAACAAAACGGTGAAGCTATACGGTATCCTTTAGGTTGTATCGATCAAACTTTGGCCTGAAAGGCCCCCTACTGACGTCAGAGTGAATATCTATTTGCGTAATAGGGTGCCGTTCAACAAATTGACAATTTGTGCGATGAATTATGTTTATTAGGAGAAAGTATGCAAAAGCTTGCCAATTCTGCAATCAGGGTTTAGGGTCATTCAACATCATAAATAATCCTCTATTAAAATATTTACTTTTATTTACAAAAACATCGGCTTTCATCTCAAACTCTTGTTTGCTTCTTACCAGTGAGTGTTCACGAAAGAATATGTTTTTCAATCAGTTAATAACTAATTAAATAAATTAAATATCTTTATATATATATATATATATATATATATATATATATATATATATATATATATATATATATATATATATAGAGAGAGAGAGAGAGAGAGAGAGAGAGAGAGATCAGGAACATATATGTTATAATATTTTTATTCATATTTTAATTACGGTAGGCAGAATTATGTATTTTATTAATATTATAATCAATGTTTTTCGGTAGCTGAAATTTTTTAACCTGTTACAATTATTGTGTTGTTCTTACTTTGCACACATTAAGTCAGTTAGGCAACCTTGAACTGATCAATGTTCAAGCTAATTTGTTAGGACAAGTAATACGTAACTTTTCTATTGGTCAGCTTACAACGTGCTAAACAATATAGCATGAACAGCATATTAGTGATAAATAGTCAGTCCAACAGATTGTTTCTGAAGTGTGCTGGTGATAGAATTGCAATAAGGTCAAGGTTAGAAGTTTTATTTTTTGCGTTTATTAATATGATAATGTCCATGTTAATACTTCATTTTGAAAAGTGAAAATTTTTCTCATCTTAATTTAGTTTTTAAATTCAGCTAAAAGCTCTTACGGATGAGATATATGATCGTCTTAACTTGCCACTAGTGATATTGTATTCGTGATAATATTGCAAGTTAGTATCTTGTGGAGACGTTTTCCCATTAGGAATAAATGGAATTGAAATATCTATAATTTATATCGTATTTTATTGCAAGGTGATCTTAAAATATACGTCATATTTTTGCGCAGTACAAAAAAATCGTAGAAAAAATATTTCTTTTTTAAAAATATATTTGATACCTTTTTAATATTCATGTCAATAAGTTTCAATACCAAATGCATTTAGATCTATGGTAAATAGATTTTAATTTCTTTGCATTCCCGGAAGAGTAACAAGTGATTTTGTTTCAAGAAAAAGAATCTGACCTTGACATATGTCCCATTCGATAAGGTACCTAGATTTATATGATATAATATAGTTAATGTCAACTTTTGTATGTAGACTGTACGATTCTCTCTGGAATGTATGTGATAACCTGTTCAGATATATTTCAATGGAGCTAATGTATGATGATGAATTTTAATATACTGCATATTCTTTTCTGAGCCTATCATTCTGTCCATAAGCTTGTCCGTTTGTCTGCTATCTGTATTGCTCTCCAATGATTGCTTTACACATGTAATTCGTACGCTTGCGTTTAGATCGATCTGGTTCATTATCACTCTATATGGATAATTAATAAATACAGGAGGTAGTAAGTTATTCGTATTGAATGTACTGGGAGAGGAATCAGTATGTACGTGCAAAACAGTAATGCGCAGATGACGGTATTGTATTTTATTGTATTTGCAGAGTGAAATAAAGCAAGATAAATACAACATTTGTCATTATTTACCAACCTTATGCAAAATAAACCCAATATTTTTAAAAGAAAAACTGGACTTGGTTTTCACTGTCTTGGGAGCGGACAGCAAGTGCTGTAAACCCCTACCACCACCACCTCTCTCTCTCTCATATATATATATATATATATATATATATATATATATATATATATATATATATATATATATATATAAACACCATTTCATAACTTAC
This sequence comes from Sinohyriopsis cumingii, assembly GCA_028554795.2. Lineage (NCBI taxonomy): Eukaryota > Metazoa > Mollusca > Bivalvia > Unionida > Unionidae > Sinohyriopsis > Sinohyriopsis cumingii. Next base: position 93,621,760 of record CM068824.1, read on the forward strand.
AGTGTTGCTGATCAGAGCCTAGGAGTAATGCCAAGTATTTCAATCATCGATTTTGGAGTTATCAAAACAATACCGTATGTACTAGAAGCCATGCCGCACTCTATATTCCACTCATTATTATCTCAAACAGCCCTAAAGATGACGTACACATCTTAACATGCTTTTTACGTCTAGTTTATACCTTTTGCGGTAGAACATTTTGACATGCTTTATTAAGGTCTAGCTCATACCGTTCACTGTAAACATATTGACAGGCTATGATATAGTCTAGTTCATAACTTTCATTTTAAAACATCTTGACATGCTGTGTTATGGTCTATTTCATGCCTTTCATCATAAAACATCTTGGCATGCTATGTTGTGTTCTAGTTCATACCTTTCAGTATAAAACATCTTGACATGTTATGTTGTGTTCTAGTTCATACCTTTCATCATAAAACATCTTGACATGTTATGTTGTGTTCTAGTTCATACCTTTCAGTATAAAACATCTTGACATGTTATGTTACGGTCATCGACCAACCTTTCAGTACAAGCATTAATTTCTCTTTACCTAGATAAATGTCAAACGAAGCATTTCATAGTATTCGCAGTGACGCAAAAGTGTGTGTGTGTGTGTGTGTGTGTGTGTGTGTGTGTGTGTGTGTGTGTTTGTGTGTGTGACGTTCATTACAGGAATTCTCATAAATTCGAACGTAAAAGGAAAGTGCAGAGCGATTCCAAAAATTGCGGATTACCACACTGAGCTTTTCCTGAATTGTGCATCCACAATTTAGGAATATAAAGATTAGTAAATAGTCAAGACCGACGGATACGTAATCAATTATATTAATGAAACGATGACATGTTTTACAAATAATATGAAACCAGAATATAAGCGCTACCAGCAGTTCATTGACAAAATAGATAAAAAAAAGCCAATCAAGTCGTTGTGTTAAAAGTTCGGTTAGGTAGAACCTTGCTTTACTCATACAGCTTGTATTTCCTGGATGAACATCTGAAAACGTATGTATGGGCTAATGTCTCTAAATATATGTAAAAATAGTATTACATAATTTATAAACTTTTAAAACCCTAATTCTTAATGCGTTTCCATATTTTTCTTAACTCTCTGGCCATCGATGCGAAAAGTTCACACGCTATTATTATTTATAGAACTTTATTTAATTATAATGCGTGAAACTGATATACGTTTGAGCACATGTCGTCCAACAGTTACCTGGTTTTGTCTTTTTTTGTACCCGCTTTTTCCAAGAGGACTGAGGATATTGTTATACAGCCAGCCAGTATATCCGTCCATCAGCACGTACGTGAGTTCGTATATGTGTAATGCCCTCAAACTCCTAACACACCATTTTGGATAGATACACGAAACTTGCGCTAATGATAGTCCTATGGGTGTAGATTGTACCAAATGTTTTTGAATTTTGTTTCCATCGAGAGTGGGCCTATGGTAGGATAATGTTATTTTATTTTCAAATCACTATAGTAGCATTCCACACTTTATAATATTCCAAATGATAAGAAATAAACAAACAATATATTCTTTAGTGTTGATGATTGATGCTCCTTTAGATTTAACATTGCTGTACTACAGCAGCGCTATTGAACTTGTTGCATAAATCTATATTGACTCGAGTGACAAAACAGTAATCTATTATTCTCTCATATATTGCTGCTTAAGGAAATTCTTCTAGTGAAATATATTGAAGTGTTAGTACTGTTACTCCGTTAAAAAGCTAAACATGTATAGTAGGGAGCAATTCATTGTAGTGTTCCTACATGGATTATTTATTATCTGCATGTTACAATGAATTAACCTTTAATTAGCTATAATGAAGAAGAAATAAGATTCTAAATTTGTATTTCAAAGTATTAGCGCGTTCTGGAATATGACAACACTATATTCATTGGGAAACACATTCGGGTGGTATAATTTTCCATGTGTTTCATAATTCAGTTTGTTTCTGGTTGTACTTTTACCTGAGAAATACATTGATTGTATCTTCAGTGATTATTTTGTTATGGGCATTCTTAACTTTATTTTGAGGAACACACGTGACTTTATTGATATAAACGAAAAATTATATGTGATTTATAAAGGAAAGAACATATGAAACATCAATACATTGGGATCATATTCACAACAATAGTTTTTTTGACTGGAATGTAACAATTTTATTCGTGATTCATGCACATTGCACAGTTAAATATTATTATCACGATCGTTTATTAAATTGTTGAAACTTAAAAACCTCTCCTGTTTAGTCATATATATATATATATATATATATATATATATATATATATATATATATATATATATATATATATATATATATATATATATATATATATGCTGTATAAATGATATACAACGAGATGCATTTCATTAAAAGGAAACGAGGCTTGCCGAGTTTCCTTTAAATGAAAAATTTATACGAGTGATATATCATTGAGAGAGCATACATATTATAAATATATTTTATTTATATCACATACAAATGCACATATTTACCCTTTGAATCGAGTTACGATATGTTCCGGGAAACTGTGTATTGACCGAGTAAATGGACTCCTCACATCCCTGCGAGCGTGTCAGCTGCATAATGTAGTTCTACGACTTTTCTTGTTGTTCACACTCACATATGCAAATTGATAAGCTGATTTTTTTTTTCATTTTGAGTTTCTATTTTAATTCACATTTATTCAATCAATATAAGACACACTCGTGATTTAAACATGAGATATGAAGAAAGTAAACACGGTTAGCCTCTTGTACACTGAACCTGAACTGTCAGGCATTGACGTACTGACATATGGAAATTAGCGTGGAATAGAAACAAAGCGAAATGACGAATCAACAAGAGGTAAAAACTAATTGTAATATATTTACAGTTCATCTAAGTCATTATTCTGCTTTAATTAACATTCTAAAATTCTCTCTCTCTCTCTCTCTCTCTCTCTCTCTCTCTCTCTCTCTCTCTCTCCTTTGCACGGTTTGACTAAACTTTACCATCATTCATTGGTCCAGAGACATCGTCGTATGACACAAGCGAAAATCCCCAATGCTCGTATTTTCATGGATTTTCTCTCGTATACAGCTACGATAATCCAGATCGAGCGATCGAGAGAGAGAGAGAGAGAGAGAGACGGTGGTGGTGGGGGGGAGAGGAGACCATTGGGTCATTGTTATATTTATTAATCAATACTCGATTTTTATGACATTATAATAGGTTTAAGAAACAACAACAACAAAGCAATAAATACGCTACAGTATGTGTGCCTCGTAACCAACAAATTTAACATATAGTGTCGACTGGCTATTGCAACTATGTATCATTGATATTATGGACACTGTAGGTAGATCATAAGGAAAGATTAAACATACCGTTACGACGAACCAAATTATTGTAGGTTACTTTGTACAAGTTCAGTTTTAATGTTTTCTTCCAGCGCAATGTTTTTCTCTCTCACTCCAGGTTTTGCTTATTTTGTCCCTTACGCACGAAAGAGGAGAGGGGAATGGAAAAAAGAAAGGATTCCGATGATATTGTGTGCCATTTTAATTTCATTTAAAAATCAGCGACTATTATTACTTTTTATCGTTATTTTCATATGTCATTTGTGAGGAATGAATGAGTATAAATTCATCATTGATCTATAGGCCTGCAGTTGTAAGAATATACATAGATTCGTACTATTGCGTCATGGGCGGATCACATTTTGATATACCAGTAGTACTGGTATATCAATTTGCTTTATACCAACACTTTAAATGCCATGTTAGTATATATATATAAGTCCGGATTTTCTTATGCTGAATGAAGACGTGATCAAATAGTCTTCCTGATATGAATTTCATCCTAAGTCATAAAAAATTCATTGTTTTAAACATCGGATATGCACATGAATATCAGTTTTATGTATGAAGCGTGTTTAACAATATTTACTCATTGGTGCCGCTGTCACTGTTAATAACATAATAATGTTAATAACTGTTAATAACTTCTTCTATGCATGGTGAACGGGGACCCATATATTTAATTTACAGTTATCGTGCAGTTGTCAAATTTTGCAGTACGAACGATATCACCAGCTGAATAACTAGGAAAATTTCTATCCGAAGCCAGAAACGTTTCTGCAGACAATGTTAGAGGCTCCGATGGGGACTGTTCATGGGTATGTCACCATTATTTCGACAGTTTTTTGTTGTTGTTTGTTTTACATCTGGATTGGACAAATTTACTGGAACTTGATGATGCATATTTCTCAAGGAGAATACTACTTATTTTCGTTGCAGGTAGGCTACGGGATAGTTATTCACACTTGCTGAGCTGTAACCTGGTAAGAACGAGGATAACGTAGTTCCAGACTCTGGATTTGACGGTAAAATTCTGAGCCATTCTGGGGTTGAAAATTGATAGGTATATGATAAATGTCAGTCTGGGCCTCTAAGTTATTCCTAGAATCGTCCTTCCATGGACTTAGCCTCTAGTTTACTAAAAAAGAAACCATAGATACATTTACTGAACGTAAAGAAAACAATTTTATTATGCTACTGGTTTTGACATCAGGTAAATTCCTACACCTAAGACTTAGTTTTAGGGTCATCTCATCAAACTTTTTGAGATTCCTATGCTATAGCTATGTATAAACTTCCTAGGCATGAATGAAAAAAATATGCATGTAAGTGATATTGACACTCGAGGCCACATTTAGTCCCAGGAGTCGAAGTCATATTATGGAGACTGTTGGGATCCACGCCATATAATCATGTACATACTGGGTATGAAAAGACAAATGAACACACGAATACGAACTTTGCTCTTACGACAAACATACGCATACGACGTTTGCCCGTAAGACACATCTTATCCAAGAGCTTCAAGCTTAGGCGAAGGTCAAAACGAGAAAAAGCGGTGATATGTGTTTTACAAACATAGACTTAAAGTTTCCAAATGCAACCGTTTACAAAACAATAGCATCATTGACGCTAGAAAGAATTAAAGGCATCCTTCGTTGACCGCTCCGGTGGCCTAAGTGGTTAGAGTGTCAGCATCAAATGCATTAGGTGGCGATTTCTAACCTATGCCGAGTCATACCAATGACTTACAAAATGGTACTTACAACTCCCTCGCTTGGCGCTCAGCATTAAGGACTCACAGTACTAATTCAGTTCGCATAGCAAACCTATGTAAACACCATGCTATTCAAAATTCAATAACATAAAATGTTTGAGTGCTCATGATCAAACCTATATGTATATATGTATTATTATAGATGAAACCTGGATGTCAGCTTGTGTGTAGAGGGAAGGATATGAGCCGCGGCATTTTCTGTGCCTGCATATGTTTGAAACATGTGCTTTTAATTCCGCACCAAAGAGTCAGGTGCTAATTTTAGTAATGAGTGTTCCAAACTTAAGACTGTTAAAGAATTAAAATTCCATCAATAAAACAATGTCTCTGAAAAAATTCTTCTCACTTACATCTAGGATAAGCTCTCAAAAGATTATTTTTCCTAAAACATAACTTACATTATTAACCAATCCTGGTCAACCTAACCCATATATACTCTATTTTATGTTCACCCATTTCCAGGCTGGTTCCCATTTTCCATATCATTAGTACCGTGTATCCTGTATTCACCCTTTGAATTTCTTGACAGACCTAGGAATAAGTAGTTCAATACAATTTATTTAAGAAAATCAGAAAAAATATTAAAATAAAGCTGTCTAATAAGAATCATCATTTTTAATATCACCATTTATCGCTCTTCAATTTAATGCTGACATATATTATCCGCCTTGTCATATTATGTAATTAATGAGATTTAAATGACAAATATTAACTAAGATTACCCCCAGAAGACATATAATTTAAAACTAAAGTAAGGTAGCCATAAGTACATTTAAATGCAAAATATGAACTTTCAAAACAATCACTGAAAGAATTTAGTGGGATGAAAAGTAATGAGAGGTCATCACCATTAAACATTTTGGAAGGGACTTAAGTGATCAGATCTGAAACATTATTTTTCAAAACACAACTAGGAAATATCATTTTGCTTACTGTAATTACTCTATAAATGGTAAATTGTATATATATATATATATATATATATATATATATATATATATATATATATATATATATATATATATATATATATATATATGTGTGTGTGTGTGTGTGTGTGTGTGTAGATATAAACCAAAGCGCAAAACAATCCACCTAACCTAGTCAAATCTACACACTTTTATTCCATCCCCACTTCTTGGCAACAGTTGATATATCTGAATATGTGTTTAATATCCCACTGAAAGTCACTATGTGGTTTACAAAATGTATTAATTTTGCTTGTTATCCACAAAGAGAACCATATGATTGTATTTATAGTAAAGTTATATGACTAAAAAAGTGTAAAAGCTACGTTAAACATCAAATTCACACCAATCACATCCCCACCCGCCACAAAAGCATCTTTGACACCATCCCTTAATTTATTTTTTAAACAAAACTAAAATATTTCCTTAGTAGCTTTCATCTAACATTTTGGTCGTCGTACCATGCTAACTCATTCTACGATGAAGTGGTATTATCGAAATTTATTAAGTCTCTTTTTACTAGTTTTTTTCTTTTCTCTCTTATTCACGAGAAAGAGATATCATCGAAATATATCCCACGAACTCTCGTTTTTACTAATTTCTTTCTTTTTATCTCTTACTCACGCGTTACACTTAATTTTCTTTATTTACTATAATATACTTTACTAGTCTTTTTGTTCTATACCTTTTAGGCCATAATGTCAATAATTGGCTCACTGAAGAGATCGAAAAATGTTTGTGTGTGTGTGTGTGTTTATATGTATGTATGTATGTATGTAAGTATGTATGTATGTATGTATGTATGTATGTATGTATGTATGTATGTATGTTTTATTCTCGGAGTACCTCAGTACCAAAAATGAAGGAATATCATATGGGAAAGCGAGCAGAATTGCAAGTGCGCACAAATACAGCTAACCCCTCTATATGAACCGCCGAGTCAGCACGAAACAAAGAGTGTGGAACATCTTAGTTCGAAAATCGATACCTTCCCTGCTACAAATTATGTGCCCAGGCCTAATATCTTGGTGCAGAATCGATAGATGCTAGTAAAACAGTACCGTATTTATCTCATGAAATTCTTTCCCACTCCTAATTTTGAGCTAACGTTGCATTGACAAGAAGTGCATGTCAGACAAGCGAGTCGCTAATCAAAAGTGAAACGTAAAAGATAAATCACATTAATTATTCCATCATTTTGTGCTTTTGTTATGAAATTCTCGAGGGAAGACGTTTTTGTTTCTACGGTCGAACACTGAACTGAATGCCATATGGATTCATTTAGCCAGAAAAAATATATCCACTGTTGGCTTCTACTGTGATCTAAAGAATTACTTTCACATTGATTACATACATTACAGGTGATAAATTGTATTATCTGTACAAAATGAGCTTTCCCAAATTATTTCGTTTTCTGTTTTTAAATTCTTTTTTAAAACTGGAACGATGATGAAAGAAGCTGTTTCATCTTTTCTTCTAGCTGATGACTAATTGTTAGTATACCTTATGTACCAGCTTTTAAGACGAGTTGAACTGTAAACTGCACAGACCCATATGTGCGGTTATATTTATTCGCTGGCTGATCTGGGTCTGTTCGGTTTGCTAGTAGTAATCAGCAGAACAAACAGCATAGACTATGAGCTACATCGCATTATCCTAAGGCAGATCAGCATCATTGTTGTTTGCAACTTGACTCGACCTATAAGTTAGTAAATTATGGTACTTTTTTTTGACGCGTTCGTTTTCATGAAAGATGACTGCAGGTCCCATTTGACTGAACTTGAATGGTCTATCAAAACCTGACTTTGCGCGGTGTTTCATATAACTATCGAGGAGAATCAAAGAGGAGGACTGTACATTGATAATAACTCTGATAGGCATGTAGACTATATTTTCGTGTCCGTTACACATATGTGCGACGAAACATGTGAACACAAAGGTTGTTGTTGTTGTTGTTGGGTTTAACGCCATATTTCAGCACACGATAGGCTATGCATGGCGGCCAGTATTAATAGTGGAGGAAGAACCCGGGGAAACCCCGGGAAGAACCACCGACCCACGAGAAGCTACTGGCAAGCTTTCTCACATACCCACATTGGCTGAATCCTAGACTCGAACCCACGCAGACAGAGGTGAGATGGCAGTGATCCGTAACGGAGAGCGCTTTAGACCACTCGACCACTCGGGGCCCCGTGAACACAAAGGTAAAAACATATTAGACGGTACATATTGTCCGGTCCATTACAAACGTAAACAGAACTAGTCCTATTATATCGGTACACGTATAGCGCTTAGCCTAGTTGTTGTCGTTGGTTGCTTTTTTGATATAGTCTGTCTCAAGTATTCTTGTCCTGAGATGAAAGCGCCAAAATGTAACAGCCGCGGGAAGCTAGTTTAAATCCAAAATTTTGAGTAAACGCATGCTGTAGCTCATTCATTGCTTGGCGAGATCGCAGCTTAGTGCGCCACTGAATATTGCGATTGTGAGAATTGGAAAACATCGGCAGAATGTGTTCTTTCATATTCTTTATTCACCTGAGGTCCACATACAGCTTTGGTTTGGATCTTTTCAACCGTTGGTACACCTACATTTTTTTTTTTATCTGCGTAAGGATCACATTGACTCCAGGCCAGTAACTTCAAACAGGGTAAAGTTTACATTGTTGATAATTATTAAGCCTTCCGGATCCTGAATAATGATAGTTGAATAGGCCACTGAGTATGCCATTTGAATAAAACTACGCCTCGATTGCGCACCAGAATCTACCAATAATGATTTATATTCTGGAATATCGCCAATAATTCCGATATTAATGCCGGCATCTGTGGGTTGCATATTAAGAACCAAGTCGATAGCCTCACCAAACTTGGTATTAGATATGTTATTCACATACCTTTTTGTGACCAACATTATTAGTGAGTGGTATAGCAAGGTTTGCCTTTCTTTGGAATTCATATTAATGTTGCCTGTCGTTTAAAACTTCTGATGCAGAAATAGTGCACTGGTTGGAAATATTACTCGAGGCAATCATACTCCTGCAGAAAGCAACCTCTCGCTGGGAAAAATGAGCCTGAGCAGTCGTCACAAGAACACGTGCCGAAAAACATTTGTCTGCATGGAGTTTTTCTCGCCTCGTCTGTATTATCTACTGGTGTTACCAAATTTGTAATCTTTTTGGTAGACATGGTTAGATGCCCTGTCATGTTGTCGGCCTGTTTTCTTACGCACTTTTTAATCCCAGCATCATTTATTACGTTGCTACGGGTGCTGCCAGAACTAATAAGCTTGCCAAAATCTGTATAATGACGACTGTCCTATGATCTGCTAGTAGTATATGGGGACACCTCAGTCTCAACCGGACCTTAATGTGAAGAAAAGGTATATCCACTCTAGCCTCAATGGGAATTTAACATATGGAATTTTATATCCACTCCAAGGTCTATAAAGTCTGTATGGGGACCTGGGGAATTGAACAAAGGTATGTAGAGTGACAATGGATTGGGACTGTCTAGTGAAAAGGGAATTTATCTTGAGAAATTTAACATGGGTGTTTAATTGTCGCTAGATCGGCCCAATCATCCTTAAAATCTATCATTGTCCCTTGATAGTTCCAATCATCCATAGAACTGAACATGGATGGACCTGTCTAGAGACAAAGTGAATTGAACAGAGTATGTAGAGTGACAATGGATTGGGCCTGTCTACGGACAAGGGAAAGTTTAACATAGGTTGGGCCTATTGAGGGACAAGGGGAATTGAAGATACCGAATGTAAAACGACAATCGGGCCTGTCTAGAGCCAATAAGAATTAAACATGGATGGTCCTGTCTAGGGAGAATGGTGAAATTGTATAGGGTCTGTCATGGAACAAGGATGGTAGCAGGCCAAACAACACAGAGACAGACATATACTAATACAGGCCCGAGATTTATATATAAAGCATTACCTGGACCTGAAATTATGCTGGCAGTGTTCATGAATTTGCATAATTGTAATAATGCTATAAATAGCTATACTCAAGGAAAAGACCAATACCAAAATGGATGTGACTAAAAGTAGCGCTAAAATTACTAAATTGTCTCAGAATTTAACGGAGACTAAACATATCCCTGAAAATTAGGTTACATTGGTTTAGACTAAAATGGATCAACCTAGTAACTATTTATAGTCTCAGATTGTGTGACGATCGTGGATAAACACCCACGTATCTATTTATAGCTACAACCTGTGGAAATTCCTATGAAAAACCCACTTTCTATTTATAGTCACAACTTGTGGAAGTTCATTTTGTAAAATGCTAGTCTCTATTTAAAGCTAGAGTTTGTTAAAATTTATATGGAAAAACTCAAGTCTATATTTATAGCTTCAAAATTTCTAGCTTTAATGACGTCATTATACTGGAAATTAGGAGAATAATGGCAACAGTGTTGCAAGTGGCTGACCTGAATATGCGCTAATGTAGGCAGGTAGGTAACACAAACAAAAATATACACACAAAAACACTATTTTTGTAGTTTAGGGACAAGCGTTTTATGGTAAGGAAAAAACAAACACATACACACAAACATACGCGCGCACAAATACACACAAAACAAACACATATACACAAACGTACGCGCCCACGCATAAACACAAAATCAGACATACACACACAAACACTCCTAGCTTCAGCTGAACCGAGCAGGAGATGATGTAGTTAATTATACATAAGTAATTTATAGATATGTGTAGTCAGCTGAACTAGTCTATGTGATCCGTTATGCTTTAGAATATTTGTGTATTTAGGGACATATGATTAGGTACGCTATAGCTATGCGGATTAAAAGTTTTGCATAGATTTAATGTCCCTATATGTGTCTCTATAATGTCGCTTTTCTATGTCCCTACTTTGTGTCTCTATAGTGTCCTTAAAGTGTTGCTAAGTAAGCTAATTTTATGTCCCTATTTCTATGTCCCTACTTTTGTATTTCATGGTCAATTTGTACTAGAGTCTAAGTGGCTGACCTGAATATGCGCTCCTGTAGGTAGGTAGGTAAGTAAAATGAATTTAATAGGGTCAAAAGCAGTTTTATAGGGACAAACAAAGACACACACACACACACACACACACACACACACACACACACACTCCAAACGTTGTATATTAGCTTTGAATGCAAACGAAGATGAAATTTCACAAAATCGACTATCCCTTACACCACAAAAATACTATCTATTACATTAATTAATGCAGTAACACGTGTGTTTGCGTGCGTGAGTGCTCGTGTGTGTGCGTGTGTGTTAGCTTTAGTTTGTACTAAAGTTTCATATGAACATTACATACAAAGACATAGTAACTATTGACTTAAACCGTTGAATTTCTCCGTGTAGGTGTATGTCATCGTTTTTAAATTTTTTTTCTTCTTCAAATCACTTTTGGGCTTAGCATGCACGGTTGTAAAACATACTTTTCATGAAGCAACAAAGGAATTTCTTTTTTTACTAGTCTTGATTTTGTCATCCTATCAGATTTACCACTGTTTTTTTCTCTATCAACCTTTCAGACACTCTCTGTAGTGGATGTCGATGGTATTGAATATAAGGTAATCATATCCACCTCACGATCGTTAGCACAAACTTCTACTAAAACATTTGGAAAGTATTGTGTGAATAGGCTCGCTAATGTCAGTTGGTGTATGCTTTCAACTTGAAAAGGTGTCATCGTTTTATCTTGATTATAACTTTAATTTGACTAAGTTTTACACACTATTTGAACTGTTTATATTTCACATGTAGGTGTATGCCTTCCTTTTCAATTTTCTGTAAGTGTATTTTTGGGTCTCTCAAATGTGACAATAATTTTAGGGGGACGAACGAATTTCTTTGGGGCTGAATCAGGACTCTCATGGTTTTGTGACAGAAGTGGAGGACATTGAGGCAGGCTCATTCATGTCGTCTTCGGAATCACTGACAGATCTGAGCTAACAGTTCGACTCGCGTGTGGGGTGATGAACGGTTTAGTTGGTGTGATGAATATTATTTTTTTTTTTTGTAATGTAAGGGGTATTATAATTTGTGAGATTTTATCTCCTTGTCTTATTTTTCAAAGCTAAAAGAGGGCGATTGGATAGTGAGTATGATATAATGGTTGGTATAGTGGATGTAATGCATAGTATTTTTGTGGTGTAAAGGATAATCTATTTTGTGAAATTTCATCTTATTCAATTGCATTCTAATCTAACACAGGCCATTTGGAGTGTATGTGCGCGTGTGTTTTGATCTTTGTATGTCCCTATAAAACTCCATTTGTCCCTATCAAATTCATTTTACCTATCTACCTACCTACAATAGCGCGTAATCATGTCAGGCAGATGCAACACCGTTTCCATTTTTCTCCTAGTGTCCAGTACCGTGACGTCATTGCGACTAGAAATATAGACAGGTTGTAGCTATAAATAGATGCTAGAGTTTTTAACAGGATCGTCACACTAGTTGAGGATATAAAACAAATACTGGGTTTTTCCATAGGAATTTCCTACAAGTTGTGACTATAAAAAGACACATGCGTTTTTTCCAGATAGTATTTTTGGTAGTGTAAGACATAGTTTATTTTGTGAGATTTTATCTCCTTCTCTTACATTTTAAGATAACAAAGGGCGTTTGGATAGTGAGTATGATTTAATGGATGGTATAGTGGGTGCAATAGATGGTATTTTGTGGTGTAAGGGATAGATATTTTGTGAGATTTCATCTTCTTGCCTTACATTCTTTGCGAACACAATGCATTTTGGTTAGTGAGTATGATATGTTGGATAGTATAGTGGTGTGATGGATACTAATTTTGTGGTTAAACGATAGTCTTTTTGGAGAGATTTCGTCTTCCTCGTTTTCATTCTGAGATTAAAATAAATACATTTTCGGGTAGTGTGTTAAGGGGGTGTTAAATGGCATAATTAATATAATATATAGTATTTTTTGTGGTGTAAGGGATAGCCTAATTTGTGAAATTTCATCTTCTTTGTTTACATTCGAAGTTAACACATACCCTTTTGAGTGTGTGTGTGTGTGTGTGTGTGTGTGTGTGTATTGGTCTTTGTTTGCTCCTATAAAACTCTCTTTGTCCCTAACAAATTCATTTTACTTACACACCTACCTACAGTAGCGCGTATTCAGGTCAGCCACTTAGACTGTAGTAAAAGCTGACCATGAAATACAAAATAGGGATATATAAATAGGGACATAAAACTAGCTTAATTAGCGACACTTTAAGGACACTATAGAGACAAAAAATATGGACATAGAAAAGCGACATTATAGAGACACATTTAGGGACATTGTAGGGACATTAAAGCTATGCAAAACTTTTAATCCGCATAGCTATAGCGTACCTAATCATATGTCCCTAAACATACAAATATTCTCAAGCGTAACGGATCACATTGACTAGTTCAGCTGACTACTCAAATCGATAAATAACTTGTGTATAATTAACTACATCATCTCGGTTCAGCTGAAGCTAGGAGTGTTTGTGTGTGCATGCGTGTTTGTTTTCGTGTGTGCGCGTACGTTTGTGTGTGTATGTGTTGTTTATCCTTAACAAAAAACACTTGTCCCTAAACTGCAAAAAATAGTGTTTGTGTGTGTGTATATTTTTGTTTGTATGCGTGCGCTACGTGTGTGTATATATGTGTATGTGCGCGCGCGTACGTTTGTTTGTATGTGTGTGTCTGTTTATGTGCGCACATACGTTTGTGTGTATATGTATGTGTATTTGTGTGTATCTAGGCCACGTAAATTTGTGTTTTTTATCTTAACAAAAACACTTATTCCTTCAAAAATAGTGTTTGTGTGTGCATTTTTGTTTGTCCCTATAAAACTCCCTTGTCCCTATCAACTTCATTTCACCTACCTACCTGCATACAGTAGCGCATATTCAGGTCTGCCACTTACAACACTGTGTCCTCCTAATGTCCAGAATAGTGGCATCATTAAAGCTAGAAATTTTTTAGATATAAATATAGACTTGGGTTTTTCCATAGAAATTCTCACAAACTGTAGCTATAAATAGATACTAGAATTTTACAAAAGGAATTTTCACAGGTTGTGACGATAATAAGAAAGTGGATTCTTCATAGGAATTTCCACAGGTTGTAGCTATAAATAGATACATGGGTGTTATCCACGTTCGTCACACAAGCTGAGACCATAAATAGTTACTATTTATCCATTTTAGTCTAAACCAATATAACCTAATGTTCAGGGATATGTTTTGTCTCCGTTAAATTCTGGGACACTTTAGTAATTTTAGCGTTACTTTTAGTCACATCCATTTTGGTATTGATCTTTTCCTTGATTATAGCTATTTATAGTATTATTACAATTATGCAAATTGTCACTCTACATACCTATGTTCAGTTCCCCTTGTCCCTAGACAGGCCCACCCATGTTCGATTCTATGGATAATTGAGACTATTTAGGGACAGTGATATATTCTATGGATGATTGGGCCTATCTAGAGACAAAAGAAACACCCATGTTAAAATTCTCATAATAAATTCCCTTTTCGCTAGACAGTCCCAATCCATTATCACTCTATATCCCTATGTTCAATTTCCCCTTGTCCCTATACAGTCCCAATCCATTGTCACTATACATACTTATGTTCAATTCCCCTTGTCCCTATACAGACTCAGTCCATTTAATTTCCCTTATCCGTATAAAGGCTCAACTTATGTTAAACTTTCCCTTGTGCTGCTATAGTCCCACCCATGTTAAATTTCCTCATGTTAAATTCCCGTAGACCGAAGAGTGGATATAAAATTCCCCATGTTAAATTCCCATTGTCCCCAGAGTGGATATAAAATACTCCATGTTAAATTCCCTTTGAGGATAGAGTGGATATACCCCTTTTTAACATTAAGGTCCCATTGGGCTAGGGCTTTCCCATATACTACTTCTGCTGTATAAAAAATGCGAATTATATACATCGGCTCAAAATACATTAAAAAAATCAGGGCTTCATTTTTAACACTTAACACAATCTTATTACGAAGTACAAATATATATTCATCGCAATATTAGCTGTTTTGCATTGTTTGTTTTGTTTTTGATAATCCCGACATAGATTCTATCACTCGTGATCGTTGTCGTGGCATACATGAATTCAGGTTCAAATCATTGTATCGCTAAGTGATTATCGGCAGCAAAGACGATTTTATGACGTTTCATGGAAATGTAGCAACCGTTCCTGAAATGTATCTTAAAGGATTTGATGAATTATACCGACGTGATGAGCAATTATGTTGATGATGATGGTATGTCAGCAAGAGTTTGATGCCAATACTTTGTATACAATACCATTTGCATGTATAGATACGCAAGATGAGCTGGAGACATGTTGCAACAGCAATTATTTGGACGCGTACTCTTAGAAAAAATAGAACAGGAATTACAGCGCTATGTAGCACTAACGCTATTTAAGCCAGAAACAGATAAAACAGTACAAGCTGCGACAGATGACAACTCTCAAAGAACTGCAAGCAAGTTGATCAAAGGCCAAACAACGCAACGAGCTATTATAGGCCAGCTTGCTCAAACCTTAGATAAGACCATTACTTGATTAAAAGAGACGGTTGATGAAAAACTACTGGATTAAAATAGATTGTTGATGAAAAACTCAGGGTATTTAATTAGATGAAAAGACGAGTGAGGAATTCATTTATGAAAATAGTTATTTGCGAACTGTAAACGTGCAACCAACTAATACATATTTTTCAGCGATACGGGAAGAGATATAAGAAAGTAAAGACGTTTAACAGAATATGAGGAAAATCCTAATACCATATATGTTATGGGAAAGACAAAGCATTTAGTTCTGATCTGCGAAATGTTGCAAACGAACTTCAGGAAGTCGAAAGCTTCTAGAAAAAATTAATGAAAATCTGTACGAAATGACGATAGGACGTTCATGTTTAAAACCTATGCTCCAAGGTTTCAACCAGATGTTTCTGAAATTGATGTTGATGCGCTTCTAAAAACACGCATGGTACCATAGCCCACTACATATTTACAGCAAGTAAATTTTCCCTTGTTGGATCTTTCTGCATTGCATCAGCTGCAAACAGCATTGCAACAACCCGCAACCTTCCGCGATCAAGGATACCAGTTAGATCACCTTCTGCGAAATCGGCAAGGAAAAGGTCAAAGTGAAGAAAAAGGAATAAGGTACTAATATTCTGCCGAGCATGTTACGAGTTAGTTTAAAGCTGTTTGCCAGCAGCAGACAAGCAGACAATGTTGGCGCTGAATTAGATCATGGGATCACATAAATACTAGATCTTAAGCTTCAACAAAAAAATCGCATAATAAAGCGGAAGACACTTTTGTTTTTACAAAGAATTGATATAGGTAGGGTGTCGGAAACACTTCTTTTAGACCCTCAGTCAGCCGCAGGAAGCAATATTTTACTGTCAGACACAACATACCTACTAAGTGGTCATAGGATACTGCCATGAAATCACTTTATGGAACGTGCTTTTATTTCTGCCAACGATGCCCCAACATAGTTCACGATTACTACAGGCGTCTACAATGGTGTGTGGGAATCGCTGACAGATGCAAGAAACAGGTCATACGAGTGAGAAAATCGAAATCGTATTAACTATTCTACTTTCAAGACACAGATGACGTTTCGTGGGGGTTACAGGATCGACTTTACTATAACCAACAACTTAAGAAATATGCAAGGCTTTAATTCACAAGTACAGGGCGTCCATGATGGCGATTTCCTGTCAAAATGAGCGATTTAAGCAACCTACTCATCAGCTGTTCAATTGCCGAAGGATTGTACGATAAAACGGCAGTCATTATCATATGATTTACAGCTTTAGTCCAAATAATCCTCCAGGATCGCTTATAACGGTAACACCATCGCCACTTACCTAGAAACCAAAGAACAATCTCTACAGTATACCAGAAATTTTATTTTATCGACATTTAAGAGTGGTGGTCAAATTCTATAACCGGGTTGTGTAAATGAAGCCAGTACGTGCTTCGCTTAAAAGATAGAAGAAGGGTTTCAATTAACGCTATTTTCAACGATCGCTAAGGCAGTAGCAGGCAGTCAAACGAGTTGCTCCACTTACCCTTGAAGAGGTGTCGCATCAGCCATAGGAATATCAATTGAACAACAGGTTGACATCAAGATCAGAGGTACACCAGTGCAGTAATCTGCTATACTGCAGCGACCCGTTGTTTTACAGCTACACGTAATGCTACAGCCACCTTTTGCAATATAATCTACCATACAAGTTATTAAACATATTGCACCTACCAAAAAAGCGCACATTTGATGACTAGCGCTGTCAAAACATATTATCAAGGGGATGGCGGTGAGCAAATCCTACGTAATCTTAGTCATCGCATAACAAAAATCCCCCACGAAAATATCAATTTCTAATACGGTGGCACGATCTGATTTTAAAAAAGAATGTTTGTGTAATAAGGGTGTATAAGAATGCTGTCAGGTTTTACACCAGAATACTTTAAGCGTTTTGATAATGTTAAGTATCCGGCGGACAAGGACTCACTTCACATGGATAAGCATGGCACAACAGCTATTGACACGCGATATGAAGACGTTTACTCTGTGTAACACAAAACCTTTCTTAAAGTTAGAGGATATCTGCAGACGAATGCTGCTCCACGCACTAGACAATAATTGATGGAAGCTATTTAGGCATCAACGTAATCATCAGATAATGAAAGACGTTAACACTCATGTGTCTGCTGCCAACACCATCATGTACATGATTTCGATAAGCAATGACCACATTAGAAGCTCAGCAACAAATATTTTTTTTATTATATAAAATTGATAATAGTGATCATGCCGTGAGCATCAAATATAAGCAAGGAGATGACTTGATTGCCGATAATACAGTTGCCATTATTTATGGTGAAGCCCAGGTTAATGCACACATCCGTAATGATTTTACTAGCGCAGAAAAAGACAAATTCTAAGCTCGGTTTTGCATTAAGTCGTAATCTCACAGATGATCACCATGAAGTGTTTATGCCTTTATCACTAAAGTCTATGCATGGTATTTGCCGCGATATTGGTACCATTTTTAGAGGGTGAAGTACACACTGTTTTTTTTTTTAAATAGCTGAGCCCAAGACACACTCTCATACATTCTCTCTCTCTCTCTGTCTTAGTTTGGATGCCAAAAATACCACGATACTTTTTATAGTTTAGAATTGGACATCAGTTTTGTGCATGTTTACCAAAAAGCTATATTTTCAGCAGATACTCGTCTGCGCGAGTGTCGCGCCCTTAGCAGCAAGTCAGTGACATGGAGAGTAGCTATTATGCATGACAGCAAGCTGCCTAAACACATATTTGTAGCCATTCAACGCGCTGTACGAGATGAAGACTAGGAACAAAGCTTCCGGATAATTTGACTACATGGCGCTGACTCGTATTGCTGTTAGAGTAAATAACAGGCAATATCCTGAACTCCAACTCGAATGCGACCTGGATTAGAATATATACAGTATTGTCTTTCGTAGTTTATGCTTTAGGAAGCTATGCATGAATACCAGTTTGTTGATTCTGAGCAATTATATAGCTTACCAAAAACCAGCTGGATTTCAATGGCAGCAGTTTTCTTGTGCAGATCAAAGATATTCCAACATTTGAATCAAAGTATTTGGTGTGTACGACGGCACAAATTTATCCACTGCATTTGTCGCCAGTGACATGTAAAAGAAATGTTGACCTGCTCTTCATTCTTTCTTAGACCAAGATATATATCATTAGAATTGCCAAAAAGAAACGCTCAGATGGCACAAAAAATAATGCCGTCAAATACAGTACACACGATGACTTGCTCAAAGAATTTTCTGGTGAAAAATATTATGTTCCGGTGAATGCTATCGAGCAACCACGTTTTGCAAACGGTAATGTAGGATATGATGCGACATTTAATCGCATGATAACGAATTTTTTCTCTCTAGATGATGTCATTAGCACCTTAGCCATTGGCTATATCAGAATATAAAAAGATATTTATTTGCAAATGGCAATGAACCAGTCTTTGCTGACAGATAATCAAGATGTTTTATTCCAACCAACGTAACAATAATATACTGCCATTTTATGAATGCCAAACGTGTTTCCTGTATATGATACTGATGAAAGCGTTTCTCTCTCTCTCTCTCTCTCTCTCTCTCTCTCTCCTGTTCCTGTATTTCACCACATATGTTCTTTGGATGTAACCGTCTCTAGATTAACAATCTTAGTATTGGTTTTGTTCTTATTTAGATGATCAAAACAAGGCCGTTAAGGCAATCAAATACAAAACGGTGCTCACTCATTGTCTTTCTCACAGCATCAGAGTGTAACAAGATAACCGGGTGGGATGTCAGAATTACAACAGAACACTTTTGATGGTGATACAAATACAATGTTTAATGACGAATGACCTGAATGAGAAAAGAATTACGATTAATACGTGCGTAATAATATCCAAATATTGGATCAATTAACATAATCCGCACGAACTAAATAATGCAAATACAACGAAATGACCTTCCACAGTACAAGAACAAGGGGTGAATGATTCACAGTGATTTCACAACGAAAGAATGATGTGTTTTACCGAAATAGTAAAACTGGTATTTTACTCATATAGTAAAAATGTATTCACTTAGGGACAGATGTACAAAATATCTTTACAGTCCCAAAAACACACTGGGTATTACAAACCCCGAAGATTAGCCCACAACTAAAATATTACATGTATGGGATTACACACTCCGTCACCAGCACACATGGCTACCAGTCACACTGGTCAATCAAGCAGTCAGTATTCCAGGTTGGTCAATCAAGCAATCAGTGCCCACCAATCTTGGTCAGCAACGTCCGTCACCGGATACTCGACCAGCAACACTGTTTACTCAGCTCTACGGCTGCTATGGTTCAGCTTAACATCTGCTATGGTCAACTTCTATGGTTAGCTCTGCAGCTGGTACCACGTCGACTCTGATCACTTCGATAACTCTGATAACTTTGGTCACTCTGGTCACTTCAATCAGCTATACAGCTGCTATTCCGATCACTCTGGTCAGCCGAAAATACATCTAACACCGTGTACTATGCATGACACAGGCAAATACGATAAAACGTAATGACGTTATATACGGTAAGGCACACAGATTACATTATCGGCACGATAATTACAAAATAATACATAAGTTCATAAGTGAACCTAACCGTTCCCGACCAGAATTCTACGGTACTAAATGTTTCTTAAAAATGCAACTTTATATATTGCTAATATAAATCTCTTGCTAAGTCACAAACAAGAATAGAAACTATTTGCATGATACTACGTAAGCCGAAACTACATAGAAAATATACAAAAATAAACGTGGTAGTACAATAGTTGTAACTTATACACAAGAAATTAATAACTATCATACCTTAACAGCTGCAGATGTGCAAGACCTTAAAGCTTAAAGTAGACCGCTCACTGACAAGACGTTCCGTAATGTAAACATTTAGTCTTACGGTAAGGCATTTATACACAGACGATAGGATGAACCGAACTCATTATTTCGAAGTGTTTGTACAACATACACAAAATCACCCTCAGATATAGTTGTACACAAAAAAAAAGAAACCACCCGAGTACATGTATTTAATAAATAAAAGGATTTATACAATTCCATGACAGAGCTTGCAACACATACTAAGAAGTTGCAATTATAATCTGGCCGCTTGGTAAAAATGTTCTGTCTCAAAATATTTCTAGCTTTTCCGTCATCATTTCCCTCACACCAAACCATTAATATATAATATATTCGTATCTCTAATTACAACGTTGTATGAAAAGTTTTCTTCTGGAAACGTTGCAAATTGGTAGCAACCACAATAGTGGCTGACGTCATTTGGTACCTTTTACTTCTGCTTGACTTTATGCGCGCTTACAAATCTATCCAAAACCGCTTTGAGATCCACTAAAATGCAATACGTTTGAATTCAATTAAAATTTTATCTAAAACTGACCTATACGATGAAGAAAATGTTTTTTTTTCTCTAATTAGTAGTAAATAGTAGAGTACACTGAGAGTACTGATCACAAGGCGAACCAGGGCTGACCGGAAGTTTTTCATTTAGCAAAACTCGCATACTAAATATTAAGTCCATTGAATGACTGCATGATTTAATTTGTAAAGTAAGCAGCTTCAGAGTTAGCTTGTACTAGTTCTACGTGGAATTGGCGAGGCTCTTGGATCGGCATATGCCTTGTAGCCATATCCTTAACGTATAATACTACTTATATCATCTAGACCAATGACATAATTACCATTGTAGCAGGTACATCCGTGCTGTGAGGCCCGGCCGTCTTGGGGGCCCGGCCCAACCAGAAAATATAAAGTGACAGTAAGGGGGGTACAAAAGGTTTGATGTGGGGGCCCGTGTTGAGATAGTTACGCCACTGATCTAGACGGTAATATACAGCAGATACTGTGTAGAGGATAAGATGCAACCTAAGATATCAAGAAGACAACGCCCATTAGCGAAGCCTGGGTGAAGCACAAACAAGGGTAATCATTTTCATTATGCCAGATCAAACAAGACAAAAAAACAGGATACTGTTCGGGAGACACAATCGCGTGCGATAGGTTATTTTCAGTCGAAGCACGTGATATTCGGTGAATCAATAATTCACACCATTTATTCTATAAGATATTATTGTATTGATTACATGCTATCTAGCTGATAATGTCTAGAAGATACAGAAGATACAAAATAAACAGAAAACATCAAATAATTAATATTCTGAAAATCAAAAACAATGTATGCAGAAAATAATATCCAACATATAATAGCCCAGAAGATGATTTCAAAAGACAATATCTAAAATAAACCACAATAATCTCCAGAAGATAATATAAACTATGAGGCCAAACATATAAAATACAAAAGGTAGTCTCCAATATATAACATATAGTAGATACTATCCAGTCGATACTGTCCAAATATAATATCCACATAATAATATGCAACATAAATTATCCAGGTGCCAATACTCAACAGAGTCAATCCACAAATATATAATCTGCAAGATAATGTCCAACAATTAATATCCAGAAGATACTGTCCAGCAGATGATATTAGAAGTTAATATCCAAAATAATATAATCTAGGAGATAATATCCAACAGGTAATATCCAGTAATATTTTACTAGAAGGTAATAACCACCAGATGATATCTAAAAGATACAATTAAACATAAAATCCAGAATAAAATATCCAATATATAATTGCCAGAGGTTAAGAGCTAGCTGATCATGTTCACAGAAATGTTAGGGTACATAATAATATTAACACAAATAAAATTATGAAAAATGGAAAAGGTACTCTATTTGAAAGTGATATGAAACATTTGTGAATTAGTGTTTAACTGTATCGTGTTTTTCGTTGGGTCTACACTTTTAGATTCATGGATCAAGAAAGAGACAAATGGATGCACACAGGCCAATAGCACTAATAATATATAGAATTGTGCAGCTATCGATATAACCTTGAACTGTTTACAATTTCATACCTGCCTTAGGTAACCTTAACCTTAGTTTTGTTTATCGGACCTATTTCAGATTAATGTATAGGCCGGTTTTGTAAGAAATACCTATAAATTGCTTAAGATTATTGTACCTATCATAATACTAAAATATATATGGGTTTCGTCTCTGCAATTAAAACAAATACTAAAATAAATACGATATTACTAAAGTATGCTGAAAAAGACTGACACAAAATCTCATGTATAAACAAGATAAATAAAATACATACTATTAAAATATGATGAAGCAAGAAAACAGGTCTCATATATTCAACAAAAAGAAAAAAGGAATACACAATTTCAATAGCTGAGAACAGGAAGCAGGATCTGGAAGGAAATGTGTCCTCTTTCTTATGGCTAGATGCTTTCTTTCTTATATCTATCCAAAGGGGAGAGGCTTGTGGCAGTAAGGTGGTGTCATTTTGCAAACAGTCTCCGAAGTTGTATTCACTGCGAAGGTGAAATAATAACATTGGGAGATATGCGCTGGCATTGTATTTTATGTTTTTAATATAAAGAAGGTGAGCGAGGCCAATGGTTTTCCATGAAAATTTGAAAGTCCGTTGTGTTTTTTCATAATATGTTGAAAATCACTGGCCCAGATTTTGACCATCCACCTAATTTTTACGTCCAGTAGCATAGTTTTGCTTGGGAAAATTCTTAAAATTCAGTGGCTTATGTGGCGGGATTTATATATAGTTTTGAAAGCCAGTGGCCTAGGTGGATTTTAATGCATTTTTGAAAGATAGTGACCAGTGGCTTTGGGTTGTAAAATGAATTAGGAAAAATACGAAGATGGTTGACATAGGGTTTAGGGTAAAAAATTAGACGGTTTACCCAATAGTTGGATAATTTGGAAAGTAGTTGATATTTTATTTTGGTCTAAAGTCTTTAAAACTGTTTTCAGCTATATTGTTAAAAAAAAAACATAGACCACCAGCAAACAGTTGAAAAAAGGATAGATAGCTGGCCAAGGTAATGAAATGGTGGTTATTACCAAAAAAATAATCTATATAACTATTCCGAAGTAAACTTCAAAGTCCCCCTCATATAAATGTATTATTGATAATGAATAATTAATAAGAGATGAAAAAACATTTTATTTCATACGCAATCTACAGCCATACTCTCATAGTTCAACTAATATTTCTTATATATTGCAATACAACGATACATTTTCATGGCAAAACCGTAAAAGGACTTAAATTGAGTAAATATCCAATAGTTTGTTTTCACTGTATGGACCACGTTGCATCACTGCATCTATACATTGAAGAACTTTCATAACATACTGTTTAGGGCCTGTGTTGAGTGCATTACTCTCCAGTTTATTTTGCTTTGTTTAGCTTCGAACTGCGAAGGATATATTTAATAATATTGCCACACCTGAAAAGCTGTAATGTATACCAATGATGTAAAACAATTGTTTATATCCCGCCGTATGAAGGACTACGTAATTGCTTACTACATACTTGAAAAGCACGCACGCATTCACGCATTTACGCACACATGCACATACACACAGAGCTCCAATAAAACTGACAGTTCAGTGTCTTGGATCGTACAGACATTATTTTGGATACCGATAAAGAGGTGGCTACTCCCTATATTAAAAAATTCAAGTAAATCAACAATAAGCACAATGTTTACCTTGCTCACACCCGGCGCAGTTTTAAACAAAATAGAGTTTGCATTGCCGAGGTGCAGGAAGTATGTTTTAAGTTTCTTTTTAGTGTTCCTAAGCTGTGAATGCATGAGGGTGTGGAGCTCTGTTATGTCAACACACGCTGGTACCATCTTAATTCAGAGTGTTTGTATCGTATCTTCCCCCACTGGGAAAATATAGGTTGTATAAAAATGTTTTGAGGTCACCAACATTTTGATCTGACACTCAGCTTTTCAAAACGACAAAGACTATGAAATGATGCAAGAAATATAAATCTTTGTTAGAGTTTAAAATCGTGTAAGCTCCGTTCTGTAACATTTCTTTTCAAGACACAAGAAGTGCTTACAATCTTCCCACAACTGGCATTGTTACGACTCTATGGTCTTAAAGTAACTGAAAGAGACAAAGCTAACACATTTTGTAAAACTTAACAATTAATTTAATTTTCTAAGTTCTAAACAATTTAAGACGAACGTACATTATTGTGAATTAAATCCAAAAAATCCTTGCAATTTCTATCACTAGATCAAAGGAAAAGTATTTCGAATGAATTCCAGGTTTCAGTTGTGCTTATGTACCAATATACTAAAGTGTCAGCAGTCTTGACGTATCACATTGGCATTTTACAGAATGTCTTTGAGCAACTTCACAATAACCCTAGAGAATTATTGTAGTCCAAAGTAAATGAGCACTTTGTAATTTCAATGAAAAATCCAAGCAAACGATTCTTCTCAAATTATATCTAAACACAACATTAAATACATCTGCAGACTAATTCTGAAACAAGAACATAGAAAATAGGAATGAATTAATTGTGTACTTTGTCGACATTATATGCTCCTTACGGCGTTACATCCGAGTATTTTCTAAGCAGATCTATGTCGCAATACCTCGCAAGTGACATGTTTCACAATACATCCCCACGTCGCAACAGGACTCACCTAATTTAATCATCCAGTAGTAAATCACCCCAAAATGTCGACAGGTTTAATATTAAGACTGAGTTTAAAATTGTAAACACCTATTCATAGCTCACTGCAATTTACAATCATGCACCAAAAGTTAAAGACACAATATAGATATGCATAACAGCAAAAATATGTAAGATCAAGTTTTAAAAATATCTCGTCAGCTCGTTTCAGTCATGTGGAAATCATACAAAATTTCCTTGTCGTTCTTGGCACGTTTTATTCGGCAATTAAATTTAAATCATGTTCGAACAAAGGCATTATTCATTGGGGTAATGCAAGCTTCCGTCTCGAAAGATATTGGTCATAAACTTTGTTGGGTGCCATAAAACAATGTAATATCGACGTTTCATCACATTAAGAGCCAAGGAATTTCTCCTATGAACTAAGTAACCCTGGCCATTTTGCACATGCATACGAATTAATCCGATGCTGATCAGCGACATCCGTGAGTTAACCAGTTTAATTCGAAATCTGGAACGCAAGATTTGATAACGTCACCGTGTGCACAGAAGAAGCCAATACTGCGGTATGTCGGATAAGGTATGCGATCCGTTTATATACGCTATTCTCATTTTGCCCTTGATATTATGTAGTAGTCGGTCTTGCATTTACGAGTATGTTTTCTTCAAAGGCATAAATGAAATATATTATTGTATGCAAGTTCATATTGTATTCTTACCAATTAATATGGAAATCTGCAACAGCTTGGTTTCAAGTTCGCCCTTCAAAGTATTCTAACGCCGCAGCTGATCAAGAATGTTCACCCGAGTCTTATTATTTTTAAAAAAATCTAATGTACGCTTTTTCTTCACAGATTCGATTAAAAAGCAAGTCTGCCTCTCTTCATTCCCTCTCGAAGCAATTTGTACATGTGTTAATGTTGTTACCTGATTAGTCAGTAACGAATTTTGAGGAATATATCACGTAAGTACTTTTGGGGCACTCCTTTAAAAAATAAACGGAATTACGAACAACTTCGGTGACTGAATTAAAGAGCGGCACTTCTTAATTCTAAACTGAGTACTTTAACATCGTTTAAGTCGAACGTGATGATTTTTTCAAAGAAAGATGAATGTCCCTTTTTTTAAAACAAATCACTTCCTTCCTTCCTAACTTTAGTTAGATTGAAGCATGATGAATTTAGGAAAAACGGTGGCATTGGGGGTTAAGTGTAAATTAAAGAAAAAATGAATCTTTGGGACTTAATACATTTTTGGTGAAGTTTTGGAAACTAAAAGTATTACAATGCTTGTTCAAGTTGCAATTGCTTAATAGTTTTACCTATTATTATTTACAGTAATGTAATACGTACGCATAACAGCTAGAATTAATTACAATGTGTAGTCTCTGCAGTGTTGATTTTGAAGACATATAGCCAAAATGCATTGTTCAATGATCAAAACAGGTACATAAGCCTTAAGCAGCGCACCATCAAATATGTATTGACTTTCTGAATAGTTTATATTGACTATTAAGTAAACTTCATTCCAGGAACTTTGGATTCGAATATTTACTAGATAAGCTAAAATGGAAATCCGAACAGGCAGAATTTATATAGCTCAGAGCGAGAACAGAATCGTTGTTGGGGAATAAAATATTCAGGATAAAATGTCGGTGATAAATCTCTGGTGACATGACCTATCTTCTGAATGTTTACGTGTATATAGGTGGGTACTAATTAATGTACTTAACATTCTCGGCAAACTCTATTTTCACTCAACAGCGGGCCAAGTATGGAAACCGGGCATGGTGGTGGAAATGTTTTAATGATATACTTGATATTTTGTGATCCGTTTTTAGCATGGCATCAAACTGTTATCAGTCAAAAGGTATGCAAGGGAACCAGAATTTATCCAAGATCCGTTGGTTCTCAATGATGTCAAGTTAGATGGTTTGGGAGTTGATGATTGTAAATCTGTATTAATGTCAGTAATAACGGGTAAGCACACATATGCACGTGTCATAAGTCTGATTCAAAAGATTTCATATATTTACCTGAAGGTGCATGAAAGTACATGCAGATTGCACACACACACATTGTGTAATAATATCGATGTAAGGCTAATAAAAGATCCGACTCTTTTACTTGTTTTTTTTTTTTTGTTTGTTAAATACATACAGAGCTGATCCAGATTCATTCCATCTACTAAGGTCTGCATTTGGTAATTTATATTAAGTTTGAAGTAATTTATCGATATTTTGTCAGTCAGTCACCAATGTAATTATTTTTCTGACAGAGAGAGTGGGTTGAACGCCGATTCTGTATCATCTGCTTGATTAAAAAGGAGAAAATGGTCTTTTGGGTTATGTGTCCTAAAATATTACTTCTGTTTAGTCTCATTTAAAATATTTACTCTCTGCTTAAGCTTACGCACTGGAGTGCAAGTCAATTCATCAAATAAGTCAGACGATAGTAATTTGATTTTACCGGCTTCTTAAGCAGCAGTTCATGGACTGGGACTATATTTTATCTCAGAAGGTTATAGGACAATTTTGTATTGCTACGTCTAGCGATTTTTCATTGTATTTGAGAGCATCGTAGTTGAATAAGCATGAGCAAACCAGGATATAGGAAGCTACTCTGAATGAATTCTGAAAAGAAATAAAACTCGTTTCTGAGTGTAGCAGAGAAAATGTCAGCCTATTGATTTATCAGGCGTACTTAGGTATTGAAACTGTCCTGCGAATTATCAAGGTGAAGCTTGAAAGGATATTTTTGTATACACTGTCTGATTTTTTATGCTCTCCTGGGAAGGTTATATACCTATCATTTTCTAACCTTTCCAGTATCCATTTTGTTCGCTCTTTCCGTCGTATTAACATTATTACAAGACTAGGAATACGTGCATGCCTATGTCAGGTGGTGAAATTTATTTGTACACCCACCCACAGAAACTATACTTAGCGAAGAACTGCCTCTACAATTCCCAACTTTCGCCTCAAATAAAAATGTATTGTTTGACATTTTTGTTAATAAAGTCATGTTTATTTGACTGTGTGATATATTGGCAACATTATGCTTAAGATATCCATTTAATTCTCTGTCTATCTCTCTATCTCCCTCTCTCCCTCCCCCCCCCCCTTCTCTCTCTCGTTTCAGAATCAAAAAGCCTGAATCAAACCGTCGAATCATGATCCGGATTGTGGATGCTGACACCAAGACGTGATCCAGCAATGAAGATCGTATTACTAGTTTGCAAAAGGTCTGTGTAAGGACTATTTGTATCATTCTCTTATAATAGCAGACTATTGTACATGAACTAAACTGGATGTCGTCTTGGACAGATAAAACATGTTGTGACCGGCATTGTTCATCCGGGTAGTCGTTACATCTCTATCTAAATCATGGTTTCCAAAAAATTACCTTAGGAGGACGCAAAATAATCGTTTGATTGATTTTCACATTTTAGTCATTTTCAGCAAGAAAAAATCTATAAATAATAAACACAAAAATATTATTGTAATGCACTCTTGATAAAAACATGAACCGCCTAAGCCACTGATTATCAGTTTTGTGGTAATTTATAGCACAGACGTGGCTTAGTGGTCACCAAAATAATTCCTTTAACACAGTCACGACCCCAAAGGCACACTAAAAATGTTATGATCAACAAAAGTCAGCTCTTATCCCAGAATTACGTTAACTATATAATTAATTATGATAAATATTTATACAATCCCCGCCCTACTGCATTATGTATCTCTTGTGCAAAAAAAGAGGGAAGAAACAATTACTTGCATGCATTCTGTGCTGATCTTTTTTTCTTCTGTCGCCTATCGAAATTTGATGGTCCATTTTTGCACATATATGTCTTTCTCATTGTTCATTGTATATCATCAGTATAGGTTTTGTTTCCTTTTTGCAATCATGATATTGTTTGTAATGCTTCATCATACATTAGCACTGTGGGATATTTGGGTTCATTTTATTTTCTTTCTTTGCAAATATTTTCATGCGCCATCATATGTCAGCTGTATAAGTTCTTTTTGAAACAATCGGTGGAGATATGTTTTAAAATTTCTGCTGAGTTATTTTTATCTGCTGTTTTGGAGGCTAACTGTAGGCAGTAAGGTGATACTCAGTTGCATATGCAAAATATTTTAGACCCCTAAACCATTGGCGCTAAAGGCAATTAGCTATATCATTTAGTTTTGCAAACAATGCTTCATATCCTATAAGTAGACTGAATACAATTTCAGTATATTTGCTATCGTAGACGAATAACTTTATTAATAATATCGGATGAGAAGAAGTCCCCACGACTCAAAGTCTCAGTCCCATCCCAATACCATAACAAAATATCTTGACCTATATAAATTTCTTCACGTTTTGTTGTATCAAACAGAGAAAAATGCCACGTAGATTTAATATCAGTCCATACAATAGGTTACCCATCTTCATATATTTATACAGTTTAATTGCCATCTAGGAAGAAATATTTACTATATTGATCAAGGTTAACATATGGAACTGTCTACTTAAACAGTACACATAAACACCAAATAACGATGTCGATATACACGGCTTTTTAAGTCATGCGGATGGTCAGTTGAGGCAAATATACTTTATTGGCAATAATATGAACACTCTAATAAAGCTTATAGATATATTTTGAACGATAGAAATCTTTTCAAAAAGAATCCATAGGCTAAAAAAGCAAAAAGAAAAAGGTAATACAAATATTTTAGGAAATAAATAATCAAGAGAAAACATTAAAGAGACCCACATAATTAGATGAAGGAATGCAATAATATAACGTAAATGCCATTTAATTACAGGCAAAATTATAACGTAAATGCCATTTAATTACAGGCAAAATTATAACGTAAATGCCATTTAATTACAGGCAAAATAATAACGTAAATGCCATTTAATTACAGGCAAAATAATAACGTAAATGCCATTTAATTACAGGCAAAATAATAACGTAAATGCCATATAATTACAGGCAATAATATAACGCAAATCCCAGTTAATTACACGAGAAAGAAACTATGAAATACTTTTACATTCATTAAGACAAAATAGTAGTGGAAAGATTTAAACGAACTCTTATGACGAGAATCTAGAAATATATTAAAAAAATAAACCAAGAAATGGGTAAATATATTACAAAGGCTTATTGAAGGATGTAACAAAATCAGACCAACAATCTATAAACATGTATCCAGTTGAAGCAACAAGGATGATAATAGATGTAAGGTATGGATTAACGTATTTTTGAATATCTTATATACATTTGGATTATAAAATAGGTAAATAAGTTAATATCTCAAAATAAAAATCTTTGTGTGCTAAAGCTATCTTCATTATTTCACGGAAGAAATGTTTCCAATCAGAGAAGAAGTTGAACCGAACTTTTATAAAGTATTAGATATAAAATTACACATATTTGTTCAGTATAGGTCTAGCTAGATTTAGCGATTCTATGTAATAGATGAAGCTGGTGTACATCACTATGAAAATAAATATCATTAAACATGATCAAAAATATAACGAACAAAAATGTAACAGAAATCTGAATTGAAGAATTGTTGATAAACTAGATGCAACCTTTAGTGGTAAGTAAATATGAATACATTTTTTATTTTTTGAATGAGAGTTATTTAATCTTACAAGTTGATAAATATAGACCAATAACAGTTACGCTATACGTATATTCCAGATTCAAGGATTTGAAGATTGAAAACCTAAAACCTTGGATTACCAATTAACGTGTTTCTTGCTAAGTTTGAAAATGATGTTTCTTACTTAAGAGTTCAGTTTGATGATGCGTAGTAAATGATGTGTTTTTCGTTTCTATTTACATTTTGTTCGTTTCGCTTGCCACTAAAGATAAAACATAATCTTCAAAAACGTACTGTTTCTTCCTGTAGTAATTCAATTCTATGCCGCAAAGCAAATATTAATTACACGTATGTTATTCGTTCACTATGCATTTTGTTCATTTCGCTTGCATTTTAATAATATCGATTTTAATTTCTTTTTTAATTCACAATTATATTGCAACATCTCTAGAAACGAATTTTACTTTAACTGACTCTTTGGAGGACTGGTTAACAGGATTCTTCGTCACTGACTCTTTTAAGTCCTTTCATAATTAAATATATAGCAAGCACTCTAACAACACCTACCGCAGCTATCAAGTAATTAACATAATCCAAGAAATATTTGCGTCGCTGTTTCTTTCTCAGTAGCCCTAGTATTTTGTATTTTGTTTCTTCTGTTCGGCATAAAATTCCCATAAATGTTTTCCAAGTTTAAGTTTACCCTATTCTTAATCTCTTTTACCATCAAATACATTTCCAACCCTTCGCTAGAATAGTATCCATAGCTACTGATTATACTAAGTAATTGCGTTCTGGTATTCGAAAGCTTGCACTCCGTCCTGAACATCATCCAATAATACCTACTCTGCGTCCTTTACCACCAGCTGTAAAAAGCTAAACTCCTCAATCTACATTTTAAGTTCGACAAATCTTTATTGAACAATACAAATAAGATATCACAGTATTTCGATTATATGATCTTAAAGTAAGTAACAGAGAAGAGCGCAAACCAGCAAGTTTTGTAATAATTCAATAACGATTTATTTCGTTACAATACACAGTGATATTTAAGAAAGAACTGACAGTATTGTGAATTAAATGCCAAATATTCCTTAAAGATCAATCGCAAGTCCAAATATATCACGTTCCAGTTGAATTACAGTGGCATTCCAAATAAATTCCAATATTGAATGTGTAATTTGCCTGTGGTCTCTAACGTGCTAATTTTTCAATGACCTGGATTGTGATGTTGTGCTAACACTCCTTTGAAGAATCACAATAATGATCCAAAATGTCCTTGTCTGAATTCACCATCGTTCCAGATCAACATGCGAGTTCAAGAATATTATGGAGCACTTTGAAATTCCAGTGAATAATATTTTGAATAAATAATTCCACCTAAATTAAATACTGAACACAACAATAAGAACGACACTGCTTCAAATGTTAAAGCAAGAATGGGTAACTGTTTTCTTCAAGTAAACCACATTTTATAAAAACCTAAAACGCAGTAACAGAGGGAAAATGCTTCCATCGTAATGCTTTGAAAATTATCAACACATTTAGGAATTTACAAGTGAAAAGATGATATGTTGCATTCAGATAGAAGTGAACTTGTTTACTTCCATAGATAATGATCTGAATATTTATTCCATCATTCTAGGCAAATAATAGGTATGTTATGTTGTTTACAAAATATAAATATCACTTATCAGGTACCAATTATGTTGATTTTGGGCAAGGTCAAGTACAAACTAGAGATGTTCACAACATTTAATCATTAAGAAAAGCCACGAAACAATACAAATTAAACATACATAACATTAGATATTTAAAATTAAGTAAAGACGAGTATCTATTACATCAACTTAATTTTAAAAATTATAAATAAAACACTGTATTACAAAGAAATTGTGAAGCCTGATCCTAAAGTAGCTAAGATTGTTATCCCGGAAAGATATTATATAATATCACTTGATATGAACCAAACGAAAGTGAGGTTGTGCTAAAATCAAGCTGGAGATGAAAAGGACACACACACACAAATAAACATACGAGTGATCGTGATTATTTTATGACTTATTATTACATATCAACAATAATCGATGAGAGAACATTTATATACAGGTTTGGAATTGCGATACCATTTCTCATTCTCCATGTATTGTAAAACAAAAGTACTCTAAATCTATGTGGATAATATACACGAGACATAAATTTAAATTCAAAGCACACGGTGTGATAAAAAATCGTTTGAAGAATCAGGCAAACGATTCGAAGACTCAAGTAGACAAGTTAACAAAACAAAAAAACGACTCATATAGGTAAAAGTATTATATTTTATCCTTTAGCGTGTGAATGGAAATGTCTGCCAATTAAATTATGGACATCTAGAAGATCAGCAAGCAGTGCTTCTTCTTTCTATGTAACTCACTATTTCGATCCAGTTAAGCAGGACTGCGAAAACATTTAAAGAGTTGAAACTATATTGCACTGATCAATATTGTTTCGTATCCAAGCCATTATTTATGTTTGGTGAATAAGTACGTATTATGTGGTTTACAAAATATAAATATCACTTATCAGTTACACCATTATATTGATTTTGTCAACAGACGTGGAGCAGTCGATGATCATGAAAACCACAAGAAAATGAAACTTCACCAAAGAAGAAAGATCCACTTGCATTTGAACTGAATGGATATCTTGAGACGCGTTCAAACATATTCGAATGATTTAAAGCAAAGAAGTTTAAACAGGATATAAGATAAATCTTAAGAATCACAAGATGATACAAGTTCGCAGTGCTCTTACAAAACTGACGACTTGATATGTGGTTGGATTTTTATCTGGGCTATGGTGTTAACGTATACGAAACACAGTCGGTTACATAGTAAAGCTTCCCATCCTGCGTAAACACGATCATTATAAGCAGTTAATATAGATAAAATACCTCCAAACTCCAATTCAAGAAATGGTGCAAACGTATTCTGTAATATGTGCCGAGTGAGACAAACTACATAATTGACACTATTTATCATGTAACTTTAACTCGTCTCCTATAGTCGTTCACACAATAATTTTGAAAATTATACTCAGATGTCGATTGGTTCACATAGAAATCGATGAATTAATAAATTTGATTATTCCAAGTTTCATCAGCCAGTAAAGATTTAGCTAAGAAAGTAACTAAGTAATAACTCGCGAGAGCCACAAATGAAAACTAGTGAATCTAACGATAATTAGTTTAAAATTTTGAAAGGCAAACTGAAGGAAACTGTTAACTTTAAGTACACCACTGAACCACAAAGAGACTGATACATTTGTGTAAAGAATTAACGAATTCGCTATAGAAGGAAAATAAATAATGCAGTATATTGAGGAACTGATAGGGCTTGAAAGAACTTAAAGGAGAAATAATTGTGGAAAAATTTATAGCACTATGTGATTATTTTGATTTATTTTTGAAATTTATTTAGTTAAGCATTTTATCTTCATGAAATAAATAGCACTAAAATTGACACTTATGGTTATTATTCCTATTTGATAGAGTCGCCCTCTGTTACACTTGTTTCCTACAGATATAATTTCATCATATGTTAATGGTCATTACAAAATAGTAAAATTAGGTACCATAAATAAAATATTAGTTTTAAGGATGAAGACGGAAAAACAATTTAATTTCCATTATATATATTCGAAGAATTGGGTAAAAAGGGTTTTGTATTAGATTTTAGAAATATGTTGAATACTTGAATACAAATCCAAACACGTGCATGTGTTTGATATTTTTTCCAGTAAGGAATATACAGATGGTAGTCAAGTAACTGAAGGTGTTTATATGGTGATTGGTGTCCAGAACGTAAGGAATATATTGGTGGTATAGATTCTATAATTACTCGTAATTGCTATCTAAAAACCAAAGGGTCATTGTCTATTTTTAAACCTGACATTATACCTAAAACATGGCTTTTATTTAAGGATTTAACTATGCTCCGCAAACCTTTGCTGGATAAAATTCAACATTAGGCACTGTGTTAATCAAATAATAACACTAGAGTACACAATATATTCAACTTATATCTCGAAATAATGGATCGATTACCAATTAAGCTCATATTTGTTTTCACGAGTAAACATTCAACGTTTAGCTTACACAATGAACCTGGATATATTAATAGGTTTGGATTTACCGTAAAACATTCAAGGACAATTTTTGAACTTAATATTCTTTTGATTTACCTTGAATAAAAGTAACGATTTTTGGATTTTAAAGCAGTGATTCTTCTGTGATCTTAACACATAACCACATTATATTTTTCATTCAAAATACCTTTATAGCGTATCCGGATTATCTGGAATTAATAGAAAATTGTAGGAATGTTAATAATTGTTACCATAAAGGTTATTTTAATTCTTGCAGTTTTTATTAGAGAGAAATAAATTTATATTTTAAATTATACAATAATTGCTATTTTTACTCTTTCTTTTTACGTTGTTTAAGCTTCTTGGTCATAATAAGATTACGGGATGTAAATTTATTTTAAATACTTGAGGGACTTTAATTTCTTTTGAATATTTTAAAGATTTTAATTGCTTTAATATTTCAAAGTTAAATTTCACTTTATTTTAAAATTTTCTTATTCTCTGGAACATTGATTTCACATTTGGTAAGTTTATTGCGAGACCAACAAGTTTTCTCCATGAAATCCAAAGTAGTGAATTGTATTGCAGATACTATCCAGGAGAAAGTATAGTTCATAAAATAAGGACGAGTTACTTGAACTTGTCAAGCATTATGATTTTGTTGGGGTTAAGGTTTCTTTAACGAAACCAGATGTCAAGTATATTTTGATTCTTTATTTGGTAGAAACGAGCGTTCTTAATGAAGCGTTTTTGGTTTTGATGACGATGTCTCAGTCTGTTTCCAACAGGAAATTAAGGACATTGGCATTAAATTACCAGGCGTTCGTAAGTTAAAAAAGTTTCAGCTTCAGCAAGAACAGATGCAAATACACAGAGAGAAGAAATATTTAGAAATTCAAATGCAGAAAGAACAAATACAAATACAAGAGAGAAAGGTGGAGAGAGAAATGCAAAAGAAAAAGGATTATAGAGAAAGGCAAATGGAAATGCCAAAAGAACATATGCAAAGGCAAGAGAGATACAGAAAAAAGAAAGAAAGAGAGAAAAAAGACAGAGGCATATAGATGTAGTTTAAATCAAATGGAATTAGAACTGAGAAATAAAGCACTCTTCTCATGTATACACATTTTCAAGTTTTCATATTGCCAAGAAAACGAGGTTGGACACCCATTTTAGAGAAAATGAGGTGACAACTTTTTTTTAATTTTGAGAAAATTGCAGAAAATTCGAAATGACAAAGAGAGCATTGGACTCAGTTATTACAAAGTTTATTTACTGATAAAGCGAGTGATTTATCATTATCAATTATCTGAGGTTTTCATAATCTTGTCGACCCTCTTGGCTGTACACAATCTATTTAAACCCGGGTTCTTTTCCAAAGCAAATTCAATAAGAGTCTGTATAGTTTCTTTAATACAATTTATAAACCGTTGAGGATAGGCCTCAGGCACCATCTGGTAAACCTTCAAGGCATATTCTTCGACCACGTCATAATCACTATTTTCATCAGATTTGGTTATAGAACCAGTGATTGAAGGACCAGAGACCTCTTTGCCTGTTGGGGGTATACATTTGTCACCAGTTAATGACCTAGCTGGAAATAAGGTAGAGGCGAATTCACTTGCGAATGATAAGCCTTGCATAGATCAGAGAGTTTATACTATTAAAGTTAAAACCACTGGTTTATATCCATTTTGTGAACTTACTTGAGCCATGACAAAGCATGATTTTGAGAATGGTGTTGATGAGGATGTTATTCTCTTAGCTGATATCGTTATGGGTCAGTCTTTTAATGAGGTCACTTTTTCTCTTAGTTAGGATCAATGAAGAGATATTGATCATATTGGTACTCTTTTAGGTACACATTTATTCTAATCAGGGTGATAATAAAATCACTAGCTGTCACACAGTTTGTTACAAAGGGATGTGCCGAAGAAAGTAACAGGAATGAGTGAAAACAAAACGTTTTGCAATTTCAACAAATAACTTCCCTAAGATACAAAGTGAAAAGGAAGAAAGTAACTTACGCTATTGCGAACTAAATCGAAATGATCACAGACATGCTAACACATGTCCTAATGATTAATGTTCTGAACCAACTTTAGTGGTATTCAAAAATAAATACAACGCTGGAAGTATTGATGTACCTGTGATGGCCTGAATACTTATGACGTGTCAACATTCCTTTAGTGAATCGCAATAATAATATCCAACAATAAATTCTTGTTTGAATTTCACTTTTAATCCTATTCTATTTTCAAGAATATTATTTTCGATGAGCACTTTGTATTTGCAGTGAATAATATTTTGATCTAAAGTCTTATGTAGCAGTAGTCGTTGATAAAACGGTTTCTCTAATCCTTAAGGCTTTTATAGTAAACATGGCTAAATTAGTCATCAGAATTTTACTAGTATCATTATGTATAAAGGACCTAAAATTTTCTAAATGTGGATTTTTATATACAAAGGTGGTTAAGTATTTTCTTCGTATTTCTCCATATAGCGGACAAGCAGTAATAAAATGGAATTCATTTTCGATGTTAATGTAACAAATTTGACATAATCTTTCCTCGTAGTAGATACTTTCATATCTTCCGGTATTACCTCTGATTGGCAAGTTCCACACTCTAAGCATATTGTTTATATAACAAAGATCGTTATCTCCCAAGAATTATAAATATTTTTGACACGTAAATTCTACTCCCACTAACCTATAGATATATTGTCTTTCATCGATTTAATCTGCAGCTTTTGCCATGTTGTGTATATTTGATTTAATTATATCTGATTTAATATATATTTATTTCAATTTAATTGAGTGTCAGTTTTAATTTTTTTATATTTTTATTACATGTTATTGTAATGTAAATTTATTCACTAGAGATGATATTTTTTTTCAGAAAATTGTTCGAGCTTGACTGTTCGTTTTGTAAAAAAAACCAGGCGTTGATCTAGATCCTGACCTTGATTCAAAAATTAGTAGCAACCACGTAAACATGTTATATTTTTATTTTAAATTGATTGGATGTTGTCGATGTCATGATGGGGCTACGTGTTTAAGATGTAAACAATTTTTTTTTTATTTCTTAGAGTAAAATGATTGGTTTTCGTCAGGGCCAGCAGGACAAGCAGTGATACTACTTGTCCTCATGATCTTTAACAAGTACATAATTTCTAAGGGCGTTATAGGACATGATCACGTGACCCACTTTTGCGTTTTAGAAGACGATATAACCTTTGTTTTGGAGATTTATTTTCAGTAGAAAAGTTTGGCTGTTACACTGGAAGTTGTATATTGTGCTGTTTGGAGTTATTTCAAATTACTTGGATTGGAGTCATTTCATATTATTTGGATTCAAAAGGATTAATTCTTTTCTTCCTGGAAAATACGTGTGCTCATGTGAAATTGTTGAACAAGGACAGTTTTTATAAACATTTATTCAAATTTCCAAAACCGGAGTGACAATTCTTGTTTCTACAAGGAACTGTAGACTTCAACACTACAGGTTACAGCATACGTCATCGTCTTCCATCTTGGATTCTTCGTCGGGACTGGAACTTGAAATTAGTAGAACATTTTGTTATTAGAACTACTAAAATTTTATTCTTGGATTATTTTTGGATTTGATTCTATAAAACAGCAAATTCTTATTTTTTTCATTTTTTACTGAATTTTTCCAGAGAAATAAATTATTATATTTTTTCAAAGCTTGTGTTACTGTTTATTCGAGCCTAAACGCGTGACATAAGAACCTAAAATATTTTCACTTCTCTGGCTGAACAATCTAAAAAAATATTTTCATTATTTACACCCTAAGTACACTAATCATTGCCAAATCCAAATGTAAATAGAAGCTTTCTAACATAGCCCAGCAATCACAATTTTCCCCCATCTTAACTGTAAATCGTAGCATTGTTTATGATATCTGTCTTCTGACATTTTTAGAATTCTTAGCCAGTATTTCAATATACATTTATATCTTATACACTGCATAATAATTCTTCCTAATGCATTATATATGAATGCATTTGGAGTAGACTTAGATGTACCAAGGATATATTTACAAACTGACAAATGAGTTTTTCCAATATCACTGGCATCATAAAACCCCCAAACGTCAGTTTCACAATTTAGTATGGGGGCTATCTTCTTGTCAAACAGACGAATCATTCCAGTTACGGATAATATGCCAAATTTTTAAAGACTTTGTTTCAATACATACACAGCCTTCATCGCCTGCAAGGATAAAGTTTTCTGGCACATATACCAAAAGTGTTTTTAAGAAAATATGCATCCTATATACTTATAATATGATTCAATCTTTACGTCTGTATGGCCAGAGTACCATTGTTCGTAACTTCTGAGATAGATGTGGTTTTTAAAGCTATTATGTCAAATACCCCATGATTAATGAAAATAATGACCACAAAACATCGATTTTTTTATCGCACAAGGAAAAAAAGCTCCTAGCCGATTTCGCGCTCGGCAATTTCCGTTAGACAAATCGGAAGTGACGTGCTGCAGGGAACTGAACATTTCCACTTTCGTTGTTAGTTGCATTCTGTAGATGGTACCGTGCGTTATTCGACCAGTGACATTTGAGAGACGACGATTTCGATACCGTCTATAAAATTAAAGAGTCGCCTGGTATTACGACCATCAGACGACTCCTGCCAAATGCAGTACCAAGCGTGTTTTCTCCGGGAACACCAGATCAACAAAAATCATGGATTACGGCAGGGCAAACAACATTTAGACCGAGAGAAGCTTGTACAGAAGCGAGAGCTAGCGAGGGTAAAATATTTTTGTCTCTTTATCATGCCATATTATTGGTTGTCAGCCCCTACCCCTCGCCACAAATATACATAGCAAAAGAACGATCAATGGGAGAGGGCGATTTTAGTGGGAGTGTGTTTTCTAACAGTAATAGCCTCATCACTACATCCCTACAACACAAAATGAATCATGGTTTACCATGACGAGTATTTGTGTGTGTGACCCTTGAATTTTAGTTTTGCCCACTCCTCCATTATTCTCCCCCCTCCCGCCCCGAAAAAATAATTTGCATGCTCATGCTTATTTCATGCCTGTTCAACAATAATAATAATGACAAAACAAGTTTTCAGCTAAGGCCAAAACGTTGTGAATAATTGATGTATTGATTGTGTTTAATTGTAAAGGCCAATTCCACCACCCGCACCCCACCCCACCCCGCTTTCGAGTTTAAGCACTGGGAGTAAATTACCATGTTTGCCAGAATATATACAACTGTGTCAATGGATGACGGCCTAGGTCAGAGTCAAACACACAACTCATTGCTTGTGAGTGTGAATACTTATGTCTAGATATTTTAGGTACTGAATGAGAATTTTAAAAATAAGCACCCAGAAGATAATCCACTAGAGAGAACTGAAGACAGTACATGGTGTGACATATCCTATGGTGCATTTTGATGTCACAGTGGACTTTCCATTCATTCCCTGTTGACATGGTTTGTATAGCTTCATAGCTGATATGGATTCCTAAGGCCTCACAAATTGTATCAGCATATGAGTCAATAATTAAGTTATGTATTTTTTTTTATTGCGGAAGAACTACAATGTATTGGTAATATGTCAAACTTTATGACCAACCCTTAGTTGTAAAAATAAGCAAAATGGTTTGGTGCATTTGTCAACTATTGTTCAGACATGCAAAAGACTTCATGTGTGCCTACCATAACTACTGCAAAGTCATGAAACACATACTCTTATTACAGGGACTAGATACACCATCATGCAGTATTGCTGTTCAAAGTCAGACTGTTTATGTTCATGTACTCGAAATTCCTTGCAATTTCCATATTGCTGAATGTAGGTACAGTATGCTGCTTCGAGGACATATTCATCCAAGCATACTGTATGAAATCTTGGATTAGCAATGAAACAATCCACCCTGACCTCCTCAGTCTTATTCAAAATCATAATCTCTTCACAGCATCTACACTTCTCGACTGTTTCTTTACGGCTGCAATTTCCACAGGTACACCAATATACATGGTAAGTATTACACTCCATCATTCAATATTGTGTTAGTGAGCAAACTTGAGGGTAAAATGTATGAGAAGTTCTTGCATGTTAAAGTTTGATATATATGTATACGTGATACATGGTTAGACTTTTGTTCTTCCTTATGTACCACAATAACATAACAATAATAAGCAATGTATTATTTTTGTTG
Organism: Sinohyriopsis cumingii; assembly: GCA_028554795.2. NCBI lineage: Eukaryota > Metazoa > Mollusca > Bivalvia > Unionida > Unionidae > Sinohyriopsis > Sinohyriopsis cumingii. The sequence continues at coordinate 93,663,033 of CM068824.1, forward strand.
TTGTTGATGTTATTATTATTATTATTATTATTATTATTTTCAAGATTTTATTTCCCCATAAATATGTATACTTCCTTTGTCACTAGTTTTATACACCAAGACCCACAGAGAAAATATATGTTTCCTAAACTTCTGGATACAACAGGTCTATGATTACTTTTTCATTATAATAAAATTCTTAAATTTTACTATCTGTGGAGGGTAGTAAACAATCACACCCAAAGTACATTTAGGGTCTGCATTTCTTCACAGTTAAAAAGAACAAACTTGTCATAAAGTTAATAAAGTATTTATTTCTACATCTCTCACAGTCTGAGTCTTAAGTGTTTAACTTTCAACACCACTAGTTACCGATGAACCACGCCCACATGACAATCTGCTCTGAAGACATCCAAGATTCGCCCAGATTTATGCCCTTCTCTTTTCATTATGAAATTGAAATAACATTAAAGAAAAATAAAAATAATGATAATAGTAATTACCAGAATGAATAGCCCAAGCGCTACTCAGCCTCATTATGCCATATGTCCTCTTTAGGGTCCTCGTCGACGTTCTCGTCTCGTTCCGTCTTGAATTGGTAATGTCTCACTCAGGGAGCAGAATCTTCTTAAGATTCATCACGTTCTATGAGTTCACTTTCCTCACACGACGAATATGAGCATGACAAATTTGCCATACATTCGCTTGAATCATCACTAAATTAGCCATCACCACATAAGTAAACTTGAGGAACTTCCCGACAGTACGTCACTTCCAGAAATCGTATTATCACCGGAAGTATGCAAATATTTCCAGAGTGTTTTCCGTTAAACGTCTGTAAAGGCACATCTTATCTTGATTTTCTTCTTTGTGAGTTAAAATATGCACTTTTAATGCACATTTCTGAGTTATTTAGCGAAAAATGAACATTCTGATATATTATGCGTATTACACTCTAGTAGACCACTCCGGTGGCCTAGTGGTTAGAGCGTCCGTCTCGGAAGCGGGAGGTTGTGGGTTCGATCCCCGGCCGAGTCATACCAAAGAGTTACAAAAATGGTACTAACAGCTGCCTCGCTTGGCGCTCAACATTTAAAGGTTAGTGTTAAGACTGGTCGGCCTGGTGTCAGGATAATGTGACTGGGTGGGACATCATGCTACATGTCTGCGGCATGATGTCCCAGTGCTGGACATCACTATAAACTGCCACACTGCAGACATCGTAGCGATATGACTGAAGAATTGTTACAGCTACGTTAAAAATCCTAATCACACACACACACACACGCGCGCGCGCGCGCACGTACATACACACTCTAGTAGACCTTTAATTTCCACTTTAAGCAATATGTCTAGAACATATTGAGCATATTTAGCAGACAATGCCATGTTTCCTTCAGCTAAAAAGGGTTTCAAATCATTCACAGATTAGAAAAGAGAGAGTACAGGAGATAAATTACAACCTTGGCGCACACCCAAATGGCAATTAAACACATTGGTAATAAGTCTGTAGTACTTAGCACATGCCTTTACATCAGTATAAATTGCCTTAATGATTCTTAACATTTTTCAACTGATTGATTCACTGTCTAGCTTTTGGTACAGTAAATGTCTCTCTATCCTATGAAAGTCTTTTTCGTAGTCAGTAAATACTGCACAGACTCTACCCTACGTTTTCTGAAATATTTACAAATTAATGTATATAATATAAATATAGTATCTGCTGTGGAATACTACGCTCTAAATCATCCTTGCTCTTCGCCCAGTAATACGTTTTCCTCCACCCATTCATTTATTATGTTATTGCTTTCCTTAATACAGGTAGTATACTAATGCCTCTGTAACTGTAGGGTTCATTTACATCCCTTTCTTCAAAATTGGTATGATGATAGCTGTTGACCAATATTACGGGTAATAACCAACATCGAATAGTTTATTAAATAATATTGTTAATATTGGTGCTATTACGTTGCTCGTACATATAAAGAAGACGCTGGATAAAGCATATATCCCCCCAGATTTGTTATGTTTCAGTTTACTCAATGCTAGGCATACCTATTCTTAAGTGGTTATTCTGTCTAAAGTCTAGTGAATTACTTGAATGTTTTCGGTTTCCTGTATCTGGTCAACAGAACTGGAAAAAATAAATAATTCCGAAAAATATTCATACCAATTTGCAGACATGATACTGTTTTGCATACCAGTGTTTGGGTTCTTTACACGGCGCCATAAAAATTGTGTATCTTTAGAGTATGATGCAGATAAAAGTGTTTTTGTGTGTTTCAATTTATATTGCTTTTGCTTGCTTCTTGTAAGATATTTATACATATTTCTATAAAATTTATAATCTTCAAGTGATTCACTTGTATGTTTTAATCTAAACTGTTTTAGATATATTAAGGCTTTGCTTGCATTTGGCATTTGTGCAATCTGTATGAAACCAAGTCTGACATTTAACAATTCTTCTTGGAGATATCACAGCTAGAATTTGCTTTTTATTGATGGATTTAATTGCGCTTCCTGCATGATGGTAAATATCAGTAATTGTTTCGACGCATTCATTAAGTGTTTTATTTTATATATCATTTAAAACTCTTATCCATATTTTGAGATCATAGATCTTTGCAATTTTGGATACAAGAAAGACCTTCTTCCTTGTTCCATATATATTTATTTATTTATTTCGTTATTTCAACAAAGCATATTATATCAAATGTTTTAACATAGTTAATAAAACCAGACCTCTCCTCCCTCTCTCTCTCTCTCTCTCTCTCATCAGATTCAAACATTGATCTTTCATGTTTAAGTAATTGTCTCATATATGGATCATTTAATTCTAGTTCTGATTTTGTTTTCCATCCAACTTCAAACTTCTGTTGATTGCTACTGTTATAATTGGAGTAACAGCTACTATGCTTACACAATTAAGGATAAAGTGTATTGCACTCAAACCTTCAATAACAGATGATATTGGTATCACCGCCTCTCTTGCGTTACCATAAAACGTATAACTCTTCGTAAATGCAGAACACAATGGCATTAAACAATTTTGTAATTCTGTATTAATGAATATTTGATATGATTATGTTATATTATATGTGTTGCGAACCAAAATATTGATAATTTCACTTGTTCTGTTACTTTTTGTCACTGGGTACCAGAAATACACACGTACATTCCCGTTATAAAAACGTCAGTCTAAAAGTGTTGAATGATTCACGGTAACAGAAGAGTTGATCTACTAAAGTGAGAATATTTTGTGTAACATCCTGGCGTAATGTTATACAAGTTTTATCATTGAAGAATTTGTCATCACTCGTACGGACTTTATGACAATTCAAAATGCTGGTTTCGATATAGTTTCTATATTTAGTTCAAGTTCCGCTTTTCTATCAGTCAATTTCACAACGAAATTTAGTTTTTTTATGAACCAATCTTCTTTTTCCTTATGTGAGAAAAGAACCACCACCATTGACAACATTATTCTTTAAGTATCATACTAGAACTGGCCTTCATTATGAATTCGTAATTGGAATTGAGGTAAGCTTTTTATTTATTAAATCCTGCATCCATCACGTCTTGCAAGTTTTATTTCATTAATTATCAATTGTCTTGTTTCTTTTACACTCTTCACAGCCAATACAAACATTATCTCTGCCAGATGTGCATTAAAAAATGAAAGAAAAACAGTAAACGTCATCTTGTTCCTCAGTTAAAGCTATATTTCCGTTGAGAATGTCAACCATCGCACTTCGTCAGGGTAACGGAAAAGAGTGAAGACAACAAGCTTTGTATCATTTAACAAATAATTTATTTCCCTAGACTAAAAAGTAAAAAATGAGAAAAAAGAACTTACGGTTTTACGAATTAAATCCAAAAATAATCTAAGAATTAAAACACAAGTCCTATCAATGAAAAGTTCTAAGTAAATCACAGTTCAAATCCCGATGGAAATCCATAATGCAACAGGCAGCGTTGTTCTGATGTGTCAACAGTCTCTTGTTGAATCACAGAAAATATTATTCCAGTGTTTTATATATAATTCCGTATGAATTCCGGTAAATGTCTTTGTCCACGAATCAATTTAGAGCACTTTTGTATTTCTAGGGAAAAACAATCTCTTGAAATCAATAATTTGAAAAAAATAAAATTCAGCCCAAACTGGTTACAAAATAATACAAATCAACTTGTCAGATGTTAAAGCACAACTGACAGAGTTCATATCATAACATCAGTTATAATACTAACTAAAACGCAAAACAGATTCCCGGATGGGGGTCAAAAGTTCATCCTTCTGGAAAAATAGAAGTTTGCTTACGAATTGATACGTTCTTCACGTCACGTAGTCCAGGCATGACCTTGACTAAACTTAATGTTTTTACTCTGAGAAAGAATTTTTTAAAATGTTGTTTCCCAAAACTGTCACTGATTTTAAGGTCAGCAACTAAGTACAATGTTTCTATTATAAGGTATTTACATCAATGAAATAATTTAAAAAATCAGGTCAAACAGACCTGAACTTAATTCTGAAAAAATCAAGTCCAGTAAACAATATTACATTACAATAACATGTAATGGAATAAAACTAACAGACAAACAGTTAAAATAAATATGCATGACAATATAGATATCTCTATTACGTCTTTTGGGTGTTAAATATAATGGCACCATCGAGGGATTTACTTATATTTTGGAGGAGTAGACAAAATTCGTATTCATTGCAACTGATTACGGTTACTGCTTTTATACTAGTTATCGATGTATCCAAATTTAATTTCTTTGTTAGGTCATTTTCTTCTTTTGGTGAATAGGATGATGTGACTTTATCTGATTTTATATGTAAATCACCTTTTATTCATGTCACCGGCTTCATGTACATTGGTGGTTTGCTTAACTTGATAATTTGTTGACAACTATTTGGTGAACATAACGTTTATTAGTGCACTCATTATCATGAGCCGGACCGTTGCTGTTGATTATAAAATTATGACTAATATTCAGTTCTCTAGTTTTTGGTACATACGTGCTTTAATAATATATAAAATGCCACCTCTCTGTAAATAGTTTATTGACACCGTCTTTAATATCAATATTTTAATAAAATTACAGTTTATATTGATAGTGTTTAAAAAGTATAGTTGTCCTCACTGCTAGGAGTCAATGCTCTTAAAATAAGTAGCGGAAAAGAGTGAAAAACAACAAGAGTTGTAAGAGTTAACAAATAATTTATTTCCTTGAATCCCAATTGAAAATGAGAAAAAACTTACGATATTGCAAATTAAATCCCATTTTAATCCAAGAATTAAAGACACGAATCCTGATAATTTAAAGTTCTGAATAAAAATCAGTACATGTCCCGAAGAAATCCAAAAACTGTAGGCGATGACGTGTCTGTTATAGCTTATAAAGTGTTGATGTATCAACAGGCATTTGTTGAATCACAGTAATATAATTCCAGTTTGAATTCACTATAAATTCCAGTGAATAACTCTATAAAAGAATTTTATCAGAGCACGTTTGCATTTCCAGAGAAAATGATCACTTGAATTCAATAATTTGAAGACAAAATTCATCCCAACTTGACACAACATAATACAACTTGACACAACATAATACAACTTGAAAGTATTAGATGTTAAAGCTCAATGCTCAAGTCCTCATAATTACAAGATTATATAGTTCTCTAATTGACCTGAGGTCACAATTAGCATTACCTATAAAAAAATAACAATAACTAGTGGAAAATAATCTTCTAGAATGATCCTGATGTTCACAAAATCAAAACCAACATCTGGATTAAACTCAGTAAATTCCAAAACTTAAACCTAAATAAACATATTTACTTCTATTAAAAACGATCCTGATATTAAGCTCATACACACAGAGAATAATTTAGCTATGTATTAGTTGTTTTCTCAAAATGAAATAAAAAAGTCAGATATGTGAAGCAGTAATGAACTCAGTTTTGGAGAAGGTCAAATTCAGCATGCAATGTTACATTACAATAGCAAGTAATACAAATTTTTTTAAACTAACAAACAAACAATTTAATTAAATATACATAACATCATTGGTTCCAAATCTAATTATATAGTCACTATTTTGTTTTTTATATAAACAAACGATGTGTTATTTCTGGGATTTTATTTTTATTATTATCAGATTTAATACGTTATTATCATATTTTATATTTTAATAGTTTGTCTAATTTCATTGTAAATATTTACCCTATTGTATTATCATAAAAAATAAACAATTCTTGAGCCGTTAGTGTCATTATTTATAGGAAAAAGGATTGAGAGATATCGAAAAGATATGATAAACTAATCCCATATTTAGTCCATAAATTTAAAATAGTTTAATTATCTTCTTTAAATCCGTATGGCTGGGGACTGATGATGCAACCTATACCAGTGTATGAATTTAACGGATTTCACCAGATATATTACTAGACTGCATTCAAGATAATTCTAAGAAAGATTATATATATTAAGGATTCATTTTTAAGACTCTGCATGATTCATATAACAGCTATCAATTATCACCGAAAATAAAAGAGAAAAGCAAACTAAATTAACAATAGGTCCTTAGCATATATAAGCACCGCATATATATATATATATATATATATATATATATATATATATATATATATATATATATATATATATATATATATATATATATATATTCATTTTATTTATTTATTTATTTATTTATTTATTTATTTATACCACATACATTAAAAATAACATGGCATTTAAAGTGCTGGTATAAAGCAAATTGATCTACCAATATAATTGTTATGTCAAATTGTGGTCCGCCCATGGCGCAATAATAGGAATATAAAAGCATTCTTTTAACTTCAGGCATATAGATCAATGATGAATTTCTACTCATTCATTAATTATAAATGACATATGAAAATAACGATAAAAAGTATTAATAGTCACTCTTTTCTAAATGAAATCAAAATGGTACATAATTTCATCGGAATCCTTTCCGTTTTCCATTCCCCTCTCCCTCTCGTGCGTAAGGGACAAACTAAGCAAGCATCTAGAGTAATAGAGAAAAACATTGCTTTGGACGAAAACATTAAAACTGAACTTCTACCAACTAACCTAGAGTAATCTGGCTCGTCGTAACGGTATCTTTACGCTTTCCTTGGGATCTGTATACAGTGTTCATAATATAAATGATGCATAGTTGCAAAAGCGAGTCGACACTATGCCTCTATGTTAAATTTGTCGGTTACGAGGCACACATTCTGTAACGTATTTAATGGTTTGTTATTGTTGCTTCTTAAACATATGATAAAGTTCTAAAATTGGTTATTAATTATTTAATATAAAAATGTCCAAATGGTCGCCCCCACTGTCTGTCTGTCTGTCTCTCTCTCTCTGTCTCTGTCTCTCTCTCTCTCTCTGGATTATCGTAGCTAGATACGAGCCAAAATTCATGAAAGTACGAGCGTTGGGGAGTTTCCTTTGTGTCATACGACCATGTCTCTGGACCTATGAATGATGGTAAAGTTTAGTCAAAGCGTCCAAAAGGACGAGAGAGAGAGAGAGAGAGAGAGAGAGAGAGAGAGAGAGAGAGAGAGAGTTGTTGTTGTTGTTGTTGTGGGGTTTAACGCCATTTTCCAGCACACGATAGGCTATACATGGCGGCCAGTATTAATGGTGGAGGAAGAACCCGAGAAAACCCCGGAAAGAACCACCGACCCACGAGAAGCTACTGGCAAGCTTTCTCACATACCCACATTGGCTGAATCCTAGACTCGAACCGCCGGAGAGAGAGAGAGAGAGAGAGAGAGAGAGAGAGAGAGAGAGAGACAGACAGACAGAGACAGAAAGAGAAAGAGAGAGAAAAAAGTTTTAGAAATAATTAAAGCAGAATAATGACCCTCATGAGCTGACAATATATTAACTATTTTAATTACCTCTTGTTGGTTCGTCATTTATACATACATATATATATATATATATATATATATATATATATATATATATATATATATATATATATATATATATATATATATATATATATATATATAATGATATCGGTAGTAGTAAAATAGTTAAGAGCTTTGACATATAATATCAATAGCAGTCAAGTAGTTAAGATCTTTAACAATATATTTTGGTCTTTGGCTCTACACTCTAGCTTCTTGAATATTGTTACGTATATTTGCTTTAATTTAATTGTCTGTTTGTAAGTTTAAACTTTTTTCTTTCATTACATGTCAATGTAATGACAATTTGTTTACTAGGAATTTTATATTTTCCAGAAAATTTTGTTTGACCTGAATCTTTTCATAAATACCTAATAATAGAAACACTGTTTGATTTTTAATTTAGTTCCCTACGTTAATTCAGAAATCTATGAGACAAGTAAACAACTTCTTACATTTATCTCATTCTTAGAGTAATATGATTGGTTTTTGTCAATCTCATACTGAGACTATGTGCTTTAAGACGTAACTACTTCTCGAACATTCTGGAGAGTTGACCCTCATCCGAGAATCTGTTTTTATAGAGAAATTCGGCAGTTGGGGCTTTTTCTTTCACCGGAAAGTGTATGTTTGTGACCAGTTTGGAAATTACATTTTAATTTTGATTCGAGTTATTTGGATTCTAAAAGATTAATTCTTTTTTCCTGGAAATATTTGAGTGCTCATACAGCATTCTTGGACAAAGACATTTATTTAAATTTTATTCTGAAAATAAAACACCGGAATATTATTGACTGTGGAATACAATAGAACAGTAGACGATACAACAACATACTAACTACATTATACGTCATCGCCTTCCATTTTGAATTCTTCGTCAGTACTAAAACTTGAATTCATTGGAATATTTCATTACTAGGACTTCTAAAATTGAATTCGTGGATTATTCTTGGATTAATTTTGGATTTGATTCTTAAAACCGTAAGTTCTTGTATTTTCATTTTTTATAGTGTTTCTCCAGGGAAATAAATTATTTGTTAAATTTTTCAAAGCTTGTTGTTTTCACTCTCTCTTTTCCTACTGTTTATTCTAGTCTAAATACGTAGCATAATAATTGGGGACTCGTCCGGGATTTTTGAATTTTGGCTAAAATATTTAAGAAAACTTTGTCTTTTGAAATTTGAATTCCCAATGTTTATGAAATCTTTAGTGAAATCGGCAAGCGTTTTCTAAAATGTCATCAAGAGTGGAAATCTTTCATTTAAGTCCTACCCAGGACCAATGAGACCGTTTCAAAAATGTTAAATTAATTCTACTTGCCAGAAAATATGATCTTTCTGAGGTAAGGGCTTCTTAACGAAACAGGAAATAAAAAATATTGTGGTTCAGTATTTGCTAGAAAAGAATGTTTTGGATGAAAGTGCTTTGGTTTCAATCAGTAAGTCTGTATCAGATTACGACACAAAAGTGAAGGAATTGGAAATAAAATACAAGATGGAATTGGAGTTGAGGAAGCTGGAACTTCAGAAAGATAAAGAAGAAAAACAAATGTATTTACAGAGAAAGAGGATAAACAGATGCAAATGCAGTTACAAAAGGAAGAAAGAGATGCAAACGCAAAGAGAGAAGGAAGAGAGGGAATATCAATTTAGAATAAAAGAAATGGAGCTGGCAAGTGAAAAGCACATTCCCACTTCAAATACAAATTTCAATTTCAATGTTGCTAAAAGGTTAGTGCCCCAATTTTAGAGAAAAAGATGTAGACAAGTATTTTCTTTATTTTGAAAAAGTTGCTGAAAATTTGAAATGTCTAAAGGAGCATTGGGAAAACTAATGTTATTTACTTTTCACTGTCAGTTCAACAAAGTGGTGACTATGATACGGTTAAAGAATGCATCTTAAAGCGTTATGAGTTAGTCCTTGAAGCTTATCGGCAGAAATTCAGAAACTATAAAAAAATATTTGATAGATGGTGTTTAGCCAAGAAAGTTGGACACGATTCTAAAAGTCTCAAACAATTTTTTTTACTTGAAGAGTTCAAAAACTGTGTCCATAGTGACATTAAGTTTTATCTTGACGAGCATTAGATTGAAACCTTGGAAAATACTGCTCAAGCTGCTGATAGTATTCTTTAACTCATAAATTTCCTTTTGTAAATAAGACTTCCACTCAACAGTCTTCGGGGTAGAAAAGTATTTCAGCCTAATACAAGCGCTTCTAAAACTCAAACTGGCACAACCTCTAAAAATCAAACTTCAGTGAAGATTGATTCAAGATTCTTGTCTCTTCCTACGTGTACCTATTGCAACAAGAAAGGACACTTTATTTCTGATTGCTACACATTGAAAAATAGGCATCAGAATCAAGACAGACCTATTCCAAATGCCCTTATTTCTAAGAGGTCAAGGTCGGGGTCATTTATTGAAAGCAATATATTTGTTGGGTCTTATAAACCCCAGCCTGATTGTATTATGGACAATTATGAACCATTCATTTCGAAGGTTCTATATCACTCGTTGGTCATTCGGCCAATCCTATCCCTATTAAAATTTTAAGGGATGCAGGAGCTTCTCATAGTCTTTTATTGTCAGGTACTTTGCCTTTTTCTGAGAAGTCTTCTTCTAATGAGAGTGTTCTTATTCAGGGAGTAGAGTGCGGCTTTGTTAATGTTCCTCTCCATTGTGTAAATTTGTCATCAGACGTAGTATCACGACCCATGACAGTCCGCACAATGTCTGTTTTACCCGTTAAGGGCATTCATTTATTACTAGGCAACGACCTAGCTGGAGACAAGGTTGTCGTTTATCCACTTGTAACTGACAAGCCTTGCTTGGGTCAGAAAAGTCGATCCAATTGAAAAATAATTCCCTGATTTATTCCCAGCTTATGCAGTTACCAGAGCCATGGCAAAGAAAGCTCTTGAGAATGATGTTGATAAGGAAAGCATTCCTTTAGCTGACACATGTACCGGTCAGGCTTTTGATGAGGTTTAGCTGACACATGTACTGGTCTGACTTTTGATGAGGTCACTTTCGCTCCTTGTTTAGATCAATCAGAAGGTTTTGATCACAGTGATCGTCTTTTAACGACTCATTCATTTTATTCTGATCAGGGTGACAAACGACAATCACTTCTCGTCGAACATATATATCCTTCGGTCTCCTGTTTGTTTCAAAGGGCCATTATTGAAACTGATGCCACTGAAATACCTGTCAGTTATTTCATTAGAAATGGAATTCTTATGAGAAAATGGAGACCTCCCGAAGTACCTGCTGGTGAAGAGTGGTCAGTGAACTATCAAATTGTAGTTCCAAAACCTTACGGACAGGAAATACTTAGTTTGGGCCATGAAACTCCTTTGGCTGGTCATTTAGGCATTAGTAAGATTTTATCACAAGATCTTAACTCACTTTTTTAACCAAAAATCAAACGTTATGTTTGTAAATACCGTATATCTTATCATACTTGTCAAATGGTAAGGAAACCCAATTAGAAGATACTTAAGACTCATCTACAACCTGGTCCCTCCCGCCTTTGACGAACCATTTATAGAATTAAGGTAAAATATTAGGTCTGGAACTTTCCAGCTTATTATGCTTGCATTTGGCATTCATTCAGCAATTTAAGTCAAAATTGAAATTACGGTTTGACAAATCTACAATGGAGATAACTTTTGAGTCTGATTATTGAGTTCTGTCTCTCTTGCACTTTCTTCAAAATTTTCTTCTATTTAGATATTACGGACCTTACAAAGTTAAGAAGAAAATGAATGAATTAGATTACAATATTAGTTCTCCTGGGATCTAAATCAATTATAGGAGTAACAGTATGTTGGAAGAGATAGCTAGATTAAACAAGCAATTAATTCACCTGTCCCACTGTGAATATTTAAGTGAAAGAATATTATCGAATTCTACCGATATTGGACCAAATCTTCTGAATTTAGAAATTGTGAAAGATCTAGACCAGAAACATTTACATTTACAAGTGCAAGAAAGAAATGAACTCAAACAGTTATTATTTGAATATGAGCACTTATTTCCACATGTTCCTACAAGAACGAACAGCATTTTCCATGACGTGGACATTTTAAATTCCAAACCTGTGTAACAACGTCCGTACAGGATGAACCCTCACAAACCGGATTACGTAAAAAGAAATTCAGTGTTTACTGGAGAATGATTTTATTGAGACCCGTAAAAGTGACTGGAGTTCACCATGCATACTTGTTCCAAAACCAGATAAACTTTCCGTATGTGTCTGATTATAGAAGGTAAACAGTCTGACAAAAACTTCGGAAATGCCAAATATGTCACCAAATTTGACCTTCTGAAAGGAATTTGGCTAATTCCACTAACGGAAAGAACAAAGGAAATTTCGGCATTCGTGACTCCAGATGGACTTTATCAATATAAAGTAATGCCGTTTGGGATGAAATGGTCGCCAAGTACTTTTCAGCGTCCGATGAATATGATTACCTCTTGTCAAGACAATTGTGCTGTTTACATTGATGATGTCATGATCTACAACGACACCTGGAAATAACGTTTAGCAAACTTCGGAAATTCTTTGACAGACTCACATATGCAAGTTCGACAATTAATTTATCCAAAGGTGAGTTCTGTCGTGCTAGTGTAACGTTTCTTGGACATATCGTGGGACATGGACAAGTTAAACCAATAGATGTTAAGGTCAAGGCTATCTTTGAATTCCCGGTGCCTGTTAATAAAAAGCAACTGATGCGATTTTTAGGTATGTCATAATACTATCGGAAATATTTTTTCAATTTTTCTATAATTGTTAAACCCCTGACAAATGTATTGAGTAAGAAAAACAAATTCCTTTGGGCTGAATATTGTCAGGAGGCTTTTGACAACTTTAAAACCATACTTTAAAGCGCGCCAGTTCTTACAGTTCTTAATTTCAGCCAATCATTTAAACTGTTTGTTGATGCAAGTGATGTCGGGGTTGATGCAGTTTTGATTCAAGAAGATGAAAATGGTATTGATCATCCAGTGTGCTATTTTTTCTAAGAAATTAAATAAGGACCAAAAAATATAAATTATTTAACAATCGAGAAGGAATGTTCGGCTTTGATTTTGGCATTATAATATTGTGAAGTTTACATTACTTCATCTCCTTCATCTATGATTGTGTTTAGTGACCACGCCCCCTTTCTTTAATCGGCAAGATGAAAAATGAAAATCAAAGACTACTAGGGTAGGGTTTGTTGTTACAGGAATATGATATTGACATCAGGCACATCAAGGGGTAGACCATTTAATAACACATGCACTTTCTCGTGTACAACAGTGTCTTATTTCATGTACACTATATAATTTACAAGAATTATTTTTAATCTTATATATAATTAATCTATGGTAAAAAGAAATTTTTATCATATAAATTTTTCTTTTTCTTTATGGGGAGAAGAGGTACGTATATTTGATTTAATTTAATTGTCTGTTTGTAAGTTTTAAATTTTTTATTTTTAATTTCATTACATGTCAGTGATTTGTCATTTTATTTACGATGAATTTGATATTTGCCAGAAAATTCAGTTTGACCTGAATCGTTTCATAATACCTAGGAATAGAAACACTGTTTCGATTTTTGACTTAGTTCCCGACCTTAATTCAGAAATCACTGAGACAAGTAAACAAGTTTTTATTTTTATCTTATTCTTAGAGTAAACTGATTGGTTTTTGTCAAAGTCATACTGGGAACACTTACTTCTAGACATAAATACTTCTCGAAACTTCTGGAGAATTGACAGTTGTCCGGGAATCTGTTTTGCGTTTCAAGTTACTGTATAACCTTTTTTGTTATAGATAAATTCGGTACTTGGGGTTTTTTCTTTGCACTGGAAAGTGTGTGTTTTTGACAGTTTGGGAATTACATTTTAATTTTTATTCGAATTATTTGGATTCTAAAAGATTAATTCTTTTCCCTGGAAATGTGCTCATACAGAACTCTTGGACAAAGATATTTATTTATATTGTATTCTGAAATTCAAACACCGGAATAGAATTCACTGTGGAATAAAAAAGAACTCTAGACAATGCAACATCATACTAACTACAGTATACGTCATCGCCTTCCATTTTGAATTCTTCATCGGGACTCATACTTGAATTCATTAGAACATCTCATTGCTAGGACTTCTAAAACTAAATTCGTGGATTATTCTTGGATTTTTGGGGGATTTGATTCTTAAAATCGCAAGTTCTTATATTTTCATTTTTGTAGTGTTTTTCCAGGGAAATAAATTATTTGTTAAATTTTTCAAAGCTTGTTGTTTTCACTCGTTCCTTTGTTTCTGCTTATTCGACCCTAAACACTTAAATAAGAAATATTTATTTTCAAATTCTCAATAAAGCTGTCGCCTGCCATCCCTCTATGTTCATAGAGGATTTGCACCAAACCCTCCACTCGCTATATTTGCTTTGTGCAGAATTTTGTACGCTCATGCACCTGTGATATTTCATTGTGATGGGTACTTAACGGTGAAACATCAGCAAGTCAAGAAATGTATTATCTAGGAATGGGATTCGTCCATATTGTAAAGGCTTAGATTGAGTAGGAAACATGATAAAATGGATTCAGATATGACTTCAGATTAACAAAAAGCAATAACACTACATGGCATTTAGACTGCGCTATGTTGAGGAGGATTTTGTGTGTGCGTGTTGTGTTGTGTGTTTGTGAGTAGTGAATAGGGATACCGTAGCATCAAGGGGACTTTAATGTTAAAATAGGAGGGTTGTACCATAGCCTCTATGGAAATTTAACATGGGGAAATTTTTTATGGCTTATAGCCTCAAGGGGAATTTAACATGGGAATGTGGGATACCATAGCCTCAATGGAAATTTAACATGGGGAAATTTTACTTTGTACTATGACCTCAAGGGGAATTTAACATGGGAATAGATTGTGGGACTGTATAGCGTCAAGGGAAATTGAACATGGTGGGACTGTATAGCGCCATTGAACATGGGAGATGGATAGAACACAGACAATAGACAAAACACTGATACAACATTTAAAATTTAGGCATGAAAGTTAATTTCTTTTCGAGGCATATGATTGGCCCTAAAAAGGGCCTTTGGTTTCTTCTTCTTCTTCTTCTTCTTCTTCTTCTTCTATTTCCTCCACTTCTTCAGCCATCCCATTATCTTTCCCACTATTCCTTTCTTCTTCTTCTCCTTCTTTTCCGTCTCTGGCATCCAGTCAGGATGACCCATCGCTCTGAATTTCTGTTGGATCTTGATCCAGTTCTTGTTCAGTTGCTCAAAACTTTCTTTGGTCTTTAGGTTTTCTCTTTCTTTCCTCTCCTTGTCCACTTTTCTTTGATGTTCTTTACCTCTTGGGTTAGCACTCGTCTGATCAGGTCCTCAACTTTTATAAGTTGGTCTAAACCCCACTTCACATAGGACGACTCACTCCACACCAAGATATCTTGTAGGATGCATCTCACTATTGTTACATTATCCAGAGCTTCCTTTAAGCTACATGCTCTCACATAGGGACGGTCAATCAATCTTCTTATCTTTTCACTCCTTCTTCTTCTAACATACCCTCAAGCAGATCCATAGCTAATTTCACACTTGTGACTTGTCTGGTCACCAAATCCTTTGTTACTGGATATTTCCATTCCTTCTCTAGTCTCTCCACCACATACATTCCATCTGCTATCCAAAAATAACTATGTCTCATGTTGTTGAACAATTCTGTTACAGCCACCATCTTCCTTGTCTTTATTCCGTAGAATGGCGCGAACGACGAATGCTTTAATGTTCTTATACTTTTGTCATCTCATATTATATACTATTCACACAAATGTAATGAGCCATATAATCTAACCTCATTATATACTATCCACACACGCCAAACAGCAAAAACATAACCCAAATCTACTATTCACACACGCGAAGCAACAAAATAAAACCCATAATCTACTATCCACACACTCGAAGCAGCAAAAAAATAACCATAATCTACTATCCACACACTCGAAGCAGCAAAAACATAACCATAATCTACTATCCACACAAATGTACGATAGCACATACAAAATCCAATAATCTACTATCCACACACTCGAAGCAGCAAAAACATAACCATAATCAACTATCCCCACATACGTACGCGAGCGCTTACAATCACACACACACACACACACACACACACACACACACACACACACACACACACACACACATAAACATATACAATCACACCAGGAAAGGAGTGAGTGTTTATAATCACACTACTCCACATTCACACATTTGCAAATGATTACTATACCTTTTCTAGAGTTTTGGTTAGCTCTGAAAAGGGCTGTTTTTTTTAGAACTCCAGGGCACCTGGTTAATGGTGACACATCCCCGGTCTGGCACCACAGATACAACGTCGACTCCAATCCCCTTCCCAATTAATTCTTGTCCTTGGGAGTGCTGAAGGAGGTTGACTTGCTTCAGAATCCCAGTCTTCACTCTCTGGGACCCTGAAGACTTCACTCTGTCTGTGCTGGATTCGTGGATGCTGTTATGGATGTGGCCTCGTTCTATTTTCCGCACGCACTTCACTGGCCTTTGTAGTGGTGGAAGAGGTTGTGCCTGTGGCTATGGTGTAGCTACTGGCTGGGGAGGTGTCCTCACCATGGGTTTCACCTTACGTTTTTACCTCATTATTACGTGAAGCAGGATCCCTTTCCTCTTTTCCTCCTCCTCTTCCTCTATCCTAGCTTGTTCTGCTATGGCCTCCATGGGCAGCTCGTCCAACAAGCGTCTGGCGTATTCCAGGTGCATCTGGAGTTCCATCAGTTTTTCAAGCCTGCTACTCATTTTTACTGTTGATCAACAAGGGTAACCAGACTGCCGAGTGTTTTTCAATTTATAAAAAAAAGCGCGTACGTGAAGGAAAACATCCCATAAGACACAAAACTTATATTATCTAGATCATGACCAAAAAACGCACGGACCTAAAAGAAACACTCACTCACTTTTTTATACTAACCATCACAATTCTAAACTTTTTGACTAACCACTTAAAGAAAATACTTACACACACACACACACACACACACACACACACACATACACACACACACACACACTTTCTAAGCAAGATAAATAATTCATGTGCTTATACACGCACTTCTATTTTTTATAACTTATCATAGGCAATGGAATGTTATTTCTTTTCTAGAGTATGGGGTAGCCCTGAAAAGGGCTGTTTTTTGTGTGGACAAGAAGCTATGACAATCTTTTAGGATCTAAGATTGCGGCCTCCTCTGATAACAGGCTTTCTCACAGGATAAGGTCTGCTTCTTTGGAAAGAGAAGAACTCTTTTGGTGTCGATACGACAGTCGACAAAATCTCTGTCAGGTTCAGGTTGCTGCTGCTGTTGTTGTTGTTGCTGCTCTCTCTTTTCTATCTGCTGTTTCTGAAGTCTGTACTTCTCTGTCCATTCTTCTTTCTCCCTCTTAATTTCTTCTCTGAAGAGCATTTCTATCAGGTCTTCATTGACTTAACATTCTGACATTCTCTATCTCTTCAGGCTTCCGTATCAGACTTTGTCTGACACGATGCAAATTCACGTAGGCTTCGTTCAGCATAGCTAGTATTGAGCACATCTTCGTAGGAGGATGAGTCGATAATGGATGGTTAGACTGGAGACTGCACCGTTTTATGGTCAAAGCGCGGACGTGAAGGAAAACATCCCTACACGGTTTTCGAGTCGGAACGTTCAAATAGTGTCCTGGGAGGGATAAAGAGAAGTCAAAGAGCATGAATCATGATACCTATAGCAAAACAAACGGCAAAGGCATTTTTTCTTCAAAACACAACATTTTTATTCCAATCACTTAACACTAATAAGTAACCATACAATTTTAACATTAACCATTCAATATAACATTAAACATTTTTTCAAACAACAAACATTTTTTCTCAAATGACTAATACTATTTTGGACAGGGCTGACAACATTGTGAATGAAATTGTGATTTCCACTGTTGGAAGTCATTGGGCCATTGATGACAGGAATTACTTGAGATCGTACTTGTCCCTGTACGAAGCCACCGGACAGTTAGGAACCAACACCAGTCACGGCATAACGTACGAGGATTATACAGGAGGCTACGGTTTGTGGGCTTTTGATTTCACCCCAGACCAAGGCAGCGACGAGGGTCATTTCTACCCTATAAATCCGGCCAGATTCGAGTGGAACTTCAGTTTACTAATCCTCTACCTGATACAGTGAACGTCCTCCTGTATGCAGAATTTGACAGTACGATATGTTGTCCACTAAAATAACAGCCTGGAGGAACGAACAAGTGATAGGTGGTCGACTTTTGATTTTTTTTTGTGTCAGGGGTTTTCTTATCATATTTTACATGAGTATCCAAGTACTGTTGCAATTGTTCGTCATGAACTTCCACTGAAACAAATTTTGATTGGGAAGGAAATTGAGGACTTGGGTCGGGTGAATGATTTTTACCAAAGCCACTTCCCAATGGGTTTCGTGATCTAATTGGATGGCCTGAGGTAATTTGGCCTTGTAACAGCACAAAGTGTTGTTGGGAAACACCTCCATGGAACTGTCACTGAGTAAGGTTAAGTAAAATTGGTTACTGTGACTAATAATTCTTTGGCTGTCTCAGCAGTTACTGGAAGTCAGAGGAGTGGTGACTGGCACTGGCACTGGACACAACGTTCCCGTTGTTCCCGTTCGAGGTGAATTTCAGGGAGGGATTGGGAAGCAGGTAACCGATGCAACTGCTTAATAAAATGATCCACAATTGTTTGTCTTCTTGTTGCAAACTCAAATTGGCAATGGCTGCACCGATGACACAATACACCACAAAGAATTGACAGAAAAAGACGATTTGCGTTTTAGGCACACGTTCTCCACACCACACCCACAAGGGTTGTTTTTTTGTTGTTGAGTTTAATTATAGTAGCGTTCGCACAATTGTGCATGTGCCACTTTTTTCTGACTGCACCGCAGCCTGCTAGTTGTTCCTGGGGAAGGGGATGGTGCCACCTCATCCAGGCTTTTATGGATTCAAGGAACCCTGATAGTTTGGCTTCAATCTGTGGGTCCATAAAGGTCTCTACAGTTGAATGGTTGGCTGTCATTAGTGAGAAGGAGAGCTCGGGAACGGTCCTGCTTGCTTTACAACGCTGGTTTCTTGTTGCATTTGACGGGTGTTTTTTTTGTTTGTTTTTTTTTCGAGATGTTATTTTTGCTTTTTTTTTTCTTCAAAGTGTTCTAAAAGGAGGGGGATGTTCTATGCTGTTTATAGAGGTACTTAGTAGATATCATGTATGAAGAGAGATTTTCAAGGTTATTATGATATTACTAGTCGAGGTGTTTAGGGTGTGCTTCCTACGTTATGTTATTTATAAGTTTTTAGATATTACCTCTTTAAGTTATTTATTAATTGATGTTTTTAGAGATTGAATGTTATTTATACTTTATTTAACAAGAGACCGGAGTCCTAGCCGATTACACGGTTCATTAAGGACATCTAAGACCGGAGTCCTAGCTGATTACTCGGTTCGTTAAAAATATCTAGGACATCCGATTTTGCGGTTTCCTTAGTTTTTTATAGGTGCTTCGTAAGTGAATTATTTATTAATACTTTTATAAAATTGAATGATATGTTATGGTTTTTTATGTGGTGGCTTCTAAATTTATTTAGCTAGTTACTGGGTCTTTTGGTTTTGTGGGGATATTAATTATATCTTGTTCCTAAGTCCTGCTGAGTCTATGAATTGATTTATATTTTTATATGCTGATTGTTTATTTTTATTAGAGTCCATAAGTAATTCTGGGTATGTGTGTGGTGATCCAATCTCATTTTGGTTTTTGATAAATATTTTCCGAGCGGGTTGATATTTTGTGCATATATTGAATACGTAGTGTAGATCTTCGGTGGTGTGGCAGTTAAAGCAGTTAATGGTTGCTGGTTTGGGTCCTATAAACCTTCCAAAACTGCTTGCTAGTTTAGTTTTTCCAGTTATTATCCTGTTTATGGTCTTCTGTTCTAAATAGGTACCCTTAGGTAGCTGTATGTTCCTATCTACGTTTTTTTGGGTTTCATGGTACTTTTTACCTTTTGTGGAGGAGTTCCAAAAATCTTGCCATGTTTGTTCTATATATGTTTGTGCGAAGCTTAGTGCTTCTGTAGAGCTATAGTTAAACTTGATAGAGTTTTGATCTCCTAGTTTGGTATTTGCAACTTTGTCTGCTGTTTCGTTGCCAGAGATTCCAATGTGCCACGGTATCCACATGAGCTCGACTAATTGATGTGCTGTGGTGATATCGTCGATTAATTGGCATGCTCTGTCGAGGAATTGTTCCCTAGAGTGTGTATTGCGATTTTGGATCGATTTGATAACGCTTAGGGAATCGCTTATAATGACTGCTTTAGGTATTTGGTTGTCTTTGATCCATTGTAGTGATTCAAGTATAGCCCAGAATTGAGTGGTGTAAATGGAGCAATAGTCATATAATCTGGATCCCGTTTGTATATTGAATTCAGGGATGACTATTGCTGCTGCTGTTCTTGGTGGGTTGTTTGTTTTTGATCCATCGGTATATATTTTAACATAGTCCGGGTATTTTTGGTTGATTTCGTTTACCAGTACAGGTTTTAGTAAGTTTTCTTGTCCTTCTTTATTGCCTAATTTGGTAGCTTCAATGTTAATCCTTGGTGGTTTTTGTACCCATGGTGATTTGTTCTGGTCTGTATTGTTTGTTACCTGTTGTTTTAGTAGAGGTATCTTTTCTCTTAGTTCAAGGATTACTTTGCCACTTGGTGTGATAGGTATGATTTTGGGTTTGAAGACAACTTTACACTTATTTATAGCTATTTTGGTGGGATGGTTGTCTGGGTGGGTATCTAATCGAATGGAGTATCGGAGGAGCAGTTCTTGCCTACGTAATTTTAAGGGTAGTTCTCCTGTTAGTGTTTGTAGTTCTTCTAATGATGTTGAGGGGAGTGTTCCTGTGCATAATAGTAAGGCTTTTCTCTGGATAGTGTCAAGTTTTTGTAGTACAGGCTGCTTAGCCGAGTTATATGCTTGGCAACCGTAATCCAGTTTTGATCTAATTAGGGTTTTATATATCGTGAGGAGGGTTTCCTGGTTGGATCCCCAGTCAGTCCCTGTGATGTCCCTGAGTAAATTGAGATCTTTGTTACAATTCTGGGTGAGTTGTTCAATGTGCTGTTTCCATGTGAGGTGGTTGTCAAAGAACATTCCTAGGAATTTTACTACTGTTACGTATTTGATTAATTGATTTTGTATATAGAAGTTTGGATAGACTAGGCTGTTATTTCGTTTGGGGGTGAATATGATTGCCACAGTTTTTTCATGAGATATTTTGAAACCCCATTTGTCCGCCCATCTCCCTATGTTGTCTAGGCTCTGCTGGATTTCTTTAACTACTGTGTTATTGGTAGGATTTCCATTCCTCCATATGCCACTATCATCTGCAAATTGTGGCAAGTTTATTTTTGTGGAGGCTACACTGAGGTCAAGGTCGTTTACCATTAGGTTAAATAGTAACGGACTTATTACACTGCCTTGCGGTGTTCCATTTTCAAGTGAAAATTCTTCCGAATGGGTAGTGCCTATTCTTGTGGTAATTTTTCAGCAAGTGAGGAAATCGCCAGTCCAGTTGAACAAGCGTCCAGTTATTCCAAATTGGTTTAATTTGGCCATTAGTCCACTGGTCCATAATAGGTCGAACGCTTTTTCTAGGTCAAAAAAAAAACGCTATGAGGTTGCGATCGGTTTTCCTATGTGCGTTAAAAGCGAGTTTGATGTCTGTTTCCAATCTGAGAAGTTGGTCAGTGGTGGACCCTTTGTTCCGAAAGCCACATTGATTTATGGAGAGTAGGTTATTGGTTTCTAGGTGGTGTTTTAACCTATTTGCGATTATTGTCTCCATTATTTTGCAAATATTGTTTGTAAGGGAGATGGGTCGGTACGAATTTATGTTGTTGGGATCTTTACCTAGCTTGGGGATTGGTATTACTATGGCCTGTTTCCATTTGGTGGGTAGTTCAAGGGTTGTTTCTATAAATCTTGCGGAGAAGAACGGGGTGAAGGAGTGGTAGCAGTAGCTGCGTCTGTGTGAAAGGGCATGATGGTCACTTCTTTTTATAGTCGATGACTTGCGAAGCGTCGATCCAAGAATCAAAACTGGGTGGATATTCTTTCCAACGTACTTTAACTTCTTTGACACGGCGTTTGCCTACTTTAAGGGTTCTGCATTCAAGAATGCTTTCGATGTCGTACACGTCGTCTTCTTTTTTGCTGACACGTTGTAACTCGGGCAAATAAAACTTCCTTTTAAAACTTCTTCGTTCATGTCTTCCAATTTATAGACGACAGGATGACGACCATGTACTCGTTCAGTGACACGAAACAATTCGGTGGTCCAGTTAGGTAAGTAACCTTAGTCGAAAGTGCGTTTGGTTTTGCCAATGCGCACCAAATCTCCTAAGGTCAACACTCCACTTTTCTTGGGGACAGCCCCGGTCGGGGACGTACCAAAGAGGCGATCAGACACCAGCACTTCGTTGTCGGGAGTTACCTCTTGCGGAGCACGTCCAATGCTTGGATGGTAAGATTGGTTGTACGCTTGCACCAGGTGTGGTAAGATGTCGATGTACTTCAGAGTGTGGTGATGCGTAAAATATTTCCACATGCGTTCTTTCAAAGTGCGTTGAAAACGTTCCACGATGCTGGCTTTGGTTTCAGGATTCTCGGTGGTAAAAAATGAATGTCACGTTTCTTTAATTCTTTTTGTAAAGCTTGGTTCAGAAGTTCGGTATCTTCGTCCGTTTGCCATCGAAGAGGGTGACGATCACTTTGTTGCAACACCAGTTGCAGGGCTCGCACTAACTCGTTGCTCGATTTGGAAGTCAATGGCACGACCAAGGCAAATTTGGAAAAGACGTCGATGACACAAAACAAGTATTTGTAGCCGCAGTTGTAATTGGACAAATGAGAGACATCAGCTAAATCGGCTTGCCATTGATGATCGACGCCCTCCACTTGGGTGCGACTTCTGGAAAACTTGCGTTGAATGGGTTTGTGTAAAGTGTAGGTAGATTGTTCTTGTAACCATCGTTGCACTTGAGGTAAACGGAGA
The DNA here is from genome assembly GCA_028554795.2 of Sinohyriopsis cumingii. NCBI lineage: Eukaryota > Metazoa > Mollusca > Bivalvia > Unionida > Unionidae > Sinohyriopsis > Sinohyriopsis cumingii. Next base: position 93,686,145 of record CM068824.1, read on the forward strand.
CTTTTCAGTCGAGGTTTGGCAGCACGATACAATTTTTTATCTCCTCCGTAACCTGCAGGATGGGATGGATCGTAGTAAATACTGGCTAACACCTCTTCCATTTTGTTTGTTAATAAGGCACCCACTCTTTGAGGATGCTACTCTTTTTTTCTCGTGGGGTATTTTCTTGGTTTGTAATGCTTTGCGTGTGCGACCAGCGATAGGTGTCGACGAGGAGGATGTCTCAACAGGGGATATCGGTTCTTGTTTCACTTCTGTTTTCACCTTCTTTTTCTCTTCTGATAAAGAAGGGGTGGTCATCATCTTTTTAATCCATGCAATTCTGGAGGTAGGTGGTGTTGTTAACTTGCGTACTTTTTCTGGTGGTGTTTGAAACCTTTCTTCTTCTTCTTCTTCTTCTTCTTCTTCTTCTTCTTCTTCTTCTTCTTCTTCTTTTTCTGTCTTGGTCACTGGCAGTAGTAGTGGTGATGGTGTGGGGGGATGGACTTTTCATCAAGGTCTTAAAATCTCTCAGAGTGGGTAAAGCTGAAGCTTTCTGGTGAAAGAGTTGCAGTCGTTGCAAGAGTTGACCGTACTTTTGCGATTTTTCTGTTTATGACAAATTATGGCGATCCATCAAGGTTTGCAATTCGTGCCTTTCAAAACGTTCAAACAACATTCGCACACAGTATCGATGACCTCTTTGGAGGCTGATTGAATCAGTTTTCTTCGCAAGGGTGGAGAAGCTTTGGACAGGACAGATGACATGTCCCCATGTTTGACTAAACGAGGAGGCAGTCCTTTCCTTTTCTTTCCTTGGGGTTTAGAACAGGGATGTTTTTTAGAGGGTGACATCTTTGAGTCTTCAGGAGTACCAAAACACTGATACCCCTACTTTGTCACAGACCTTTTTTATACTGGAATGCGTCGCCACTGATTGTCTTTACGTCGTATAATCTTGAGGACAGGCATGACACGTCGTGCAGGGGTACGTAACGGACTAAATCGAGCCAGTTCTTGCTTGGAGAAATCCAGTAAACTCTGTAACATGCCGAATCTCTCATGGACTTTGATTTTGGGAGAAGGTACTTTGTGAGCAGCTGCCACTGCCACTAAAGAAGAGGGTCCTGCCACTGGAGAAGTTCTTGGTGTCATCAACGGAGAAGTTCTTGGTGTTATCAACATCTCCAAGAACTTCTCAGTTCTTGGTGTCATCAACGAAGAAGTGGATGAACCTGAGGCTACCGGAGACGCGGTCACCGCCGTTGCAGGTCATGGTTTGCGACTGTAAGGTTGCGTCCTGGCCGAAATGTCTTTCTTGCAACTAGTTTTCTGTGGGCTTTTCTTTTTCGGAGGACTTCTTTGTTTCTTTTTCTGTGGGCTTTGCTTTTTCCGGGGTGGTGACCTGGTCTTGCCACCGTTGCTCTTTTTCTTCTTGGGACTTCGTTTGACTTTTTTCTTGGGAAGAACTTTGGGAGCTTTATGATCACATCTTAAGAGAAAGCGAATGATGACACCTCCTAGAGTACCGCTTCCTCCAGGTTTCAAAATGATTTGTTTTTTGGTTTGAGTGTCGATCGGCCAGTTGGGTCAAAGCGACTTTGTTTTTATCAAAAAACCGTTTGGTTTGATGAGGAATCTGAATGATCCCTTGTAGTACTTGACGTGCTTTCACCGTGAACCATCGTAAGACTTCTTTGAGACTGGCTTCTAAGACACGATCACGTATTTGTGGATTTTTCTCGCGACTGATGCCATACAAGGCACGAATCAATTTGACGGGAAGATGAGACTGAAGGGACGTCATGTTGAGACTGTGTGAGACAGACGAAAAGTGTCTAAGGTTTTTATAGATTTTTTAGAGTTAAATCGAGGACGGAGACGTATACAGCAAAGGCCCTCCGTCTTGACACCAGTGGTGAAACAATTGGGTACGAAATCGCAAATAATCAGGGGTAGTAGGTTTCAAATCGACGAGTAAATAGGCGTGTGGAGTTTCAGTGGCATCGTCGTACACCTGAGTGAGCCAAGGCGTTCGTAACTGTTTGGCTAAGACTTGCACTTGCGATTTATCTCGTGGGCTTTTAAACAAGACCACGTAATGAGCATTGAGACTGATGGTGCGATGGGCTTTACTTTCTTGAAACACAATTTGAGTGATGTAAATGACACTGGCATTACGATGATGCCCTTTGCGCGTAAACCAAAGTTTAATTTCTTCTTCGTCTTCTTCTAATATGTCGTCGAAAATGACCAAATGGGTTTGATGGGAGTCAGACACGATTCCGTCGTCTTCGTTAGGAATGCCTTCCACAAACACGATGGAATCGACTTGACTTTCTCGCAAGAGGCTGCACGCCGATTGCCACTCTTTGTAACACTACACGATGCGTTGAGGTGGACGATCGATCAAATGATGTTTATGTTCGATCAAACGTTTGACAAATTCGGTTTTGCCTGAAACGCAAGGTCCAACAATGAGCATGTTAAAGGGATGGCGAAGATACAAAGCCTCCCAACTGGCACGATCTAAGTGTTCGTCGATGACTTTGAAAGTGGAGGAAGAGGGAGCAGAGACAGCAGAGGTAGTCATAGTGTCAGGAATGTCACTTGTGACACGAAAACAGACAAGACAAGAGTTTTTATACTTTTTTCAGGACACGTTTATTGATGTTTTAAAAATGAACACGAAAGACTAAACTAAATAAAAGCCAAAGGCTTAAGTACAACGATAAAATGCACATGAATTTGATCAACGTGGAATAGAAACAAGTTTCTGTAGAACATGTTTTGGGTAATGTTCTGACAAGTTCAACATAGGGTAAGGTCACACAAGTGTCCTCCCGAAAGCGTCTTTCAGGAATGTCTATGCCAGTCCTGTCCTGAGTGACGGGTTCTTCCTCTTCTGGTACTGTCACTAACACAGGTTGAAAAGTGACTTTTTTCTTTGAACGTTGAAAGGAAGGATCACAACTCTCGAGCATCCTGGGCCACTTCTTGGGTCCAAGCTTCAAAACCCCATTTTTTCCAGGCACGTACATCTGTCCAATGGGGGTGTAAGTCACAAGCTACGCACACATCGTCATACACGTCTTCGGTAGCTAAAAGTTGACGAATCTTTTTTTCCCGTAGAGGTCGAGAAGTATCCAGATGAAAACGCAAGGCTTTGAGCAAAATGAGTCTTTCGTGAACATTTAAGGCCATTTGGGTGGTAAGTACTGTTCGTAAAGAGTCCACAAGGAAAAGGCTGGTAAACGAAATCCTAGAAAACAACTCACTAAGACACACACCAATTGTCGACCCAAATTGAACGGAAACAGTTCTTGTAATAATTGATGGTAATGATCCACAGTTTGAATATGGTCATTGAGTTCCTTCCACGAAATCTGTTCAATCACATGTGATAAGAGCCTTGGCATGGCAGCCTGTTTTTATACTCTCTTTTTTTCGGAAGCAATAAATGTACTTTCTACCCAGAGATCTTCGTTCTCCAGTTGGGAATCTAAATGCTCCAAACTGTAACCTACAGTCCAGAGTTCGTTCAAACGTTTCCTCTTCCACTAAACAGATGTTGCATAAAAGATGATTGTAATCCTTCAACTCTTCTTCCTCAGTTCGTTGCGGTAGGTGAATATCGAAGTAACCAAAATCACGAACACGTGGATCATTCGTATTCTCAAAGTATTGAACAAGGTCTGGCCACTGAAACAATTTCTTACGAATCAGTTCTTTTATACCATTCAGGTACCAGTGGTTCAAACACCGGTGACGTAACGGATGCAATTGTTCTTTACGTTTGACTTGTATTTTGACCAGTTCTCGGTAAATGCGTTCTCTCAACTCCACAGGCAAACCAAGAATGTTCTCTTGTAAAGTATCCATGAATAGGTCATACTATATCCTCTTTTGTCTGACACAAGAAATATACTGTTTGCACAGACATGGTTTTACTTCATTGTCGAATCTAAATGGTTTAGTCACTAATTTGCACATCACAATTCGTTCAGAAGTTTCCTCTTTCACTAAGTTGACATTGTGTAAAAGATGTTGGTAAGACTTAAACTCTTCCTCTGGAATTCGATGCAGTAAGTTTAAATGTAGTACATAGAATCATCAATACCAAACCAATCCTTTTTTAAACCAAGGGGTCGTTGATGAATGTCTGTCCAATGGAACACTTTCAACTGAATCAGTCCTTGTATTGCATTCAGGTACCAGTGGTTGAAACACCGGTGATGTAACGGATGCAATTGTTCTTTACGTTTCACTTGTATTTTGACCAGTTCTCGGTAAATGCGTTCTCTCAATTCTACAGGCAAGCCACGAATGTTCTCTTCTAAAGTATCCATGATTAGGCCAGTCAGTACGATTGAATTTACAATCTTCTCCTAGAGCAAAAGTAATCCACATAACGAATAATTTCTGGTCACTGCCATTCAGGGTAACGTCCAAGAATGGCACTGAAATCTTGTAATGTAAACGGTCTAAAGTGGCATAATAGGATGAATGCACCCTTGATCCTGAGAAATCTAACACATTGGTTGACTTTTTTCACTTTCCTCTTGTGAATTTCTCGGCACAAAAGTTCTACAGTTACCCATTGAAATTTCACTCTGGCAAGTCCCTGCCAAATTTCCTTGTAGATCTTCTCTTGCAGTTCTTTAGGTAATGATTCAATATCACTTTTGAAATGAAGTTTAAATACTGGTCTCGGTGATGTCCAACATTTGACTCCTAGCCAATCTGGTTTCTTCAACGACATGGTAAGTTACTTCAATATCTCGATCCCACTAAGGGTAAGTAATGACATTGAGCATGTTCCAGGTAGACAACAACTTGTTGTTACCACTGGTGTAGTGACACACCGCAACTGAAACACTTGACTTTATCCCCTTCGCCCAAGTAGAAAAATCCGGCTCTGGCTAGTTCTTCGGGGCTCGGTCCTCCCAGATACTTAGGCCATTTTCCTTGGAACGATTGAAAACGATTTTCAAAGTTGCAGTATTCAGACAAACGCACAGGGAACGAATATTCGTCTTTCACAGGATCTCGATGAGGGTAGGATGACATGGACAGGAGTTTGCTCAGGGCTGGATGACATCCGTAGGCGTGAAGGTTGACATCCACATTGACCATGAAATCTAGTAAAGTGTCCAAGAGGACGAGAAGCATCGCTTTTGCATCCATCAGGATTGACACGCACAGCATCACTTTCCATGATAGGAGTAGTGAGAACAAAGTTCCCATGATGCTTTACGGCATCGCTGAGGTCACAGCGTACAGCATCGCTCACATCGCAAGGCTCACAATCGCATTCGCCTGCAAACTCCGTTACGCAGTTACAGTGGTAACCGCATGGACACTTGCAGTTTCTTTCCGGACATTTTCCGTCGCAATGCATGGGTCTTATCCATCCAATATTAGTCACACTATGGGAAGGTAAAACTATTTTTACAATCCCCAAACTGGAACGATGTCTCTTTCAAAGGATTCATCTTATTCGCTTGGTCTTAGTAGTCACAATGAACTATCGATCTTGGACATTGTCCCTTTTTATATACAGACCAATACCGACGTGTCCATACGGCAAAGTAAAGTGATTGGGAATTCGCACTCGCTTCTGGTACACGATTTGATAGACTTTTTCCAAGGGTCGACTGACAATTTGGTGAGTGGGTAAACGTACAATCTTGTTTGGCCGGTAGGTAGTCACTTTAAAGTTTTGATCTTCTCTAGACTGCAAGGCTTCTTTCAAGACACCAAAGTTCACCACTCGACTGGTACGATAATTCAGAGTCAATCCTTTCATTTTGCACTCCGCGTGCACTTTTCCTTGTTTGTCTCGGTATTCGTAGCCGTAATTTTTGGACCACCACTCGCGAAACTTAGAATCTTGTCGTCGGGGTACTCGTCTGTCCAGGCTCCTAAACGGTCTCCTTCGATGTCAGGGTGATGTTGACCCGGGCACTTAATGTAGATGCAACTGTCCGTGTCAAAGTACAGGACGCGTTCCCCTAACAGTTCTAAAGCTTCGTACAATTTTAAGAGAGCATGAGCTGTCACGTAAGCCGCAATGATGACATTTCCAAATTCGTCGGCTTCTACAAAGTCCAGATCTTCTTCGTAATTAACTAAGATCAAATCCTCGCGAACGACGTCCACGTGTTTCATGTCTTTGGTTTTGTCGTGAATCATCTGGAAGTAGCGGGAAGAATCTGTCAAATACTCCGTCTTGGGTAAACACGGTCGTTGTGCCATTTTAGCCCACAAACAATTTAACATCACTTTGGCAAACGATCGCCTGCCTTCGTTTTTCTCGATGTAATCTAAAGTGATGCCTTCTTATTCCCAGTATTTCTCTTTGAATGTCTTTTCGTCTTCGGGAGTGTGACACCAGGAAGGATAGCCACTGGCTTCTTGTTTCAGTTTCAAAAAAGCATCCACGTAGTCTGTGAAAATGCCTTTCTGAGTTTGGTCACCTTTGTGGTATTGTTGTGTCTTGGGAAAGTGGCAAATTTCGTACACTTCTAACAGTTGGTATCCCATGTCCAGAGCTTTGAACAATTCCACGCTAACCCACGTACCCGTCAAGGCACGTTCTTCCTGGGTTTGCTGACAAGGTTGATCTTGGTTACACGTTTCGGCACAAGTACGGCACAAAGGAAACATCAGCTTGCATTGACAATGGTGAGGTAACACGGGATGGTACAAATCCGTGGGAGGCAAGACTTTGTACTTGATCAAGCCTTCGTATTGTCGAATGTTTTTCAGGTCGATGTGTTCCGTTAACAATTCCTGCAGGAAAGCTACAATATTCGCACACGTAGGGATACAGCGAACACACGTCCAAGTATTTGATTTCTTCTCCTTTCTCTTCATTGGCTTGATACAGCAAACAGGTGGCATTGGTTCTTCCTCCGTACAAACTATCCCTCAAGGGGTCCATGAACTGGTAACTTTCCACGATGCGTTTAAACTCGGGATCGATTTTCAAACGGTGATCGTACTCGTGTTCCCACATTTCCACCACTTGGTATCCCTGCTGTTCTAACTTCACGCGCCGCTGACAAGTGTCCTGGTACAAGTCTTCCATGTTTCGATGTAAAAACTAATTTTTAGTGCCACGATCAGGGTAACAGAAATAAGCAACCGTTAAACTCGTACACGATCTTGGGGTTTTCTAAATCCCAGCCATTGACCGAATGCGTTCCGATGGTCTTTTCGCTCCCTCCGTTGCGGGCATGCTGAATCCATTTGCCTTCCTTGTCGCACAAGTAATGTAACCAGCGTATGGCTTTGACCGAGTATTGACGTTTGACATAGTTCGTCGTTTGAGGACTGATGACAGCCACGGTGTTTTCAGGCACGAATCGTTGTCGGTAGACTAAGGAACATGCTTTGGCAATGGTGCAAGCCTAAGGAACATGCTTTGGCAATGGTGCAAGCTTCTTTCAAAGGATCGACCCCTCCGTGTTCCATGAACAGTTCTCGAAATTTTCCACAGCAACGCCGTAAAATGTCCACGTCGGAACGACAATACTTTAGTATTTCTTCCTGAAAGTCACAAGGGTCTGAGGCGTGAGCCTGGTACCAAGCGTAGAAAGCTTCTCGTTGTTCGGTACGCATGTTGTCGGGGTCGTAATAGTGAGCCTCAGGCAAATGGGGTAGAACGGCGTGTTGATTGTCTTCGGTATTGAAAAAGTGTGGAAAGTACCCTTTAGCCATTTCTGTCATTCCAAACGTTTTAGGCGTTCGACTCAAAGGTATGGCCAAATATCTCATCGAATCTTTAAACTGTACTTGTCCCATTTGCATGAAAATGATTTTGGTTCCGTTCAAAGTGACCTTGGGACGCTCGGTACCATGTTCCATATAGTATCTGAGAAGAAACTGTCCATCGTATCCTGAGAAATTGTGAGCCATCACCGTGGCATGACGATGACAATCTCCGTAACGTTCGATTTCCTCTTCGCTCCACGTCTTGTCGATGGGGTCTAAGACCCATTGGGCAAATTCGGCTAGCGTGTTATGTCCTCGAAAGATTTTTTTCACGTCCCCCAGGAATCTTGCTGCAGTGAGGGTATTGACTGAAGATAGGTTCTTGAATGCACTTCTCACATGCTCGATGAGCCACGCAGAAATTAGGAATGTGAATGCCAGTTTCTTGCATGCATTCGAAATCGAAAAAGATGAAATTGCCTTTCTTCTTCTTCTTGTGACCATCATCTTTCTCTTGTTGGGGTTGGGGTTTTTTGCATGTAGCATTGGTGTTCCAAGTCCACGATTTGGTGATAAATATGACATTTTTTCTTTCCTCGACATACGTGTGCCTTGGTAGTATTGGTACATATGCCTTGTCCACACGTAGGGCACAATCTCAGGAGTTGACAAGTACATTTCTGTTGTGAACCTTGCGTCTTCAGATGTTGATGGTAACAGGCAGGGCTGACAAATGTGCGGAGACAAGCAGGACAATGTATTCGTTCTTGCCCTTCGTCCAGACAGGGTTGAGAGGCTAAATATCCTGAGCATTTCGATCCGCAGTGTTTGTGTTGCTCTCGGTTGTTATAGCCATAGTCACATTTCTCACAGTAATAACCATATTCCAGGAATGCGGTGATACTGGTAATGGTATTGAAATGTTCATCGTGATAATAGAGATGAATGTATTTTCCATCTTTAAAATATTGACCTCTAAACAACAGAGGTCCGCGCACTTCCTGAGGGTGCACTTTCAAGGTGCAGCGTGGAGCTAGGACATCTTGCAATTTTTGCATTTCAGGAATGCACAGGGTGTGTCTTTGGACAGATCGGCTTGTTGTAACAGGAGTTCTGCTTCATTTCATTGTTTTGTCCGATTGTCGATAAGTTTTCCAGACTCTTTTCCATTCTGCCGTGTCGTTCTTGTTGGCATAGGCTCGTCCCACCATGATAGCTCTGGCTAAACACATCTGGTCTTGAGAATTGTGAATTTGAACGAGGCTACGCTTAATGCTGCGAAGGCCGTTCACCAATAACACCTTTTTGCGGCCAGTCCCTTGACGTGGGTCATGGACAGTGTCGCTTTTCCATCGGTGATGTCAAACTATTCATTGGATTGTTTCACATGTTGAATCTTGTCCATGACTTTGGAAGGGGTCAATTCTGCGGGACTGCTAAACTCGATCCAAACAGGGGATTTCAAACCATCGTGTTCTATGGAAAGTCTCAAGCGATCGTATTCTTTGGGTTGACATTGTCGCTTGAGTGTGGTGAGTAAAGAATCCCACATCTCGGTGATGAACCCTTCTGCTTTCTCCAATGGTACGTCGGCCTTGAAATCTTTCAACTTCACCCTGCAAGTGTAAGCCGTATTCTAAATTTTCTAGAGGAGCGCTTTTCCGCCTCTAGAATGTGATAGTACTTTTCAGGGTTAACTGGGGAAGACTCTCTGGGTTCGGATTCTGGTTCACTCATGTCCTCTTCAAAATCACTGGCATGAATTTGTGCCAAGACTTCAGCTCTGGTACGAGGCGATAGATCACGTTTCTGCCTCTTACTTTCTTCTCCTTTCTTCGCGAATGAATTGGATCGTTTCATCTTGACTGCAAAAAGTCAAATGACTAAAGTTTAAACACCATGGGTTACTTTATATCCATGACATACCAGCGTATATAAAGGGTGTGTGTCTTGTCCTTCCACTATTCATTTCACTCTCAAACCGAGCAGAACAATGGACGAGACTACACAGATCGAACTTTTCATCAGAGCTTTGCGAGGGGTCATCAGAAAATTTTCTTCAGACAAGCCGACGGACTACTCACCCTCCTTTCGAGATAAAAGTCAAGATAGTTGCTATATCTGTAAGAATAAAGGACATTGGTCTTCAGAGTGTCCAGACCGTCAAAAAAGCAAAACAGGGGTTAGAAGAGACAAAAGTCAAGATACCTGTTATCATTGTCAAGAAAAAGAACATTGGTCTCCAAATTGCCCTAAAAAACAAAAGGAGCAAGAAGAAGAGGGGAGTTATGGAGAGGAAGAAGAGGAAGAAAGCAGACAGGTGAAGAAACAGAAACAGGAAAAAAAAGAAGGGAAGAAAGTGAGGATAAAGAGGAGGAAAAAGCTGTGAAAGTGAAGACATTTAAAAAAAAGAGAGTGAACAAAGACAAAGAAGAAGCCTATGAACTTTTTAAAGTGCTATGTTGTGTTGTGATTTGAATTGTAAAATTTGTACCAGAATAGACAGTCTATAAAAAGTAAGTGTCTCTTGGTTTTGATTTTTAGAATAAGAATCTACACTCACGCACTCAACCATTCACACGTACTATATGGGTAAAAAAGGGGTTTTTGAGTTTTAATTGATGTTGTCAATTAAAATACTATCTCTTTTCGAGAGACGTGGGTGGCCCTGAAAAGGGCCTTTGGGTATTTGTTGGTTCTAAACAACAAACTTAGGAAGCAATCAACTTTAACTGCCTCAATCCTTTGCCACGGCCAAGGCCTACTTCTGGACTGCGTACTGTCAATGATGATGATTTGGTAGAAATCATTAAGGGTGGTATGGTAGGTGATGTCACAGGGTTGGGTTGTTTAGCTCGGGAAGGTCTTTTTCTCTTCGGTCGTAATAAAGAAGTCTGATACATTTGTTTCAGAATTCTTAACTCCGCTAAAATGTCTAACAGTATCGTAAACGTTTGACTTTCACCCTCTTGTTTCTTTGCTGCTTCTTCTTGTTGTTTCTTTCTTATCTCTTCTTCTTGCTGTTATAGGAGAAAAGCTTGTTCCGCTTCCTTTTGCTGTTGTATAAATTTCTCCAATTCTTCTTTCTGTCTCTGTTTAAAATTTTCCACGTGTGGTAAAGAAGGACAAGGTGGCGAAGGTACTGGTTCCGGAACAAACTCTTGCGAAAGAAAATCCACAAAATCCCAATTCACCTCTTCTGGAAGTAAGTCCGGGTTCACTTGGGTAGTCTCCACAATTCATTGTCTTCTGAGTTTCCGTCATGTTTATGCTAACTGTGTCGCATGGATTGACTGCGCACAAACGCTAGTGCCTCTATATAGGGAATGTGACGTCACGGACTGCTCTCTTCCGATTGGACGAATGGTGACTGAATTTTGTAACGCGTGTTTGGATTGGTCAATGAACTCAATCCGTTTCGATCCTCTCTTTCCCTATAAATAATCGCAGTTCACTGCATTCCTTCACCTGTTCTCGTCACTAAGATGTGGACCGACGTGGAATCCTCTACTCTCGTCTCTTCAATGATGTTTAGAACGGACTTACCCATGTACGTCCGATCCTCGTGGACTATTGTCAAGATGACGGATACATGTGTGTGGAAAAGAAGAATCTACGTAGAAAGACAAGGTTGTTTAAAGAGGGTTTTGATTTACGGTCCAGAAGTGAGACAGAGTTTAAGGAAAAGAAGCAGATCTATGCGGTGCCCTCTCTGTTAACAGTATGGTATGTTGTCATAAAACCAAAGGCCCTTTTCAGAGCCAATCATATGCCTCAAAAAGAAATTAACTTTCATGCCTAAATTTTAAATGTTGTATCAGTGTTTTGTCTATTATCTGTGTTCTATCCATCTCCCATGTTCAATGACGCTATACAGTCCCACCATGTTCAATTTCCCTTGACGCTATACAGTCCCACAATCTATTCCCATGTTAAATTCCCCTTGAGGCCATAGTACAAAGTAAAATTTCCCCATGTTAAATTTCCATAGAGGCTATGGTACAACCCTCCTATTTTAACATTAAAGTCCCCTTGAGCCTACGGTATCCCTATTCACTACTTGTGTGTTTGTGTGTGCAATAATGTGAGTCTATGTTTATTGTAACATAATTTTAGCGAAATTTTATTTCAATATATCCGTTTTTAAATTCCCTAGCGCCTTATCGTTACCAGATAAATTGCATTTGCTAACTTTAGCAATGATGCATCTGTTTTGCATTCAAAGCAACTAAAACGCTTCGTTTGCCTAGAAGCTGTTTTGGGTATGAATAGTCAATGTTTATTACCAGATGAATGTATTCCAGCGATATGGAAATTATTTGAGTGATTCCGGTGTATATTTATGTTCCGAGGTAACTGTTTACAAATTCTTTTTTATATTGCATTTGACAATGAAGAAAAAAATATTTAAGCCCAAGAGAAAAGGAAACACAATCAATTATTCCAGAGGATTGTTAAGAATTCATTCAGGAGCATACAACTGATACAACTCTATAAAATCTGAATATTTGACAAGCTTTTGCAATTTATATCCGGACAAAGACACTCTTTCAGCCCCACCCCACCCCCACCCCCCGCAATCTACTTACTATAGATATCTTGAACTTATGCTTGAGTCCGTAGAACCAAGAACACCACACTGTCATTCCTTTTGAACGGATTATAACATTGAAACAAATATCGGAATTTGTATTTAAAACAATTGTTAAAAAGATAAAGGAAAACTGGAACCGTTATTTACCAAAACTTGATATGCATTTTTGACGTATCTGTGCTCTTGTAAGTCTAAAACATTGTCCTTAATTGATTAAGTGAAGTCAGTGCCCGTTTTGGCAACACTTATAACGGGATAGCCTGGCAAGCATAATCCTTAAAAGGGAATAATTTTCTTTAGCTTAGTTAATAACAATATATTATACCGCTGTTGAAAAAGTGTACATTATTACGAGTAGTGAATCTAAGCATGAAAATAAAATGTTTCTATACGAAAAGATAACTGTATCCGGCATTCATTTAGGAGAAAGATTTTTATTTGTTTTCTTTTTTACTAATTTTGTTTCACGAATAAAATTTGGAAATCCTTGAATTATCAAATAACATATCCGTATTACGAGCATGTAGAGACACCAAGACGCCTGCAAGGACTGGCCAAATGTTGACTCACCAGAGTACAATGTTAAGTCCTTATTTATAGCGTTTACTGCCTCTGTAAAAATCCATTTAACCTCTGTGCTGAATCGTGTTAATCTGCCGGTAATGTAACTGTGCCGTACCAGAAAAACCTATAACTATTTTACAAATAACACATTAGTGATGGTAACTAAATCTCACATTAACTCAGTACAAGATGATTTTGTTATTTTATCATTGTGAACTAAATTTCTTTTTGTAGATGATAAAATTTGATAGCAGATTTTCATAAATACTTTTTATTTGCAAATTACGTCTTATCGATGTAGATTATAAATACCAGGGATTTTCCTTGTTTAGTAACAACTAGTACGTATCTTCCTGGAAGAAATGTTCAAAAACTGTAATTAACTCTTTAAAGTCAGTGTTCCAACACTGTAACTCAGCAAACTGTAACAATGTTATGGAAGAAAACAACGCAATGAAAATTACGAATATATATATATATATATATATATATATATATATATATATATATATATATATATATATATATATATATATATATATATATATATATATATATATATATATATATATATATATATATATATATATATATTATCAGCAAAGACGTTTCTCTTCCAGAAGACCGATATTCAGTAGAAATATTAGTGCATGCTAAACAGGCTGGTGAAATTATTATGCAGCTTTTCATGCTATTTTTATTTCTTGCACATTTACCTTTCGACAACAAAATGGCGAATATTTCTTGATTTGTATATCCTTGCATCAGTTGAAATTCTTATATCGGGTTTAATTATAAAGACCATAAAGTCTCCGTCTAACGGTGATTTGATCTGTTTTGTACCTCGCCTTAGAACGTTTCCTCTGTAAAACTAAAATTATTTTACGCCCACTACTGAATTACGATATTAAAAATACCATCCTTAGATATATTGAGGTATAATTTGTATGACTGCATCCTTTATATTCTGCAAAGGGACCATGCAAGAAAAATACACCTTTCCCCATGCTGATTTGCTGTCTTTTGTATCCTTGAGGTTTTATTGCCTTCACATGACAATCTCACAATCACAGAAACGTAATATTACGATTTTTGTTCAAATTTAAGTGAGATTTTGATCACTTCCCCGCTTCTGTAACTAGTTTGTTTCCCTTTATATGTACTTGATAATGGCAGAATCGGTCACTACATTACTCTGCAAGCTGCCAGTCCACTTGGAAGTGACGGTACCCAGTTCTCTATTTCTAGAAAATGAAATGAACGAATCATACACTCATTGCAAAAGCTGATGAATTAAAATGTATGTCAGTCATTCATTGGCGACTCAGTCTCGAGAGACCATGTGAATAGCGTCCTTGTAGTGTCGTCTCTCTCTCTCTCTCTGGCGTGTTAGCATCGTCTGCTGTGGCTGTGCATGCCTATGCGCGAGTGACAGTCCCTGTTGCAGTTGGTGCAGACAGACTGAGAAGTCTAAGTTACTAGGGTTGCTGTCGCGCTCTTCTTTTGCTCACGTTTATCTGCCGCCATCTGGCCTCTCCTCGCATCAGCGACTGCCATGCCCTTGTCAGTCTCCAGGTGCCTCGGTCCTCTTCCAGCACTTACCAGCCGTTGGGCGAAATGTCACATGCCTTCATGTCCCTCTTGCACACATCCTTGAAACGGAGTGAGGGGCAGCAGACTCTTCTAGTACCAGTAGCCAGCTGTCCATATAGGATGTCCTTTGGCAGCGTCATATCCTGCACGTGTCCCAGCCATCGAAGGCGGCGTTTGCTCAGCAGACAGTACATGCTGCGGGTACATACATTCTGCAGGATCTCACTGTGTGGGATGCTGTCTTGCCAGCTGATTTTCAAGATGCGTTTTAGGCACCGTGTATGGAAGGAGTTGTGCCGGCGCTGTTGCCTCATGTAGGTGCTCCAGGTCTCACTTCCCTATAGAAGGGTGCTGAGAACACAGGCCTGGTAGACTTGGATCTTGGTGTGCTCTGTCAGCGCGTTGTTTTCCCACACCCTCTTTATTAGTTGTGCCATAATGGTGTTTGCCTTTCCAAGCCTTCTGTCCAGCTCAAGCGAGAGAGTGATGCTTATGGTTGACCCCAGGTAAGTAAAGGTGTTGACTGCTTCCAGGATGACACCGTCAAGTTTGATGGAAGGGGCAATGGTGGTGTCTTGCACTCTGCCATTTGTCTTTTCCAGGCTGATAGTGAGCCCAAACTGCTTGCAGGCATCAGCGAAACGGTCTCCCAGTCTATGGAGGGCGTCCGCGGTGTGTGTCACAAGAGCCACGTCATCTGCGAAAAGCATCTCCCTGATGAGCGTCGACCTCACTTTGGTCTTCGAACGCAGTCGTGCCAGGTTGAACATCCTCCCGTCCGACCTGGTGTGTAGAAATACGCCATCAGTGGATGAGTCGAAGTTGTAGGACAGGAGCAGGGAGAAGAAGATCCCGAAAAGGGTTGGCGCCTGCAGGCAGCCATGCTTCACGCCGCTGTTGATTGGGAAGGAGGATTAGGAGGATCCATCAAACAGGACTATTCACTTCATATCTGCATGGAAAGAGATTATCATACTGCGGAGTTTTGGGGGGCAACCAGTCTTACAAAAACGCCCTTCCTGCTGACCAGGTCAAAGGCCTTGGTGAGGTCGATGAACATCATGTAGAGTGGTTGACCTTGCTCTCTGCTCTTCTCTTGGAGTTGTCGTAGGGAGAAGATCATGTCTGTCGTCGACCTGTCTGCTCTAAAACCGCACTGGGATTCCGGGTACACACTGTCCGCCAGCAGCTGCAGCCTGCTGAGTATGATGCGGGCATACACTTTGCCGACGATGCTCAGGAGCGAGATCCCTCTGTAATTATTATAGTCACTGCGGTCGCCCTTGTTTTTGTAAAGGGTCACCTTCCTCCCAGCAGAGGCAAAGTAGCTCATGCAGCGGCTGAGAAATGTTGGTTTCCCACGTTTTATAGCTTCGGGCGGGATGCTGTCACTACCCGGTGCTTTGTCGTTTGGGAGGGAGTCGATTGCTTTGCTGAGCTCATCTAAGGTTGGCACTTTGTCGAGCTCCTCCATGATGGGAGGTTTCTTTTATGCTGCTAATGTTCTGGAGTATAGCTCTGAGTAGTGTTCCACCCATCTGGCCATATGTTGCTCACGGTCATGCATGGATGGATGGATGGATGCATGCATGCATGCATGCATGCATGAATGCATGCATGCATGCATGTATGTATGTATGTATGTATGTATGTATGTATGTATGTATGTATGTATGTATGTATGCATGCATGCATGTATATATGTATGTATGTATGTATGTATGTATGTATGTATGATTATGTGTGTATGTTTGTGTATGTATGTATGCATGTATGCATGCATGCATGTCTGTCTGTCTGTCTGTCTGCTTGCATGCATGCATGCATAAATGTATGTATGTATGTATGTATATGTGTGCATGTGTGTGTATGTTTGTGTATGTATGTATGTATGCATGCATGCATGTCTGTCTGTCTGTCTGTCTGCTTGCATGCATGCATGCATAAATGTATGTATGTATGATTATGTGTGTATGTGTGTGTATGTTTGTGTACGTATGTATGTATGTATGTATGATTATGTGTGTATGTGTGTGTATGTTTGTGTATGTATGTATGTATGTATGTATGTATGTATGTATGTATGCATGTATGTATGTATGTATGTATGCATGAATGTATGTATGTATGCATGCATGTATGTATGTATGTATGTATGTATGTATGTATGTATGTATGTATGTATGTAGGCATAAGTCTTCGATTGTTTTCTCGCCTCATATAAAGCGAGCTTGGAGATGTAGAAAAGGCTAGGTGGAAACAACTACATGTCATGGGAGCCGATTATTAGAGTCGATCTTTTCTTTCCCTGAGATAAATCCCGTGATGATATTCCCGCTGACCGGTCTATAGTTTCTTTCAAAGCAGTGTTGTTTTGTTTGCGAATTTGACTTTGTATATAAAGAATTTTACATTTAGTTGTATTTTCTTAATGTCATTGTATATCCAGACTTATTTGACACTCTATAACCAGGATTTTGCATACATGATATTAAACCCTATGCATACATACCATCATGTAATTGTCATATCGGAATACTAAAATTACCCCTTACATGGTTTCTGTTCAATACACACCAGTCTGTTGTTTTTTCCTTCTTTTATTCAAGCCATCAGATGTACTATTCCTTGTCTGTCAATCTCCTGAAGTGTCTACACTTAGTGATAATTCATCTGAAAAGCTACGTCACCTTACAATGCGATGTAAGACGAAGGCAACAACGCTTTTCCTTATGACAAATATAAATATAATTGTAGGAAATCATTAAATCAATATCTATCTAATTATCGTTAAAAGTGTGCATATGAAATCCACTTTTGTTTGATTGATGATGATGCTACTTGAAGCAGATGCATTTTAATCGTATTAGTTCTAACGTCACACAATTTGCGCTGTGGCAAACAATGGTTGCAATATCTCGGTAAAAACATACGACGATCGGTACTTGACTCAGATTTCAATGATTAGCAAAATAATGTGATCCTTTACAGAATCGGTTGATTTGCAGTCCGTTCTAGTATCTTATTTCTTTTTCCTGATTGTTTGTACCTGAATGTTTTCTCTTGTTCATTCTGTGGCCATTTTATAATGGCTATACAGACGTCAAAGATGTAGTAAATCTATACCTGACTTGCATGCTACCTTCAAGAATATTATTTTTTATTATATTTATCATAAATGGAATTATATAAAATAGAGCATAGAAATACCAAAATAAAGTGAGAAAGTAATGTAGGTCTGATCCAAGTATTTATTGTGTATACCTTATGTTTAATTAATGTAACGGAAGAGAAAAAATTGACAAATGCAGTGTCTATTATTTTATCGACGGAAATCGACGTTTGCCAACAGTAACCATTTAATTATATAAAACACATTCTATATTTAAGTATGCAACAATAAACAATTAAATAAAAGCATATTCGTATTTGTTATACGGCTTTTTGCATGTCACCCATAAACCTTGTCTCTCGTTAGATCGCCCGAGTACACTATGAATTTTGAGACCGGTTCTACATTAAATAGGTTTATGCTCATAAGAGCAATTTCTCAAATAGGGAATCCAAAGGTCGATAGGACCCAATTCCATCTGGTGGTATATGGTTCGTTATTTCTCGACCAATCCATATACCTTGTCATCGAGCGATTTGAAGCAGACTTTAAGTAGTTAAAGGAAAAGGTTTACTTTGAACAAATCTCCCAAAGTGTCGATTTTGAATGATTAATTTTCCGCCTGAAACGTTTCTTTTAAAAAGAATGCCTGAACGCACTTTGGAACTGATTGGTCAAATGAGAAGCATTTGTGTACGGTATGCAGTTTCAGATTGAACGAACATGCCCCACAGGGGTTAAAGCAATACAGCCTTAACGAGCAAATGAAGCTTTACCTTATGATCAGTCCTGTGTTTTGGCATCTTTTACACGTGTTTCTGACCTCTCGAATGATAAGACCTCTAAATGATGCGAAAAGAAACTTATTGTATGGCTAATAAATGGAGATAATTAGACGCGGAAAGAACTGCTGGCGACAAAAATGGATCTCTAGAGATCAATTACATCAGTCCACGCATACTCCTTCTTTGCAAGTATTATTGTACTTCCTGTTTACAAACAACTCTTGCTCAACACTGAAATAAATGGAGTAAGAAACATGATTATCTTAAACATTCTCATCTCATGAATGTTTACATTTACATCACCATCGTCTTCCCAGTATTTATATTCCTGCTGCTCCTCCTCATCAACAAGACATCATCTCTTCTTTTTCTGTTTTCTTTTACTTCTATTTTGGAGGACTTAAATATTCGAGTTTACTTGGAAGGTTTTATCTTCCTGAGTATTTTTGAAATTCGTTACCATTGCAATTGTATAACTTAGCCATTTATCGGTATTGTATAACTAGTTTTGGGCTTATGTATCGTCGTCAATCATATGTATATGTCTTCATCATCTTCACTGCTATAACGAATTTTCAACCATCAATACCATTATACTCGTCTTAGTGATTGCGATCAATAACGCTACAAAGAACACACTCAACATATTATTATTAGTACAACAACCATTTCTCGCTACTACATTTAACATTCACGTTACCGTTCTCTCTTTATTACCGATGATTTTGATCCTGATGACTTCATTCCATAGTGTAGTTTTTCAAATCGACTGTTTTAATATGTCACTTTCTCCTTATTTCTAATTTTCTCCTTTGTCTACCTGTTAATGGAAATACTTCATTTCTTGTTCTTCCGCACGGCAAATCTGCAGAGATGTTAATCTATGATAAAATGCAAACAAAAATGGACAAGGTTGCAAAGTATTTAAATTGAGATGAACTTTTTTAAAAAATAACAACACTGCACCAGAAAGAATATTTATGAATTGTCTCATGAGAGACTGCGATAATTTGAAAGAGACATGAAATTATGTGGGTTGTGCATCTGCATATTTTAGAGGTCCTACGAAAATCACTGGTCATAAGCTGGCGTTTAGTCGATACTGTGTCATCATGTATCTGACTGCGAACTAATGAAAGTCAACTTTCGAAGATGTACTAGCATTCCTAGTGGGGATTAAAGCTTTAGGCCATGTGCAGATTACAAGTTCACACCCATCTTGAAAAAACAGATGGAAAGCGCAAATCCTTACATTTTAACTTTCTTATAGGATATTATAAATTCAAATAAGCTTGTAAACAGGTTACATACATACATACATACATAAATACATACATACATACATACATACATACATACATATATATATATATATATATATATATATATATATATATATATATATATATATATATATATATATATATATATATATATATATATATATATATGTGTGTGTGTGTGTGTGTGTGTGTGTGTGTGTGTATAAATATATATTATTAGAACAATTATAACTAAATATTTTGAAGTGTCTATATGACCAACATTTAGTAAATGTGTTTGTAAACGCATCTATTTTAATACAGTAAAACTGGTATCTTTTGGGCAATAAAGGATCACATAATAGTTTTTCTTGAGGCGAGATATGCAGATAAATACCTAATACTATATGAGCATGCGTCCTTTGTCTTTTAATGTTGTCTTTGGCAGGTTTTACTTTAACTTTATTGTAATAAAACGGTTATTTAAATATCCAAACGTCATGTAAGCCGAGATCATTTTCAAAAAAACGCGATGAGCAACTATGTATAATATCGATATAAATGCCTTCCTCCCCTCCCATTATGCTAAAAAATTAAACATACACACACAGCTACTACCATTAAAACTGAAGATATCACATCATATACAGATGAAGTTAACATGCAACTTATTCAGATTTGCTGAGGCCTTAATACTCCTCAATGGAATGCAAATGAATTTAATACTACATAATTTGTAAAGGAAGTGAAGAATTTCTTTTTACAGAGTGTGTCTTTATATGTTAGGTGTACGTGTGTTTATCCTGGCCCTGTATTCGTTCAGCTTACCTTTGTTAACCTTGAACACAGAGGTCCAGCTTAAACCCATTAATCAAATACCTTAAACGGAATACATTTGCATTAGTGAAACTAAAGACGTTAAAATTAGTTTTATAATTTTAATGTTGCTATATTAAAATCACAAACTATCACAATATTGAGCTTTGAGTTTGAGTTTGATGCAGAAGTAGTGGCAGGAATATAAGTGCCATACCAGGGCATAATGGTTTCTTGTTGGATTTTATCGCGTTATTGTAATCATTTCAACCTATAACGTGAAAATCATTTCAACCAACTAACGTCAAAATCATTTCAACCTATAACGTCAAAATCATTTCAACCTATAACGTGAAAATCATTTAAACCACTAACGTTAAAATCATTTCAACTCTTGCGTCTAGAGCTATTAAAAATACTAGAACCTTAAAGACAATTAAATTCCTTACTCGTAATGCATTTCTCAGTACTTTACCCGGTAATCTCAGTCACAATACCGCATGAACAACTTGTTAACTGGCAAGAATTACAGCAGAACAAAAGTTACGTTTTCTAAAATCTCGTTAAAGTCACGTGATACATTTGCTGAAACATATATTTCCCACTTGCTTTACCATGAGTTCTATGTATACAACTTTAATTCTTTTGATATATTTTCTTCCATTTCTTTCAGTGATTAATATATTATAAAAATATAATTTAAAGTGTAGATTATATTTATTGCAAGCATTAAAATAACTTACACGCAAAAACTGCAAGATGCCTGACCGTTAAAAGAAGACAATAGGGTTAATGTATGTGCACGTGGCTGAATTAAGTTTTGAGTAGAGATAGTACTCGAACTATTTTGAATCATATCTTAGTGCAGCAGATTAAATGATAGATTACTGCACTGCGCAGCATTTGAAGCCGATTTGTGCCAGTGTTTCAATTCGTACGCAAAGCTTTGGTGTAAAAAAAATAGGAGCAAGATGATTACATTTTAATTGGTTTATATATTTGCTCAGCTTACTGAATACATTTGGCGTTTTGAGGTTATGAGAGTAAGGGATGTTGTTTGATCGGTTACCAGATAATGTTACCGAGAACCGATAATACTCGAAAAGTCAACGGTTATATGCATAATCGTTATAGCCCTCAAAATACATGATGACGTTCTTAGTCCACCAAATGGTTTTGCTGGGGAAAAAAATTAAGAAAGCATAAATGATGTTGACGGCTGTCAATTCTGATTATTGGTTTTACTATAATTTACTTGCTAGGGGCTTAAAGTACGTAACAAGAAAGCTGAACCAACAAGTATTCTATAATTTAAAATATAAATGCATTTTCCTAAAATACATGAAAGAATTAAAAATAACTTACAGTATGGTATGAATTCCTAAAATTCCTAATTCCTAAATGTTCTATCAATTCAAAGGTAATACGGATATGCTCCAAAGATATTCTGAATGAAACTTTGAATGTGCTTATGTGTAAGCATCACAGAAGCATATCTGTTTGATATCCACAAGCTTTTACTTGAATTAAAGGTAAATCCAAAGATATTAATATACCCAAGTCTTTGAATAATTTCACTGTAATCCAGTATATGGTATTGTCTGTTTAAAATAAATGTTTCACAATCTGCGATTCCAACGAACAGTTATCAGTTCAAACTAATAAATCCAGATTCTCAACGTATTTCTTACAAGATTGATATAACTCTTTAGAACGAGAACTTTTCCGCGTTCTATTGCTTATATAAATAAATGAATTTAGCAAACGTATCTCAACGAATCATTCATTTTTGTGAAACACTTTACCATTGATTAAGTCAACAACTGCTGTTAAAGTTTTCATCAAATCACAAACTAGGTCAGTCTGACCTCCCAAAAGTACAAATATCATCCTTATGTTCACGTGATGTTATTTTGATCTCCATTCGCGTCGCTAATGCTCAATTGAAGATATTTATTTGAATTTTCATTTAGACCTTGAAATTTCATGAATGAAAATGATACAATGAATTTAATGAAAACTATATTATAAAATAATACATATGTTATAGATATAAGTAACACTATCCATCTCCTTAAAAAAATAAAATTACTTATTAAATGTTTCCGAGGCAGAAGAGGTGATCGTCTTTTTTGTATCACGTCCTAGTTCTTTTTCCTTCTGAAAAATTAAAACCCATTATGAAAAGAAAATGGTCTTCGATAGTGCGGATAACTCCTGTCTCACCCAACGATATGCAAAGAACACCACCCACCCCCCTCAAAAAAAAAATATAAAAAAATCCAACAATACAAGACATCGATTTGTTTTATTTTGAAAAATTTGATAGAACACCATAACACTACTAGCCACCAAACTTTTAAAAATTGATTTCTATTAAATACTATCTCACCCTTGTCCGATGTTTATTATTTTCAAAACTAACACCATACACGATAAAAGATTCTGACACAACATGGAGAATTCCCGACTCACCAATCCCCAGTTTTTTCTTTCAAACACATATAACTCAATATTTAAAAAAATTACCTCACAAATCCCCAAAACATTCTTTTTCTGAAAAGTCCTAGGCCACAATGGCCTTACCAAATTTTTAACAAACTCATTGGCCAACTACCAACTAGTGTTGGTTGTACTATATTCCAAGCTGTTTTTATTGTATCACCTGTATTTAAATAATTTTGCAAACTTCATGACCAATACCCTTAGGTATTATTCGGCAATGCATAAAGTAATGATACAATTTTTAATAATACATATTAGAAAATATGACGTAACGAGCCTTTTTTTTAGAGACAAAGTATCTAAAAATGGTTAAGCTTAATGAAATTAGAGCGGCGGAGCCCAACATAATAAGCGATAATTTAACTCTTTAGTTAAAATCTTCAATTTAATAATTATCAACATCAGCAATAAGTTTAGAAGTTAAAATAGTTTTCACTTCTTCGTACGTCCATCAGATAAAATCAATATTATGACTCTTGTTGTTGTTGTCCTAGGGTTTAACGCCATTTTCAGCACAGGATAGGCTATACATGTCGGTCAGTATAAAATGATGGAGGAAGAACCCGAGAAAACGCCGGAAAGAATCAACGACCCACGAGAAGTTACTGGCAAGCCTTCTCACGTACCCACATTGGCCGAACCCGAGACTGGAACCCACGCAGACAGAGGTGAGATGACAGTGATCCGTAACTGTGAGCGCTTTATACCATTCGGCCACTCGGGACCCCCAATATTATGTTTGTAACACTTATCGCAGACATAAAGACTGTACGAAACATTGACTCTCTTTTATTAATTAGCTAGTTAAGTTATTCAAATTCTGAATTTAAACAATCAAATTCTGTAACTTTAATTCTGATGTCAACATAGATTACCTTTAATTTAATGACTTGGCTGATTAAGTAAAATTATTGTTTAAAAACGTGTACATTATTTTTAAGCAAGAAAATGAAAGACTCACCCATTTATAGAATGGTATACAGACACCGCACACTATTTTGGAATACAATGTCACTACAAAAACCTATTGGAGACCCGACATAGATGTATAAAAATAGTTTCCCTAATAATTCAACACACCTACTTAATACTGTCGGTTCGTTGGCATTATTACACTATAATGATGCCAAGGATATGTGTTACATTTGATGCAATTTGCACGTGATGCTAACCTCCTTTGCATTATGATACTTAAAGAGATAGCTAACAATCGCTGTAATTTTCAAAACTTTTAGGATTACCTAGGCTTTGTTTCGCTTTGTTGCTCTGATGGGAGTAATGCCAAGTATGTAATTTAATCCATTAAAGCGACGTCCTCAGAGACAGACAAGAGTAAACAGATGAATTTTGGTTAAAAACATAAAATCAACTTGATGGGTTAACATGTACAAGTAAAATATTAAATGGATCAAAAACTTAAATAAAGTGAAGTACATTGTACGTTGTTTACAAAAACGCAAACTAAATCCGATGGCGTAGCTTACTTGTGAAATTTTATTTATTTTCGAACATTGACATTGAACAAATCATGTATGTCAATAATGTTTTAAAAGAACCACAGAATAACATACTAAATTTACTAAATTTATTGCAAGGCCAGAAATAGAAAAATATTTACAGAATAGCATATAATTTTGTGTAAAAATGGTTAAAAAGAGGACAACCAGTCGTCTATTTTCTTTATTAATCAGCTGCAAATAAACATATTAGAACTAGAAGACCTATAACGATGAGGGTTTAGAAGATTGACAACAGGTGTTTTACAAGAAAGGAACTATTTATTATGTTTGCAAACAGATTATCCAGAAGAATAGAAGACCATCAACGTCTATCATCAAAATATGTACAATTATATGGCAATATACAATCTAAAATAAAAATACTCACCAAAAAAAAGATTTTACAACCATTTCAATAATTTAGATAACAAATAGAAGAAACTGAAACCAATGATAGAGAAATTGTAGAATATAACATTTAAGTGGCTAAGGTATATGCTGATATTAAGTTAGAAATTAAATGGATAAAGAAAGCAGAATAAATTATAATTAAACGCTTTGTTAAAATATGGAATAAAGAAATTTTAAAAGAAACATTGCTGATTGTACAATCTTAGAGCTTTGTCTTGGTACATCTAAATCATTAGAGAGTTTTGTTTGATTATTAACAGACAATTTAGAGTATTTTATGCGTGTGGCTAAATCGAGATTTTTGTTTACTCCGAGATAGACTTGCAACATTTCATCTGCATTGAGAACGTGGTCAAAACGATATGTATGAAATTGAAGGTTGTGTAGATATGATTAGAGAGGGTATATTAAAATTAAAAGAAAATAGGCAATGTTTTAAGATAAACTCAAATTACCCAAAATTATGGTATGTTAACATTTTCTGTCATGGACAAGATTCGTTGCTACGACAAATTGGTCGGGATTTTGCTTCTATTGTTTCAGTTTCATACTGGACATTATATCTGAATCACCTGGCAAAACGAATTCTTTGTAGTTCCGGAAGCAAGTCAGTCAAGAATGATTGCTAACTGTTCTCCTCTGCATTACGATACACCGGAAGTTATTATCACTTTAAACTTTAAATCACACCCTTGGTATAAGTCTGGTGTCATGCTGACAATAAACAGACAAAAGCATTATTAATATGAAAAATAACTGTGCAAATTTATGCCTGTATTGGAATACATAATAATAATAATGACTTTGTGTTCCGACTTCATCTGCGCTTCCCCATCATCTTCAAAGACCTTAACTGTTTTAATCAAGACAAAACAACAACAACAATTATAAAGTCAAGACTTTAATGAGTCACATACTTAACTTGAGGCTATTTTCGTGAACACACATGCTATTAACATAATGCATTTTTGATTAATTCAATTCAGAATTTCAATAACTTATCTAGCTTATTAATAAAGTAAGCCTATATTTTTGTAGCATTCAATTATGATGTAGGAATGCTTGACGATATAGTATACAGATACATTTTGGTGTCGAAAACATCTGAAAACAATTTTATACAAAGACCTGCACAGATTATTGCGTTTATTGCATGTTTGTATGAAGGCACGTATACCTCATTATTCATGCCTATCTATATCTAGAATGTGTATAGATATAAGTACGGTACACCTATTGCTGGTGGGTAGCAGGCCCAAACTTTTCAGCCTAGGATTTGGATATCATTATGGTGGCCAATGGTTGTAAAAGTAAGTTTTTGGCGGAGAGTTGGTGGCCTAGGTGTTTTAAGAAAAGTATTTCTATCTAGTGTAGGGTATATTCATTATTTTAGTAAAAACAATCCACAATACTGAGCAAAGAATTATCCGTACTTTAATAAATTAGTTTTTATATTGAGGGTGTTGTTGTCTTTTTTCAAAATATATAAAACGTACACATGTTGTGAGTCAGAATTTAAATATACAGTTGGTTACTAGGAGGGTCATAGTGATTATGGTGCTCTAGGATATTGTAAAATCTATTTTAAGCATGAGGGGAGTAAGTGCTGAAAAAAGTATGGGTCAGCTAGGACCTATCCGATCTACATACACAATCATTGTTTATATTTTACTGCAAGCAAAAGTCAATTAGTGCATGAAAATGCCTACAAATGTTTCGAAAATGAAAAACGTCAACGGCGCTAGTTCCAAGCGGATCTGTAATGAATGAAGCATGATGGAGGTTCTTGTTGCATAAAATGGAAATCAGGCTAAAACCCCTGCTGACACGGAGAAAATAAATATTCCCGATGCGTCTTCTCGCAAATCCTAAGGGGCGACTACTGCAGGCCGAAGCAGCAGTGACTCAGTGGATAGTGTGCCGGAGGTCCAACCCAAACTGTACGGGTTAAAATCCTACCGTTTAATCAACTCTAGTCAGCTGCAATGGCTGTGCATTTGGGCAGGGTCACTTTGTTCTCGTTGCCTATGCACGACATAATCTATTTGTGTTGTTGTGTCTTAAAAACCATGCAAAACCATGGACCAAAAACAGGCATGTAAATTGGTCAGGCAATTTCGTTGCACTTTCGTGCTTTAAAAATTTATCGCTATCTTAAAAGATAAATGTGACAAAAGCGATTCCAAAGGAATTATATTATTTTGTCAGGTTAAGAATCAGGTTAAACCACCGCCATCATCATCGTCATCATCATCATCATCGTCATTGTCGTCGTCCACAACATCAATAATAATAGCTTCTACTTCTTCAATGATATCCTAGACTAATAATATCTCATGAATAGGCATATACGGAGAACACTTCAGTATGTCTGGTCTTGAGTTTATCAAGCTTTAAAGACAAGCTGACAAAATCTTTGAGATAAAATATCTCACAATTGATCGTCCGTATTTCATCCCTGGTTATGTTTGTCAGATACAATGTTTCTCCCTTATAAAACCATTGCCTAAATAGTAGCGTGATTCTTGGCGACTGAATTTCCTGAGTTATATGATTTGAAGACCCGGTCTTGTCCTATCAGTAATGCTCGTATGTTGAATACGTGTTCAATTCTCTGATTATTGAGTTATCAAACAAATGATTGTCGGCATGGAAACGATAGCATCCGGTCTACATTTTTACGGATTCCTAACCATTAGTTAAGATTAGGAATACCAATTAAAAAACCCATTTCTGTCATTGATAAGATTTTGAAGTATCGCAATGCTAGTTACGAGTGTAGAATGGGATTTCTCTGTATGGGGGTAGCCATGAAAGGCATATCCTTGGGAATGGTACATTGCTCGAATTTCCTCTGCATGATATTGAAAATAATGTGTTAATGTGTTGCAGGTGCCGTTAAAATCAGCATAAAAACTACGTAACTGAAGTATCCTCTCCTTGTATGAACACGTATTCAACATAGAGTTTTACTCACAGAAATGCTGTCGCCAAGAATCACGCTTAAATTAGAATCGGTTATTATCTTTATGGCTATAGCTTTGTATCTCTGTGGGTAGACCAGACAGAATAAGTGTTACCTCAATGTATGTACTTGATCACGTTTATTAGCCCGAGTTTACTCGAAACTATATTGTTAGGAACAAACATAACAAAAAGACGACAAAAATCCCCACAAAAAACAGCTTGGTTTTGATTAATACCGTTTCATAATTTCGAAGTCTTACATTTCAGTACCATATGGAAAAGACTTCTGGAGGATTTGTGAGGTCAAGAACTCACCTTACAAAAAGGCCTTGCCCATAAATAATCTTTGTCCGTGTTAAGCTGCACCTGCTTTTCTCTGAAATAATGTTTACTATAATCTGTGTTCTAAGCTTTAATGGTATCATGTGTACGGAGTTACACGAAGCGAGGGAGTTAATCCTTACTTTATAGATGTGTTCCAATCTTTTTTCACTCTAATCTCTCACTTTTTCCATTTTTGAATTATTTTCATACGAAAACAAACAAGTCTGATTATATATTTTTCAAGACCAAAATACATCGTTTGCTATCATCTGTCTGATAAGCAGGCAGTTGGCATACAGTATACGTGTGACTATAGTTATTTGGGATTTTGTTGTTTCTCTGTTTATTTAACCTCCTTCTTCTTCTTTACCAAAGCTATAATTCTCCCGATTTTCATATTCTGCTGCACATTTTGCGTATATTTTACATCATTATCACACAAGACAACGTCATTAAATTACTCTTTTCTCATTAGCCAAAATCACATAATTTTGCTGCAGTTCCTACAACAATAAATCAGTTTTTTTAGCTGCGTTTAAGCCAATACTTTGTGCCACAAAAATTTCCAGGGACTGGGAAATATAAAAAAGGAGGATGTCTTAAAATAAAAAGTATTTTGTTTTGTTTTCTATATGCTACACATCTCGTTGAACAAATGTGAACATATTATAAGAACTATATATATATATATATATATATATATATATATATATATATATATATATATATATATATGACCAGCAAAAGACAGCCCAAAATTTTAATGTCAGAAAAAAGAATTATATTTGCATCGGTGGAGACCTTAATTTAGTCATCGATCCAGACTCTGCCACTACTAACAATAAAATAAATAATCCAAAGGCAAGTGTGATTCTTCATGTTAGCTGAATGAAATATAGTAAATTGATTACTGACTTGAACTGAATAATGATGTCCGTAGATAAACCTGGAGGACAGTTAACCCAATAAAAAACAAGCCTTGATCTTTCAGTCTCTGAAAATGAATTTCCAACAGGTACATATAACACCGAGAATTCTTTGGTACAAAATGAGAATAGTCTTATGAAATAATTGAAAGAAAAACCTTCAGAAATTTAAGAATTCATTGCTTACAGACGTGGAATATATAAAAACGATTTAAAATGTAAAAATTCAATGCATATCCGTTGAATAATCTAATAATTTGATAAATAAATTATCTGCTGATTTGAAATTCACTATTAATAATTAACGTTTCTTTGAGAAAATATAATTAAAAATTACAGCAATTACACCATAATTTTCTTCTTTCAAGAACACAATTCAAGACCATTGGATAAAAGAGATAAAGAATTTAGAAAAAAAACGAGTTAATTAAAAAAATATATTTACATTAGATGATAAAGAAGAAAAGTTGAAGAAATTAGGAAGAATTGGAAGAAGTAAAGGTTACTGCACGCGCTAAAATGTATTGAAGAGGGGGAGAAAGTAATGTACACTTCTGCAATCTGGAAAAGATAAACTTCGTTAGTTGTTTGTACTAAATAATGAATCAGATCCCAAAAGTCGTAAGAATTAAATTGTTTAATTTTCATGAATCAATTATACAATAATATCCAACTTTGTTATTGTTACAGTGAAAAATCAATAACTATTATGGGCCAAGTATCAAATTGGTTTCATGTGACAACTCGTGTTTATTCCCAAAATATAGAAAATACATCAATAACTCCTAATAGTTCAGAAAAGTTTAACCAGTTTGAAAACTGCTATGAATCTTTTGAATAAAAGCTCCACAGGTCTTAGCATTATTATAAAAAAATAGCATGGTTTGCATGCAGAACAGGCAGCAAACTGAAATTATCTAATGAATTTAAACTTAGTTGGAATTACAATGAATTTTGTGGCTGGGGTTGGGGTTAGGTTTTTAGCTTTCTTAGAGAATAATCAATTAATTAACTATAGCACCAAATTTAGTGAAACATTAAAAGCAGTGATAAAATGTCTTGCAATTCCTAAAATTTCATACCTGTATTAATATTACTAGATTTTTCAGAACAGAAACTACAACACTCGTGTACAAATTTCCATGGAATGGAGCAAAATACAATATATAAAAACTAAAAGTAATTAAAGGCTAAATTTAAATTTAAAAATGCTTTAAAACGCATGTACTTCAGAAGAATACTGACTGAGAATTATAAAATGGAAAATGCCGATTACAACATTGCTACCAAATACTAACCATGTCGTCTTTTTCTGCTAACAGACCTTGTTCTGTCTGTTAGAAATAATTTTTATGCATTTTGGATTGATCTTTTAGGCATTTCCTCAGAATTTCACATATCTACACACATTAATTTATCTGAAGTTTGTTACAAACATCTACATGGTTTAATCCTAGCATGAAATAAAATGGAAGCGTGTCCTTAATGCAATATGGTTTTCATCTATTTTAAGAATGTTATCAAGGAATATTCTCGGTGGACATGATTTGACAGTTTCAAAATATGAATCTCAATTAGAACTAACTTAGATTTTCAAACCATGCTGCTCAATTTTCTTTTACTTAAATCCAACTCAATCGCAAGTTATGATATTATCCTCCTGCCCGCACCATTTACCATTAAGTCCGATATTTGCGAGCGAGCGGCAAAGCAACATGTGTAGGTACAATGTGAGCTGCAATTTACCCAGGGCATATGGTATCTTTTCAGTGGACTAAAGAAACGGTGGAACACGGTAGAAACCAGGACGATTGAATAACCTTATTTTGGATCACACTGTTCGCCTCAATAGCATTAGAAATGGACTTAAATAGGTGTCGTTAACATTGCGTCCTTCACCCCAACCATGATCAGCATACCTCGGCTCATGGGTATCCCACCTTAGCGGTCGAAAACCGTACAAGACAAAGGTAATGATACTGTCCTTGGTGCCTCTTGTTAGTAGAGAAATAAATAGGTTCAACATTCAGATAGCAGCCCTGAGTGAAACCAGCCCGGCTGAGGACGGTCTACTCATTGATGTAATAACCGGGGTAACCCGTCATTAGTGCGCAGATCAAAAGCGCGCCGACAAATCCGAGCCGACAAAAGCGCGCAAGACAAAAGCGCGCACGGCAAAAGTTATAAATGTTATTATGTCAAATAAATAAGCAAATATTCGCATTTAAAAAATGTTTAATAGTATTGATATGAGTCGCAGTGTATTATTTCTATCACTGTTCAAAATGAGATATCCATCAGTTATGATATGCTTTTTCTTCTTGTGTGACTCAGTGGTTAGATATGATTTTTAAATTATTACAAAATGAATTTCGTATTTATGGTTTTCTAGGCTTATACTGCGTAAATACGCACCTTGATGTCTGCTCAATAAAAACAGTGATTGAAACCAGTACTTTATTTCTACTCAATATTAAGAGTGTACACACTTTGATGTCTGCTCACTGGAAACAGTGATTCATACTATTACTTTATTTCATTCGAAATGAGACATTTATCAATCAAAGTCATAATAAGATTACAGGCTTATAGTTTGTGCTGTGCGCTTTTGACGGCGCGCATTTGGCGGGCATATTTCGTTGCGCACTTTTGTCGGCGCACATTTATCGGCGCGTATTTGTCTGCGCGCTTTTAACATGCGCGCTAACGACGGGGTGCCAATAACCGGCCATACTTTCCTTTTGTTTGGCAAGATTAATAAAGAGCAACGTGAAGCTTGTGTTGGGTTTTTCATCAAACCACAGCTAGCCAGAAACCTCACAAACATCCCGAATTGCGTGAATGACAGACTCATGCAAATGGGACTTTTCTATGCGGGAAACAACAATCGAAAATCAACGGAGGATTTTCGTCCATTATAGCAAACCTAGGTCAGATTTTTAAAAATATACCTTTATGAAGACCTTGTGTCTCTGAAGTGCCAAGTTCATCATCCCTAGTGACCTCATTGCTAGCGTTAGTTGATCAGATCACTAGAAATGCCAGGTGTCATTAAAATACAATATGAAATACTACAACAATCGACTCCTCCTACTGAGGAAATGCAAGGAACACATCCCTCCTCATCATTAACATAGTCTTCCGTCTGAAAAAAACGCAAGATGTATTGGATGCACCCACACTCTGCGCACTGGCATCTCATTGACTACATCAGAGTAAGAGATGGGTAGGAGTGACGAAGGTCATGAGAAATGCAGCATGCTCAAGTGACCTTCAAACTCTAGACTTCAGCCAAACAGGCGATCGCATGACAAAAAGAGCCCAGAAAGCTAAATTTCCACAACGCGAAACAGGATATTACGAAACAGGCACTTGTTGAAGCATGGTGCGGCCAACCGGTAAAAATTCCAATGAACTCCGAGAATGTTGAGACCATGTTTGCTAGGCTACTTCCAAAACAATCAATACCACTACAAGTAGACTGGTTTGATAAGAACGATGGTGATAAAAGTCTTGTTTAGAAGACAGTCCCCGTCATCTAATAAGACTGCCCTCTTCAAAATCAAGAGGACTGTCCACTGCAAAGTATATAGTTGCAATACTCATGGCTGAGGAAACTACAGAACAGATTCGTCCTAGGCACACAGGAATGCAATTACAAACTCAGATAATGCTTTGAAGACAATCTACAGCCACAGTCATCAGGTATATCTCCAATCCTGTGTGTTGATGTCATAATATTGCTCATTGAAAGAGAAAATATGCTACAATGCTAGACAGAACACTGCAACTACTTCTTCAATTCACAATCGTCTACCAGGGAGAAATCGATTGTGGAACTGCATTAAGTGAAAATCAAATATCAGTTATCGGCAGAAGACTACTAAGCCAGAGGCTCGCACATGGTTGAGAAACGTAATGACCTTTTCAGTCAATGTGGACTCAGGAATCTATACCCTAAAAGTACAAAGATGCCTCCGTAAGCCACTTCTGAAAGTGGAAAGACAACATACAGTCCTGCCACACCTATCATGGCATCAAGAGGGCTCTCAAAACTCACTTATTTCGACTGCAAGAACAAACTTAAAGACCTAATAATGTTTCCTACCTTAAATATTCTCAGCATGTTTTTTTAATGTTTTTCTAATTTCATGGTGTTTGTTTTTGTAATCATATCATGATATGTTTTTTATCTTATAGGTGTTGTCTAATGTTGTAA
Source organism: Sinohyriopsis cumingii (assembly GCA_028554795.2). Classification (NCBI taxonomy): domain Eukaryota; kingdom Metazoa; phylum Mollusca; class Bivalvia; order Unionida; family Unionidae; genus Sinohyriopsis; species Sinohyriopsis cumingii. The sequence continues at coordinate 93,719,420 of CM068824.1, forward strand.
AGCACTTAGAGCTTCTAAAGATTAGGCGCTATACAAAGTCCTCATTATTATTATTATTATTATTATCTCCTTGATATCAATAACCGGAAAAATCCTCGAGAGATTTCTGTTGAATTGCCTTGAGATACTCTTCGATAAAAAGCTCATGCCTGAGAGTTAATGTGGCTCCAGGAATGTACGACGGACAATATGCATGACTTTTGCAGCTCATCAACTCCTGAAGAAATGTAAGGAACAGAACTCCAACGTGTAAAAGAAATCCATCGTAATGATTCAGCAATTTAATGCTGAGATGCTTGCTGACGTCATGAACGACAGTGAGTTATTTGGACTGGTCCAAGTCACCAATGGATTCAAGCAAGCCACTTTTTGGTATGCTGTTTCCAGCCATGCCAATAGATTCCTTCCATGACAATGACACTAGGATTAACATCAGATACCAGAATGATGGCAAGCTCTTAATATTGATGTAATTTCGGGCTAAGACGAAGTTACTGTAAGTGCCTTTTGGGATTTCCTTTTTTCTAACGAATGTTCGCTGAATATTAAATCCATTTTTGACATGCAACAGGTTTAGTCAGTTTTTCTTTCGCTTGTGGCAATTGTACTCTCATAATCAGTAACGATAAGACATAGGTGATGCACCAGTCTGCGTCAGGAAAGTCCTACGTAGAATCCACCATCAGAGAGAATGTCCAAATCTTCCGAGCAGTGAATACATTCACTATCTCTACAGTACAATGTCACGCGAAGTCTACATGGACAACGAAATCAATCTCATAATTGCCAAAGCAAGTGTGGTCTTCAGCAATCTACGCACAATTGTAGCGTACAGGCACCAGTCTGCAAATAAAATGAAGGTCAACACAGCCAAACCCGCAGAATGCATGCAAAACCTGGATATTGTACTGAGACCATGAAATGAGCTGAATTAAAGAAACTTATAAGAATAACATCCCAAAGCTAGAGCCTTGCTAACACTGACAGTTTTCTTAGGAGCAGCCATTCAAAACATCCACACTCTGCTAACGAAATCACACTTCAGATATGATGGGCATATCACCAAGACTTCAGACTACCAAAACCTTCTACGTCGAGCTGAAGAAGTCAACTGGATCTCACAAAAGAAGCGCTTCAAAGACTCCCTCAATTCAGCTTTGAAACAATTTATTAGTGACTCTGCGTATTGGGAAGATCTCGTTTTGAATCGTTATATCTGCGCCATTCATCCATACTGGAGATACATAGTATGAGCTGAGGAAAATTGCAAAGGAAGTGCAGAACGTTCACATTTGATCAAGAGACCCAAGCGGCATCTCCTGTCCAGTGTACCAAAGACAGTCCTAGCGTAACAGTAAAATTTTTGCTGCACATTAGTCAACAAAGTTCTCCCAAGGCAGCTTGTGAAAACCATCAATTCATATATCGTATGTGAAATAATATGGCTTACAGATGTTCTACATACATATGATTCCTAACCGCCCAACTGTTTTCCAGGACTAAAGGCTATATTTAGGGGTGTATTGTTCGCCATACCATTCTTTAATATTCTATACAAGTAACCATGTCATTTCTAAAATACTAATGTAGACCTTCAGAAAGTTCTTTAATTATACTCACCGCAGCAATCAGAATAAATAGGCTTGAGAACTTGGGCACGCATCTTATAATAAGCCTAGTTTGTGTTTTTTCCTCAGAATTTAAGCAATAGAAATGTTATTTTTCCTAGGTCTTAATGTTGAAAGGTGCCTAACAGTTATCAGAATGCTAAATTGGGCTTCAATTTTCAGCGATGAGCACATTATATTCAAAGTCATTTGGAGCAGTTGAACTGACAAAGTAATAAATATTTCAGGAGGTCGTGGATCGATGGGACTTTCCAATCAAAATTTCTAAACCTCGGGCTAATATGGCTTTACGGTGACCCAACAGAGTGCGGACTGATACAATTTGCAGAGTGTACCACAATTATTTTCTGAATTTCTTGACAAATTTAGAGTAATTACGAAAACTACCATGTAGCTGCGGTGTGATATTATCAGAAACATCTCTTTCTCATCATTTGTGCTTCTATGCGCACGTTCTCACCATGCAGGCCTCTTTTGGTTTCGAACTAATCAGGAATAGACTTTAAAAGATTGCACATTAAGAAAGGGAAGATTTTCAAGGTCTTTTAAAGCTCTCGTGAGCACTTGGATATAGGACATTTTTAGCATCTGACATTTTCGAAATTGCACTCGTAAAATCCCATGATTAGAATGCTTTTGATATCAATACAATACAAAATAAAAACGAACTATATTATCCAGTTACTTGCAGAATGTAACAACAAAGAAAATATTGAAAACAGCTGAATCGATTTTGCATTTATTCTTCTAATAAAACATTTATTTTGAGGTGAACTATTTCAGCGCTTTTAGCGTGCATGTCATATAGCATAGCAAAATCTAAAACGTCTATGAAATATTTGTTACAATTTTTCAGTTCAGACAGAGTATGGAGCGATTTTGGGATGTAAACTTTCAACCCTTCAGAAACTCCAAAACGGCTCTGTTCCAGAAATGCAAATTTTGTTATTTACACTACTTCATATACTCAATAAAAAGAGATTGAAATAAATATGATTTAAAGCTATTCATTATTTCAATAATAAGTCGGTTTAGATGATTGATGTTTACATGAATACAACATACAGTACAGCCTGATTGCCAACGCCAAACTGTTCAAATCATTTCTTTCTTCTAACACACGTGCATGCGTGCGTGAGTGCGTATGTATGTGTGTATGTAATATTACGTATGCACGTACGTATTAGTAATATATTTTTGTAGTAAATATTATTGTTGCAGATATATACGTGGAGGAAAGTGATGCATTGTGATTCTGTCGGACTTTGTGTCTTTCTTGGCGTGTCATTGTTGCTACTGTATTTGTCATCCTTCTTGGAACTATTATCTTCGTCGATACCATACAGCATTTGTATGTAAATATAACGAAATAGAAAAAGCCGCTGAAATAATAATAAAAACAATTATGTGAGAAGAATTTAAAGTACCGCTTAAACATAAAGATAAATGTGTTCATGTGTTATATGTTTTATAAGCAATAAGGTTTTCATAAAAGAATGAACACAAGGAAAATAAATCTGACGAGGACATACACCGTGGATGCCTAAGTCTGTAAACATATTTTTAGCTGATTCCATGCTTTGCTTTCCCCAAAATCGCAGCCCTAGAATGAAGATTTTGGTCACTCCTTGGCATTCACCGCGTGCCTTAATTGTTGTAATAACACCAAGGCCCACACAGTGAACACTAACACGTGAACCTAGATATGTATATAAATTTCTCTCGTGCACTTTTCTGTCGTCCTCCTCCATAGATGCTCACACAAATGGGCTTGTCAGTATATTCCATTACGTAATACTGAAATATGTTTAATCACACACCATTCTTCGAGGTACTCTGGAGATTCCATGCACACGGCTGTCAAATTACCTAAAATAGTCATGTATAATGCGCAACGAAATCCGAACAGAGCAGACCCTGAACTAGCGTCACTTTATGGGCAAGGAGGTTGGAACTACACTGTTCACTTGAAGTCGTATTTGAAAAACAAAAATAATAGAGTAAACCCTTAACTGCCGGCACATAGCATACTGAAAGATATTGGTCTGCACTGTTCAAAATTGGACGTGTGTTATGCACGGATGTATGCTAGTGTATTTAAAATTCAATAAGGCAGGCAGACTACCAAAGAGTAAAATACGCAAACAGACACCAGTGAGAAGAAAATGGCTTCCTTTTATATGTGTCCTAGGCGGTGCTCCAGAGCCATAGTTGAGGCTTATCTCTTTTAATACAAAGAAGAAAAATGTCTCCAGAAGCAATCACTAGATATCTTTCGTATTCCGCGGGGTAATATGCTAAACACCAGTGAGCTGTAGACAAGGTGATAGTAAGCACAATATTACTCGATGAATTTCAACATCACGTTGCGAACTTCAATGATTTTAAAAGACTTTATTAGAACTATTGGTCGTCGTAAGCCGTTAAAATATGAGAGAGAGAGAGAGAGAGAGAGAGAGAGATCCCTGTTGTACGTTATAATACAACATATTAACATGTTGGAGAGCCACAATGAGGAAAGACGTCCGCCGTAGGAACTGTACACAGAGGATTTGGAAAGAGATAAACAGCTTTTAGCTCATAATGTTTGTGCCATTTTCAGTTGGTTCTGGACTAGGTGATCCAGTAAAAGGCATGAAAGTATTTTATATCCTGTAAAATATATTGCATCCTTTAATAGGATTGGTTATAATTATCGTATTCAAACACTAATTTAATGACTTGAACTGTCACCCTCCCGAACGCGAACCAAAGTCATGATTTTATTATGTTGTGGAGAAAGTTGAAACTACACTCACAGAAGAAAATATTTACAAGCAAGTGATCTTACTGTGTCTAAAATAAAGTTATTTGATTTGCCTTCTCTTACGGTGTTTCAAGTATCTAAATTGCGGTGAAAATGACAGACTGTACATCAATATTTACTTAACTTAACAGTGAGCTTCGAAAGCTGAGCGGCTTTTTAAACAAAAGATACATGTTAATGCAGAATATAATTTGATTTCAAAAGAGGAATTCAAGCGTTCCAAATTGCATTTTTGCACACATTCTAGATGAAAGGGTGTTCAAAAGAAGGAAGGACAAAAGAACATAGCACTGACAGTAGTGATTGGGCGATGCGTTTTCTATATACAAGAACTTTCTATAAAAAAAAACAATCTTAAAGTTCATTGCTTTTTACTTTTTTCCAATCCATTAAAAATGTATTTCACATTTTGTACCATTTATCTGAGCCTATGGCACTAACAATCTTTACCTCTACGATTCCTAATAACACTGTATTTGTTCAAAATAATGGGGGGACAATTATTTCCCCTACCCAACCCTCACCCTGCCTTCAGTTTGCAAGATTACAAGATACAACGGTCGCTTTACAAGATACAGACGTCGTTGCCTTTGCATTCGAACGTTCATCAACGTCCGATCAAGTCTGTCTCATACATCTGCATTCCATGAAATGACTAAAATTTATCCGCCTACTAATGTAGATGGGTGCCACATATTTTGCAATGCAAAAGTCTGATCTCCGTTTTTGAAGGTACCATATTAGTGAACCTTATTTATCTGACACGAGTTATATGGATTTAACAAAAAAATCACATTTTCAAAATTTTCAAGTTTCGGCGATAAGTATCGAATCGGAATGACAATCCGCATGTAGTCTTCATTGAAACATGTCATGTAGGATATGTGAACCACCAACAAAAACACATAATCAAAATTTTAATAATTGTCTGTTTTGCAAAACGGATTAAATAATCCAAGTGTTCAAAAGAACAAAGCTATACATCTAAGATAGATGAATTCAGATAAACCGGAAATATTACAAATTGAAACGATGCAGCCGGTAAGGTGTCTCTCCGATGTAAAACTGTTGTTTAGCTTGTAGCCATCGCCAATCGATGGCAATGCTTGCATGAATATTAAACCAGATTGCTAGCACGAACATTATTCACTTGTGACGTGCTAATGCATTCCACTTCCAACACATAGTTCAATGAACAGCAGCCAATCAACTCCCCAAGGTGCAACGAAAAGAACATGCATCCATGGACTATGGCGTGGTGTAGCATCAGAAATGCGTCTAGTTCGTGCTTAATTGTAGTCACAACAATTACGTAGAATGAAGACTCTCGTAACGAAAAATAATTAAAAATCCACATTCTATGAAGTGTGCCGCACAGTAAAACAACATTTATGAATCACTAGGAAAAATTAGACAATCCCTTGCGATGTAATAAGATTAATAGCTTCGAGGATTGTTGACTGGTTGCCAAGAAACAAACAGTTATTTTTCATTTTCTTTTTGTATGATTTTTATAACAATGTAAAGAGGGTTGGTTCATAACAAGTGGTTAATGTTATTTACAGGTACATTACAATGTCCTTTGCAGCAGCTTAATTTTTTTAATAAAGCGATTTCGTACGTCTAGTTGCCATTACATTTATATAAACCACTATCAAGAAATGAAAATTTCAATTGTTAAAGAGATATTTTTTATATTTGTTTTTATCTGTATCAGCATAAGATGAAATTTACTGGGTGAACGCCTTTCAAAATCGATTACAAAAAAGTTGAACTAAGATGTGGACATTTTATTAAATCCTTCACACTTATATTTTTGCAATATCTTATCGTAATGCATAACGTTCATGTGCGATTTTCGAACATTATACTCTCTGGGATACAGCTGTCTGAAGTCTGCAATTTTAATTCCAAGGTTTTGTCCTAAATTGTGTCGTTGTTACATTTTAAATCTGTCATTATGAAAAATCTATGCAAGGTGAATGACATGTTGCTCTCCGGCGGAGTAATATGAAAGCATGACATGTGCCCCAGGTCGGCATCAGAGAACACCAAAACGAAACCAATTATCGTATATTGCTACTCAATTGTTTCCTTTCTTTGGCTATTGGGAAAATGCCTTGGGTGTAATAGTAATCATTTTTGATAGCCCTCAACCCTGTGGTTGTTATTATGTCATTATACCTCGATAACGTGTCATCATTAATACAGAGGATGTCAAAATAATTAATGACTTAATGAGCTGAAAATTATTTATCAAGTTTTATTAATTCAGTATAAAATCAGTAACACTTTGACAGTCCGTTTATGAGTTTTTATTTGAAGTAGAAAGAAAGAAAGATGAGCACATAGTATTTTCTCAGATGTTGCATCTTTCATTTCTTGCGCGTGAAAAATAGACTGGGACTCGAGCTGAAGCAATATTGAACAATCTGAAAATAAATAACATTTAAACGTGTATTTTTAATCAATAAAATTAAAAGAGCAACTGTCCTTCTAATCAACAAAACACTTGTCCCGGACAAGATACCGTTTCAAAATTTGACCGCTGCTTGAAATTCTCGATTGTTATTACACAGTTCACTTGGTTAAGTTAGCTATGAGAAGTTGAGGCGTCATATACATGAATTACATTGTGCTTATTTAGAACGTTTCCACCGAAACGTGTGTTGATTCCACCATGGACATTCACCACAGATGCAGTATTGGATATGGCAGAATAAATAGTATTGCATTTGTTGGATATCTCTCTGAATAAAGTATTAATGGATGCAGAAATTGGGCTAGATGACACATGTAGAAGTGTTTATGAAAACTGAGGCGAGTTTCTGGTGCTGATTTGCATTGATTTAGCTGTAGTTATTAACATGTTGATGTTTCTGCGACCAAATATTTGGATTATTTAATTTGGAAGAATGCTGAGATTGCAAAGCAGTATGGTAGCCTGGAGTCTGGCATCTGTCAACATTATTTTTGAAAGAGAGGCGAGTTTATTTATACACCAACTGCACTCGTTATGTAAATGGGGAGACAGTAAAAGGTTCAGACCCACCCCAAGCTTATATCCACTGTCTCTTACTTCCATTGGAACGTGTCCTGAGGGGTATATTCCAACAGACATAACCTTTCATCCTAATGCCCCTTAGGCAACCAGATGGAAAGATGGCAGCCAAATTATTAATAGCACTGCAAAATTATTAGGTTCCTGAAGGCGGGAAAGGAGAATTCACACGGTTGAAACCAATCAATAATCAAAATACTGTGCAAGAATTTCATGGGTTTATCGGACCAGTCCGGTTTACATTACGTGATACGTTAACATGTTGATATATATAAAAAAAATGCTGAACTTGACACAATGTATGCAAAACGTACCGACTATGTCATAAAGCAAGATAAGGAACAGTGTGAGGCTAGTTAAACCAAATGATTTCTTAAATATTTGGATTAAAAGGTTGGAAAGAATAACATCAAAAATTAAAAGCGTTTGTATATCATTGGCAGTTGGAACATTGTCAAATTTATTTGCAACCTCTTATACTTATAATGATCTACTTTTCGTACGTCCAGCCGGATGTTCGTTCGTCTAAAGTTTACCAGCTTGAGACTTATCACTACAAATTAAGAGACGAGTGGCCGAGTGGTCTGAAGCACTCACCGTTACGGATCACTGCCATCTCACCTCTGTCTGCGTGTATTCCAGTCTCGGATTCGGCCAATGTGGCTATGCGAGAAAGCTTGCCAGTAGCTTCTCGTGGGTTGGTGGTTCTTTCTGGGGTTTTCCGGGTTCTTCCTCCACCATTTATTCTCGCCACCATGCATAGCCTATCTTCTGCAGAAAAAAATGGTGTTAAACCCCACAACAACAAGAGACGAAGATGTTCATACAGCGCCTGGCCCTGGTGTCATGGCAAACACTGTATCTGTAGAGGGCATGTGATCATTGTAATGTATCCACTACTGCCATAAGCAGACTAGGCTTATATCTTGTACGGGAAGAATCAGTGGTGTGAAAATAATTTTTATAAAATTCTCAGACGACTTTATTCATTTTTGCCTACTCGAGTTCTTGGAGGAAATGCCAAAAGGTTCTTCAGCGTCAGGAGCCTGGATACTAATTCACCATCGGTTATTACATCCATCAGTACCAGAAACTCTTGACCGCTCTTAATAGCTACGTGTCCACGTATTTTGTGGCAAAATTAATATACCAAACCTTTAATTGGATTGTCTCCAGAAAGTTAGAATGCACTCATGTAATGCAGGATTGCTCCCTGCTTGGGCTTAGAGTATCGACTTTTTAGTTTGAAGTCCTATGATAAATGACGGCCTTTAACACAAGAAAATTTGCACTATGCCTCTAAGGAAATCAAGATATTTAATTAAACTAAATAGATGGATAGCTTTAATTGTAAACAATTCTTCAGCGGTGAATATTTCTGACCAAATTACATTTATTGGTTAAATCTTAGTATTTCATTGCAGTTTTGCTTGGTATATTATAATGCGATAATTTAGTTATCAAATTATATTAAAGTCTACCCTTTATTTTCACTTTAATGAAGGAAAGTTTATTCCAGAACGTTTGGATAATCTATTGGTGAATAGACAAATCAAACAATCCTTAATGAATTATAATTAACTTTAAACTCGTCTGTTACATAAATTGATGCATAAAACGAAATAAAAACCGAAAGCCTACGTTTAGAAATACAAACTCAATAAAATTGTTTGTATATAAGTGGATATAAAATGAAAATAAGTAAAATATGAGCTAAATAACTTCAAAGTCTTACTATTAAAAATTCCCACGCGTTTTTATTTGGAACCGTACCCCTTCCACCAACGTTAGCATTTGAACTCCGGCTCATGTATCTGCATCGAAACCCAAGAACCGCCTATTATTTTGTTTTGGTATTCTTTTACCATTTCCAGTGAACTTTTCATCGCTGTATCTAATTCCCAACTCTTTGAAAATTTTACCTTCATAATGTTTTTGGGCGCTAGATTCACGAGAAGGAAAATTACTAAGCATTTGCCAAGTACCACAAATGATGTCGATACAGTTGTCAAAGAACAGTTACAAATCGTGTCAATGTAAATAACTCTACAAGATAAAACATAACCATGTGCATACATGTCTAAAATGGGAACAATCCAGTGGCAAGGGATATGGCCTATTTCGTTTCGGACATTGAGAATAAAATTGACCCCCAAAATATGACGATTCTACGATCATCCTTTAATTATTCAAGTCATGTATCTTCCTTCCAAATGCTATTTCAGGCCTAAATAAGCCTTTGTTCTTTAGTAGACGGACAATTGGCTCTGTGGCAATGAACGGACATCCCACAACTTGTCAGCTAAATACAAATTTAGACTTCTCTTACAGCTTACTGTAGCCATCAATAATTTACGAGAGACGAGATACTATTCTCAAAAGAGAAGTAATGGTCATAAACATGTTTCAGTCTTGCTTCCCATCGATTGGCCTGTACAGCTTGCCTGCAGAGAGGATTTATTTGTGTTCAATAGGCTAAGCTATTTATTTATGACCACATCTGATATATATATATATATATATATATATATATATATATATATATATATATATATATATATATATATATATATATATATAAAGAGAGAGAGAGAGAGAGAGAGTATGTAACCTGTATCAATGATATACTACAAGATGCATACATTTTTCATTAAAAGGAAAGATGATTGCAATGGAGAGAGACAGACAGACAGAGACAGTGAGGGGGTGTCATTTTTGACATTTTCATATTTAATTTATATTAATCATTTCTTAGAACTTTATAGCAGGTTTAAGAAGAAAAAAAAACAACAAAGCATTAAATATGTTACAGTATGTGTGTCTCGTAAACAAATTTAACGTATAGTGTTGACTTTTTATCGTTATTTTCATACGTAATTATTGGTTAATGAGTGGAAATTCACCATTGATCTATAGGCCTGCAGTTGAAAAAAGTTTATATATTCGCATTATTGCGCCATGGGCGGGTCACAATTTGATTAAACAATAGTATAATAGTATTGGTATATCAAATTGCTTTATACCAATACCTTAAAAGCCATGTCACTTTTAATATATATATATATATATATATATATATATATATATATATATATATATATATATATATATATATATATATATATATATATATATATATATATATATATATATTGTGTGTGTGTGTGTGTGTGTAAGTGTGTCTGTGTGTGTGCAAGGGCGAATGTATTTACTTCTTTAAAATTCTTTGCTAGTTGCTTCGGATTACAGTGATTCATCAATTTCGCAAATGATCATGTATAACTAAGAAATTGTGTTGATTATGTAGTAAGCTAGCCGAACTTACGAACAAAAGGTTTCAGGCTCGAATCCTACCTTCGAATCAACCAAGACTGGTTACTGTCATGTGTCCTTGATCAAGTCGCTTTGCCTCGCAATGTTGCTAAGACCTAAAACAAGGAACAAATCATGTAAAATTACGATTATAAACACTCTTCTAAGTACATCCAAGAACACCCAAGAATTACATTGAGGTTTGCCTTCTGGTCTAAATTCTCATATCGTGTCAATAAATATCGCTTCGTGATGACATATTGGGGACCGACCATTTAGTTTTCTGTGATGAAGGCAGGAAATGTTTTGTACAAAATTACCTGGTGGGTGGGAATCTTTTTTGTTTAAAAATTAAATCTGGCCTTATATTGACTGAAACATTTTTCTTGTTCTGATTTCTAGAAGAAAGAAAAAAGAGTCTAATATGTCAATTTTATTAATGGAAAAACAATTCTTGAGATAAAAGCAAAAACAAAACCCAGTTGGAAAGGAAATCCCAGACTCCAATCACAGAAAATTGAATCTTCGGTACCGGAGTTTTAAAAAAAATCACTTGGATTGTCGCTATATCTGTCGTGTTACTGAAGAGCAACCGAACCTATATATATATATATATATATATATATATATATATATATATATATATATATATATATATATATATACTTATTTATTGTCATTTACTTGATGCTTTTCTCGTGCACTGAAAGAATTAGTGTAATTATCTTGTAACAAATACTGGTGGTGGCAAGAAAATTATCTGATAAACCAGATCGTTGTTGGATATAAATATCGATCATTTTATAATCTGCCAGCCGCAGAGAACATGAAAATTCTTCATTCAGTTCAAAGGGATAGTGATAACAATTATTACGATGAATGTACAACGGTATTGTTTGCTTGTTATGTACCTTGTCAGGTAAACATACTTTTAATAAAACTCGTTTTAATTCATTTCGTCCACATTACACGTTGCTAACTATGCTACTACCGCGCCAACTCTTCCACCAGAAGTCCATATAAGTCCTTATTACGGTATTCTGGACCTGTAAACACCAGCTAAAATAACGATTAATAGATTGATACAAAGGACTGCCGTGCGTAAAGGAGTTCATAAGAAGGATGATCGCCCCCATCTCCACCCTCACTCACCTCTCTCTCTCTCTCTCTCTCTCTCTCTCTCTCTCTCTCTTAGTATAGCAAAAGAAATCATTTTCTTATTTTGGACCGGTCAGAATTTTTATGTTGCTCACTTCAAGAAAATAATTGTTTTGGAGTATGAACAGAAACGACTATCATGACATCATATCACCACCCCAAATCATCGCATACGCTTCTGAAAAAACGTATCTGTATCAATCCCTCTTCCATCTGCTCGTTTACAACAACCAACACCAAGCACCTACAGCCGTCGGTTCTGGCACCACAACTTTTACACCATCGCAAAACCAAATTTGTTACTACCATTTCTACTACAGGTAGTACTACCACCGTTACCACTGCCGAAACCTTCACCACCACTACCACTACTACTGCTATTTCTAATATTACTACTGCTGCTCCACAGGTAGTGTTCCCACCCTCTAACATCATTGCCGCAACCTTTACCACCTCATCGCTACCACTACTACTGCTGCAGCCACCGTCTCTATTTCTGCTATTACTACTACCACTTCAACAACAGCAACAATAACTACTATCAATATTGCAGGCTTGCTAGCAGATAAAGCAGTCATGCTGAATGTGGCTATTAGGTTAGCAATAATACTGGTAGTGGTAGAAACAGTTTTGGTAATTGCTGTTAAGGTAGCGGACATGTGAGAAGACGTTGAACTGCCAGTAGTAGTAGTTGTTCCTCTTGCTGCGGTAGGAGAGGGTCTTGCCATTTTCGTCAATGCTGCAGCAGCAGCAGCAATGGTTTTAACAGTAGTGACAGTAGAAGTATTGGTAATTAAATTGCAAAATTTTAAATTAATACAGTAAATCTTTACGAAGAAACTGAGAATCGTACAGCAAGACCATATTAAAATCGGTGTCAAGGTCACAATGAATATAATTCCTTTTAAACGGAAGCATGCACTAAAAAGACGGATTCTATGTTGGTTACATTACTAATCGATAATATGTCCTCCTGAACTTTTTCAATTTTATGCGATCACTTACAAATATAGTAATTCATGTATGAATTGCAATCGATACTTATTCATTTAATCTCCGTTGGTATTTGTTTAAAGCATCTCGTGTCAGCGAGCGCATCAATGATATGAAAAGCAAATATGTTCATATCTAATTAAAACATGTTCTTTAATCAATAATCTGTGTTTAATTATATGCTTATTTGTAGGTAATATATCTATTGCCAATGATGTGAAATTGTTTTATTGTGAGCTGAATATTTGGAGGTAATTATAAAATGGATTTTAAATCTTTATGAATCATTCTATTCCACGGATTAGTAAACAAAATAGCAAGTTGGCTCCTCTCTATTCCACTGCCATATACATATCGATATTCTTTATCTCTTAGTACATGATTGTGTCTAAAATATGTCTAATTTATTCATGACTATAAACAGTACTGCTCACCTAAAGTAATGATATTAGTTGATGTTTGTACACGGGTATACACTTCTCTCTTAAGATATAAATTGCGTAGGATCTATAACAAGTTGTTGACGTAGGTGCTCACGATTATTAATAATACTATTAATAATAAGACCTGTTTATGTTTTATTTCCCATTGGATCGGTTAGGTCAAATAAATAGGTATTTTGAAATACTAGAGTAAGTAGTTTGATCTGTCAGGCGGGGTATATTGCGCAATATAGTGGTAATAGACTTTTGAAGGTGTATATAAGCAAGGAACTGAGCATTCAGATTCATTCATATTTTGAATTCACTCCTATTTCTGATTTTTAACTCAAATGTTAAAACTCACTCTGCAGATGTATTTGATGTTGCTTTTAGATAATCTGAGAGGAGACATTTGTTATGATCATTCATTGGAATTACAGAGACCTCATTAGGCTAGAACATTAATCTGCGACTATTTTGAATTATTCAAAGGAATCCATAGCAATGTGATACGTATATTCCACCATCTGAAATTCATTTTGAACATTCTAATCATTGAGACTTGAGTAGAACTTTTTAGGATTATCTTGGACTCAAATCATAATACTGTAAGTTGTTCTTACATCTAATTTTATAACTTCGATAAATAAATTATTTATTAAGTTTCATAAAATTTGTTGATTTTGCTTCTTTCTGTTAATTAGTTTATGACCAAAAATCCGTAACACCAAAAACAATTTGACATGAAACCGAGGTGCACACGTTTGGAAAGAATGGAATAAAATGATTTATCTTTCGATTCAGAGTCGTAATGTTGCACCTTTTCTTTGTGGGTACACGTTTCCTAGTAAACAAATCCCCCCCCCCTCATGGCAATGTTTAACTGTAAGGTAACAGCGTGCATAGAATGCCAAAAGGGCGTGCCATTTCATCTTTTTCTTCTAGTTTATGTGGCAAACGATTGCATGGTATTACAATAATTGATGATTTTATTTACAGGAATGCTCCGGTATAACATCCAACAATTATAACAGTTCCATCATATATTGCTTGTGAAGTTCTTATTCAAAACACTTATATTATGCTTTTCAAAAATAATTTCCTGTTGAGTGTGTGACAGTCAATCGATAACACTGACTTTGTCCCTAAGAGTAGTTACACCCCCCCCCCTTAATTTAACACCATGTCTATAATTTTATCCAAAAAGGGTTGCCTCTCGTCAATAAGACTGTATTACATTAAAAGATATTCTTGGCATGACTTAATAAGTAAATATCAAATGGTTTAAAACATATACTGTACGTGGCATTTTTGTCATAATTACGAACCATGTTTCCAGGTCTTTTGCAGTAAAAACTTGAAATGAAACATCCTTCCGTTCAAATGAAGATATCGACTAAACGCTGGCTGGGCATGTATGACAATAGAACCCAATGGGATCTCCATTCCAGAAAGGGTTTAATTACGTATTCTATTGCATCGAGCCTGTTCAAAGCTGATAGGCATTATCAGCACGAACTTCCTTTTGTTTATAATTGCTGGCTCTGTGGGGAGAAATCGGAAATGTAAAAATGTTAATCGTCAGTTAAGATGTCGACGGTACAGATTTCAGACACAAGGCGAGAGCGATATTAGTCAAAAGTACAAATGCAATTGAAAACCAACGGCAGTCATTTTAGTTCATTATGACACTAGTGGCAACAGTCTAGACTAAATCCTTGTCTTTTTGTGATGATCTAAACCACAAGTCGTCGAAAAAACATGGGTCTAAGACAACGATAGAAACCCATACGACCATTACAAAGGGAAATGTGTATCGGAGAACTAGGGGAGAGTTTGCTTTTCGGAAACGATTGCTGGAGAACTAGGGGAGAGTATGAGTACAAGGATTCAAAGTATTTCAGTGTACTGAAGCAAACGCTTACATAAAGTAAATGTTTATTATCGTTATTATTAGAAGATTAATTGCTTACTATATACAATACACCAAAAGGTTACCAAGAGGATTTTGTTGAAAACACACCAGACGAAAAAAAGTACACAAACAAAGCATTGGAGTGCTCACCGGAGTGTTTCTCAAACTGGGATTCCATTATGATTCATTGTTACACATAGCTACCCGTAGCCAATACGTAAGACTTACAAAATCACAAGCTTTGAACCAGCTAACAAATGTCCTATCTTATGAAATTATTAACCTTCAACAAAGAAGCTTCTTCTTCCAAGAAAATGTTCTGCTATAATGTAGCAAGCATATCCAGGGAAAATATAAAGGCTATTCGAATCAGTTCTTTACAATATTTTAGGAAGACGCAGTGCTCACATTTAATTAAATGGTACATTTGTTTCCAATTGTAAGTGACTTCATGTGTAAATTATATTTATTACGGACTATGACCCAGGCTATCAATTTCAAAACATGGATACCACAGTTTTATACTCATCGATGCATCAGTGCATATTGGTGAGCTGTATTGCATATTTTTCCTAGTTAGGACTCCAAAGTATACGTTTGGGTTTGAGGCAAATATAAGAAATTAAGATTAATCATAGAGGTTGGAGATGATTCCCTTGTCCAGCAGCTAAAATGTTCCTGTAATTATCACTGGTTTAGATTAATACAGGAAATCGCAATAGACGAAAAAAACAATCGTCATGGCACGAGTCCAAGCACACACTTTCTGATTTTTTCCTTGCCGCGTTTTAATGAGTTCAAATGATTCGTACCTAATGGGTAGCGGCACTTAGCAACAAGCATCAACGTAAATGCAATATAAGACCCGTAATTACACGTCTGCAAAATTGACCTTTTATGTGGAGATATGTGATTTGACTGCGTCATGATGCTATTCATTTTGATATTATAGGGCGCCTTATTCTGAATCATCTTTCAAAGCCATTCCGTGCACGCAAGGTGTCTGATGAATAAAAGCTTTTAAATTAATGTTTTGATTATATCTGTACCAAAATGGTTTATTTTTGAATTCATTTAAGTCTAGTTTTCGAAGCTCTGTCATGACACGTGTGTCGCCAAATGCCTCGTGAATGTAATTTGAATGACCGAACTTATCTGCACATTTCCACAAGCTGTCTCTGTACAACATATCTTTTCTACACCTATACTACTGAAGTAAGTAAACACTCAATTTTCCTAGATCAATATGAAAGTTGCCTCTTACTTTCGGGGAAGGGAAGCACCATATCTTTATATCCCATATGGTCTTATGTACAGATAGACATATTACGTGGTCTTTATTCTTAACTTTTGGTTCCTCTTATAGCCTGTTGAACTTTACTAACGTATGTACCCTTTAAGCATCATAATTGCAGTTTCTTGCTCAAACAGCCTGGAAAGTGCGTTGCCTGACCCAGAGAATCGGTGGCCTGGCGCTGAAAATACGTTGACTCGTCCGAGAATACTTGGCCTGGTTAAGTATTTTTGAAACTTTAAAGCCCAAAACCAAACTGAAATTTAAAACAAAAAAAAAATTAGATATTATGCTCGGAGTGCATGCAGCTTGATGAAATTTAGTAAACATGGAGAGGAACACAGATGGACACCCACCCACCCACCCCGAAAGTTATGTCGCTCTAATTTCATTATATTTAAAACTTCAGACGTCAAAGTTCGATGAATCTGAGCTTGAGGATCGTTGACATAACTCTGTAGAGAATACCAGACTGGATCTGGTTGGTTGTATAGTTTTTGCAGTGAAAAAAAAATGGATTTCACAAATTGCTTTCGCAGTGGCCAAGGAATATTTTCAGTATAAATCATACACCATATTTACCACATACCACAAATCAAATGAAAAGGTCAAAACAATATTTTGTATACGGACATTAAATTATAATCTTAAATTTAATGTTGAAACTTAAAAGTTAAATTTCCCATTTTCACGCAAAACAATTTAACACCCAGACACTAGTTTCAATTAAATGAATATTCGAATCTCTTTAATACTTTGGTCCTTTTGATGTCACAAAATCGCAGCGACGTATGTGGAGCTGTGAAGTTACGTTGCCGGTCAAGTTTTCAATGCGGACAATATACTAGTATCTGCAATTCTATAACTAATCATGTATTATCGTTATTTTTTAACATATTAGTTTGCTTGAAAGTATGCAATGGGTGGTTTGGGGCATCAAAACAATTATAGATGATATATAAAATATGTGTATCTGTCGTTTCAAACGACAGTTCAACCGACTTTTGCTATTTCATTTTTTGTCAGCAATATAAACGTAATGGAGATGTCACTTGTTTAATAATCAACGTCCTCCCTACTATCCCCTTTGTTCGCTCTGCCGCCGATATTATCATCATTTTTAAAACTGTTCTCAAATCAAATATCGCTCTTGTTGTTACCCTGCCATCAGCGTCTCTGGACGCTGTGTTTTCTGGAAACACAAGTATTGCTATGGATCACTGTTGGAAACTGCGAGAATAAAATATCGGCTAATATATAACCTTATCTCTGTTCCATATGGGAAAGTGTTGAATAGTAACACTAATGCAAAATTAATGGTAAATGATTAAAAGCATGTTACACAGATTATACGATATTTTATGGCTTGTTGGAAAGAACAGTAAAATAAAGTTTTATGATTATGTATAAAAGCTATCTATTTGTTAAAAATTCTTTTTAGAAGAGCGATTTACTGAAATAAAAACGGCATTCCGGAAATTTCCTGCAAAATTATTTTCATGGCTGCACTGATTAGCCCCTTCCGAGAGAATGATCGCGAATTTCTACAGTATATTATCTAGGAAGCAAAATGCCCTGGAACGAATTATGGGGGTTCCGTTAGTAAAAGATCAAACCCTCTTCCTTGTTCATTAATCCAGTCTAATAGAAAATTTCGTAAAACAGCAGACAAAGACGAAGGCTTCGAAAAGGCTAAAATCTCATTATGATAAAAGACGTTTCCATGGAGATACTACTCCAGACGAAAAGCTTGGCTGATGGTTTAGTTCACTTAAGGCCATGCACATAAATTAGTGGAAAAAGTATTTCTTGAAATAGACACTGGACAAAATTGGTTTAGATAGAAAAAATGTTTTCCTAAAAACAATGGAATACAAGCACGACATTATCAAGCAGGCTAAGAGATATATCAATACCGGTAAGTTTCGCGAGTTACCCGAATAAAAATTTTGGTTTGCTTTTTTTCCAAGACCATATATTTTCTGTTTTCAACAAATTTCAATCAACCATGATTGTTCTGTATGTACGGATACAAAGAAATGAAGGGTCTGAAAAACAGTTGTCATGATAAATGCAGAAAATTGTATAGAGGATGGTAAATATTGTACAAATGTAATATGTACGAAGAGTAACCAGTATAGTTTAATTGTTTCTTGAAATCAGTGTCCACGCGTATACATTCAAAGCCTATTGCAGCAACAATTAATTTTATAAAGATCATTTAACGTGATTTGAAATGATTCGATAGAATATTTCATTTAGTAGTAAAATTGTATTGAATGCACTTCCTAGTTTTTTGCACAGAAACAACATTACAAAACAAGGAAAATGTGATGCATACAGGTTGCAACTCTCAAAAGAGGTAACGTTCTGAAAATAAGGGTCAAAAAGTTAAATATCTGTTAAGTCAGCAAGTTGTGGTGACAAAATATGTAAGAGAATAATGTATTAAATTTTGCCAAAAGTTCAATTTATCCATAAATAAATGAAAATAACATTTTTATTTGTTTCATTGAATATGTTGTGAGTGCCCTGAAACCAACAATATGTATGGTATGTTCAAATGCAGATTCGTTTAGCCGAAACAATCAGCCCAAACGTGGATTTTTAAATCTTATATGCGTTGCTCATCTGAACTCCACAATAATCAAACACCTCCATACGCTTTGTCGTCATCAGTACACATAAAACATACACTACCCAGTATTCAACAACGGCAATGTCCGTATCATCCGGTTGTTTTTTGTGGAAAACATGATATGGCAGATCTAAATGTTTTTATTTAAGCATCCTGTTTTAAATTTTCAAAAGCATAATTAATTAGAAAAATAAGAAACTTTTAATAGGTAAAATTATTTCCCCAAACATTTAAAGGTATCATATTACCCTCAATGACACTCTGTCAAAGTTTCTGCCCTGTGTATCGATCTTGGTGGTCAGTTTAAAGATGTCCTTTTGTACGCTTCTACGCTCCCATAAAGATATCCATTTGTACGCTTCTAAGCCGCCATAAAGACGTATTTGTGTACGCTTCTACGCCTGCATCCGAATTAGTACAAACAAAAAATGGTCTAACAAAATCTGAGGTAGGAACGTTAATACTGTGAATCTTATGAATTTTGATAATACAGTTCTGTAACATATGAACTGTTTTTACACACAATTTTTGTTTTTGCTTATTAGAGTCGTCAGTTTCATTTTTGTATCACATCAATGTTTTTTGTAAGTTTCAGCTGATCTACAAACTAGTATGGGTGTTGCATTGATGTGGTTATGCAATGTTAATGGATACAAACGGACACGTGATTCATCTGGATTTGTTTTGCACATCAGTAAATTCTGGGGAGTACTTGCCGAAGAGTTTCCATTGAACTTTAGAGAAAACGTTGTTTATACCAACTCATTATAAAATAATAATAATAATAATAATAATAATAATAATAATAATAATAATAATAATAGCATGACCCTGAAATTGCATCCCCTGATAATATCGACAAATACAAGTTCAAACAATGTAATTGCTCAGGTCCTTCCTGCACTCCAGCAAAGCATATAGCAGGCCTTACGACCCACTCTACAATATGTTTCATCAATTGTTAGTTACGGTCATGATCATATAATAATACAACAGTTGCTCTCAGTAAAAGTAAACATAATTTTAGTTTGGTTTTGAAAGATCCAAATGCGTAGAAAGCAAGAACAGTGAATGCTAAAACATCAGGTGCCAGACGCATACTTAATGTTGCTAAATACTAAATAAGAATCTACGACAAACGGCTAGACAAGGTGTCGCTATGCATTCTGGCGCAGTGTCAAGAAGCTAATGGAAGAAAACTAAGAGCTTCCAAAATAGAATCCTTTGTTGATCAAATTCGATGATTGTACGACAGAAAGGATGAAAATTGGTATTATAAGGATTATTGATTATTGTTGGTATAATAAGAATTAATCGATTATTGTAGGGTATTTATCGAAGTGTAAATTGAAACCTTTGGGGGGACAATATTTACTATGTGAATTATTAGGTATTTACATCTCGATAAATACTAAACCATGATAACTTAATCGTGTGTTAACTATGCACAATACCGATTACAGTCGAGTCTGCGTATTAAGGATTTACAAATTACAGGATCATATTTGGTAGAAAATAGTACAAAGTTTTATAATTATATATTCATAAACTCATTACATATGTCCTTGCAGGAGACACATTTACTTGTATTGAATTGTACAATATTTTACCAAGTCTTTTTAAGATGTAATTGGATGGGTTATGTTACGCAAAAACTTAAGTTATTAGTTCATAACACCAAAAAGGAACATCGTATGTATTTTGCTCCCTTCTTGTGTACTATGACAATATTTATTAATAATATTAAATTATAGTTCTGGTTTATTTCTTGAGATTGTTTATCATTTTTATAACGCTTGCAAATGCAACAATTAAATTTTATATTTTGAGACGATTCATGACGTCGTGAAATTTTAATATCGAGTACAAGCTATGCATGAACAGCCTTCGATTCGCTACGGCCACACAAGCTTTGCAAATGTCAGGCTCGTGCAAAACACTGAAGTTTGATTTTTATATATGTTAGGATGTTGATGGCAGCCGAAGGACCCTCTATGACCAGCTTTTGACACCATATACTGACATGACATTAACGTTTACAGACTTTATCCAGCTGTATCTTAAACAAATGTCCAAATGAAAACAATTGTGTTTTTGTTTATTGAACATGTATTCTTAAAATAAGGGTTACACGCTCAGAAAGTATTCATTATTTACCCACCATCTGCATCCATACTGAGTTCCTATATTCACATGAATCACAAGTTTATCAACATTGTGACGCTGTCTGAATATTTCCAATAAATAACGGCGCGTATTAAGAATTAAGCACACACACAAATGCACGCACATGCACACATTCAAGCCATTTGACGTCAGTGCTCTAGCTATAAATAAACTCGTTCATTATTATGTGTGCGTCATATTTCCTACAACAGCTTCCGCAGTTAATGTAGAACCAACTGCATTTTGGAACGATTATATTGTAAAAAGGCAGAAATTAAACCTAACTCATTACAATAAAGACAAATTTAGGTTAATGAATTGCTAGAAAGTATTACAATGCAACCAATATAATGGCTGCCATATAAGTTTTGTTTAAGGCGAGGAAAGAAACGGAAAGAGAAAGAAAAGGAATGTTTCGTATCACCATGGCAAGATCAGGTTTTTTAAGTTTATATCGGAAAGTAAAGAAATAGTTCCTTGGCAATCATCAATATTGCAGCTGGTGACAGTATTCGTTAGCTGTAAACGTGACATCGGCAAGACATCATACATGTGCAGTAAGTCCTAATCAGAAGCGAGAGCCACTCTCACGGTTTCTCAACACGAAACCATAGCAGGGCAAATTCCTTAACAAAGACTTCACAGAATTAGATGATAGAAAATATCTGAAAAGGGTTAATGAGATTAAACATAAATGTTGCGATGCAACGGTATTCTAGACTACTCTTTTAACTCTGAATTTATAAGTGGTTCCAAAGTGTTGAAGTTTATCCGTTAATATTTTTTAATTCTATATTCTTATTTATTTATTCCTGCAATTAGTTAATTTTAGTTTTTGGTTTGCTGATATTTTCATTTTAAAATAAGAGATTTCCGGTAAACAGTTTAGAATCAAACGATAACAGGTTTTTTAAAACCAAATATTGTATATGATAAAAGTAATAGTAATATCTCTGGATATTTTAGTAGATAATTTCCAAGTATTTATGCAAAATACCAACAGATCTGCCATTCTAGACTTAAACTGTACAGGAACTAGTTGTGAGCTGCATTAAGGACGAAGGTTTGCAATGTGATTATAAACATGTATTGCCCGAGTTTCCTTCATCATATACGATAAATATATCTTTGTAGCAATGAAACTAACTCCTGGTAAATTTTATGTATTTGATTGTTGGTTTTAAGTTCATGTTTAACAATTTATTGGCTATATCATACCTAGGAAATGTAAGATATGTGCCTTTTTCAAAATTACACTGAAACAACCACTGGGCGGTAATCGAACCCCATATCCTTTGGTACGAAACTGACGCTCTAACAACTCAGCTACAGCGGATTCCCAAATGTCATGATGATGAACTACACAGCAATGCCCAATAGTTTTTGTGCATGATAGTGGGTTGCTGTGAAGGTGTATAACCCTTCAAAAGTCTTTAGAAAACCAATGTTCAGTTCTCCACGTATTTTTGCAACTGATAAACAATTTCATATGTCGGAATAGCTGTAATGGTAAATTAAATAATTGGTCTTAGTTTTAGAAGAAAATCTCATGCCAAGCTTTGAAATGTTAGAAAATGGCGTTTTGAAGAGCACAAGTTAAATTACTAACTATATAAGTAAGAAAAAACTAACGCAATGATTAACTAAAACCACGTCGTTATATAATCCTTCATTCTAATTATAAAAGGCATGTAGGTTGAGAATGAAACATTAAACTGAAGAATTACTCAGCATTGTCCAAATTGTTTCGGTGTAATAAAGAGATCCAGAGAGCTCTGATTTTTTTTAAAAAGGGAGCCACTAGAACATCATCTTACCAACGTTGTTCGAGCTTTAAAAACAACTTTTAACATGCGACTTATAGAACATATATACTCATTACAATCTGTACATTGATGAACGTATTGGATTATCATATTTGGTGACAGGTTGTGTTTTAAATTTCGAAAAACAAGAAAAACCATACAGTCTTAAAGATGACCCCAGAAGACTTGGACGATGATCAAGAAGACAGGTGAGACTTCTTGTCGTCTTGAATTCCTGGTGACAAAAATAACAACTAATCTATCAGAGACATATGGCAATGTTTTGAAAGGCTCTCATTCGACATGCAAGGAGATAATGTGTTGAATCCAAACATGCCCAGATCATATTGCCTTTCATTTCCGCCAATATTTGCAGGACAGTGCATATAGTATATCTTATGACCCAGAAATAGGGATATTTAATTAAGTTTGGAAGTGTTCCAGCAAGATCAAAAATGGTAAAATTAGTCATGTGTGAGGATTTTATTTGCATTATCTGGAGTTCACGCTAGTTTCGGTCAGTAGATGACATCCTCAGGCCTGATATTAGACTGCATAGTACCCCTTTGCATAAACAGATAAAGAACGAACGATTTGTTAATATAAAAAGTAAGTGCATCCTAACAAACTATTTAGTATTTAATTTTTTATTTGAAAGGAGAATGAAAATTAAAATGACTCTGATGATGACACATAAAGTATTTTTATGTCCAGCATAATTACATGGATTTCTCTGAAAGAAAACACATATCGTTATGCAAAGTCTAACACTTTTCTAGTTGATTTTCCCCACACCAGTATGTCATTTATTTCTGTCAGGACACATGCATGTGCTTTTCTGATAATGAATGTAATTTTTTTAATAATCCAAATAAAATTTACATCTTTTAAAATACCACCCTTTTTAAGGCGGATATGGGACAATCTTTAAGCACTACAAATAGATTTTCTTCACCGATTCAAGATTACGAAATGTTATTTTTAGACATTTTCTGGTACATACCACTATTTATTCCCACAGAAAGGTGAAAAGCCAAATTCTGTTCCTGTTTTCATTCCTTAGCTCAGATTAGCAAGTTTTGAGAATTAAATCTTCAGATACATTCACCGTATACACAAGCTTAGTGTACCTGAGAAAACTTGCATTTTTATTTGAAGTCCACCATGTAATAACGATTTAATGTGCGTTATTTCAGTAATTTAGGCCACTAGACGCTGATATTTGGATACACATAAACGTTTGCTATATTGGAACCCAGGAAACGTTGTTGTTTTTGTGTGTGAAGAAATGATGTAAAACACCAGAAACAGTTTTACTTCTAAACCACAAGTGAGATAAAAAAAAAAGTAAAGTAACTCTTTGAATGACCTAGATATGAGTTTATACCATTTTTCATAACATCGATGACACTACCACCATTGCTCTGAATATACTTCTCTTAGATCTTCATAATGCTTAGCGTTTAGCCGATTTGATATAAAGAATAAAAGTTCCAAACATTCCTGGAAGCTTTGGCACCTTCATCTTTACTTGTCTCTTTTAAATCTATGGATAGAACATCTCGCTTTCTAGACAGTCCTGCTGACGTAAATTGACACTAATTTGGCTTGATATGTTTCAACATTCAATAATGTCTTAATATTATTGAGAATTAGAGTTGAAAGAGTTATGATATTCTTTCAGTTGTGACCACTATCATCGAGCGATCGTAAAATTTGATAGCAATTTGCTATGTACCTGTGCCGTTTCGTGTATGACAGTTTAAGAACAGGGTTCCTCAACTATCAATGTATACATCTAAAAGAGATCTTACACATAACAGAGTTCTGCCACATTTACTTGCAACGTTAAGATTAACACTGTTCAGCTATTGCTGGAGTTTAATAGCAAAGATGATTCTTTCAAAAATATTTTAATATGTAGCCCATTCTGTCACACTAATTGCACATTGTCGGTTTAACAGGGTGTCACATATTTTGATAACATCTGCACACAAGAAGAATCGTCTGATGATGTTGTTGTTGTGGGTTTAACGCCAGTATGACTAGTGGAGGGAGCACCCGGCAAAACCCCGGTAAGTACATCCGATCCACGAGAAGCTACTGGCAAGATTTCTCACAGACATACCTTGGTGGAGTCTGAGACTCAAACACATGCGGACAGAGGCGAGATATCAGTGGTCGATAAAGGCCAGCGCTTTAGACCACCCAGCCAGCCGCGGCCTTAAACCTCTGGCCCGTCCGGTCCCCAAAGTATTGTCTGAAACCTTATCAAGGACTACTGGGTAGCATTTACATTTTTAATAATTGATTTTTTGCCACCTTTAAGATAAGCACTATTTATGCAAATATGAAATGTTGAGTGTTCTAAAGCAAAATAAAAAACTGAAATGTAGGTATGAACATCCGGCATGTTTAGTTGTTGTAATAAAAAACACAGCAAAAGAAACCCTCAAATTTGACCCCTCTTTTTACATATATCAGCCACACGATACATTTAATATGTCTAAATTATTTTGTAGTTATGTCCTTATTTTGTTCCAAAATATGCTTAATCTAGGTTCAGGCGCAGAAAAATGTATCGGCATATCCGTTCACCAATTGCTTCTTATGACAAAATTGGACATGTTCAAACTAAATGTTTTTCTTTCGTCTTCACAGACGTCAAGATGTTCAAACCCAGATCTATATCAGTCTTTTTCTATAATTATACATCATTGTCTTAAAGATAAAAAGTACATGCTTACATGTATATTTACGGGATATGTGATCTCTATAATCCATATGAGAAACATAATTTCTATTGGATACGTAATCATTATGAGATATGTGATTTCTATAATCCTTATGAGATACATAATCATTATAATATCAGAAACGTAATCCACTGGAGATATCTGATCATTATGAGATGCCTGATCTCTATAACACATATGAAAAAGGTAATCCATAGGAGATTTGTGATCACTATGAGATACGTAACCTCTGTAATCCATATAAGACACATAACCCCTATGAAGACAAGTTACATTCATGATTGCACTAGCAGCTGCAGAAACGCATAAAGAATATAAATGTATCTAGAAAGTTAAGAAAAGATCAGAAATGTTATGTAGAAGGATACAGTATGTTTTCTACTATTTATGTGTATCACAATATTAACCCTTTATATGTTCAGAGTTCCTGGACTAGTTAATCAGTGAATGGTCCCAACCATAAGAAAATCGGATTTGCTGGAACTATTAATCGGTGGATAGTCCATGCAATAAGAAAATCAGAGTTGTTGGACCAGTTAATTAGTGAATGTTATCTACCATACAAAAATCAATCCAATCTCATTAAACAGGAGAATTGCATTTAACAGGAAAAACAATTAGGCATAGTGCAAGAGAGCTGACGTATATTGGTAACCCTCTAATTAAAACTTTCATATGATCTCGACTTTTAAAAAAGAACCAGAGAGAGAGAGATAGAGAGAATATTTTCTTTTCCTGCGTTAATACCGGATATATTTCATCGTGTGGTACCAAAAACATGACATTTTAACGAGTATCGAAGACACGAGTTTAAATATATAGTTTGGTACCACCAAATGAAAGATATCGTTTACTAACGTAGGAAACGAAAAATGCATTTTCAGTATATATCAAACGTGCTCCAGAATCGAGGTTTAGAAGATTAAGCTCACTCTTTGGCACAACCCACACCCCACACCCTTTTCGTAAATTACCTCAATATCATAGCCTGATTCTTTAAATATACGTTACTTAAGGAAGCGAAAAGACAGGGTTGACGTAATTTGTCACAGTAAATTAAATTTTTGTAATTTTGTAAACTATTTTACCCTATCCGAAAAAATGCAAGCACGATTCATCAATGCATCGCAACGGGTGTTTTGTCAATGTAGTCAAGGAAGTAACGGAAAATAATTTCAGCGATACGCAAACGACGTCTATTTCATTATCAAAGATTAATTTCCATGCCTTAAATGTAAGGCAGTTTCTATTTATTTTTTCTAGCTGACAAGGTACTCTTTTTTTTTTGTTTTGTTTTGTAGGTACAACTTTTGTAGACACACACAATCCAGCGTCGAATGGCATGATGGGAAAATTATATTTTCAAATGTGAAAATATTGGAATGAAAAACAAATATGAAAATTACTTCGCCAATAAGTCTCTGCCTTGCTAAATCAGGCTTGCTTTGTGGTCAGATTTGATCACATATTTTACAAAATGTAAAAAATATAATTTACTGCGACAGATTATAAGAGTCCAATCCTACCGCACTCCTAAGTCACTAATAGTTACATGATCAACCTATAAAAGTGAGGTGATTTAACAAAAGGGGGATAGTAGTACGTAGGGTGATGTGTGCTGAAGAGTGAGTTTAATATTCTAAGCTTCGATTCTGGAGCAAATTTGGTATATAATAAAAAGAAAAGTTTCTTTACCTGCGTAAATACCGGATATATTTCAGCTTGTGGCACCAAAACGATATATTTTAACCCGTGGAATATATCTGATATTAATGTACGAAAAGAAAATATCACATACATTTATGGGATGAAAAAATATATATCATTTAATGTATATGTTATTTTATGATATTATATAATTAAATATTTCGAAAGCTAATTTTTTTTTTCATTTGTACCTGTAGTGATAATGCCCCTGTAACTGATTTATAATGACCTCTAACCATATGCAGTGTAATTGTAAACATTCGATATTGTTAGTGTTGTGTAATTGTACAAAGAATGAGGACTATTTCAAATAAAATACTATTTTAAAAATGTTTTCTCTATTTTGCTTTTATATAGATTGAACTTAATGGCAGAAATTCATACCTCTTTCTGCTATCCGAGTATGCCTCTGGTAGATTCCTACAATTGCCCTAAGCATTAGTGCACACTTTCCTTATTGATTTGTCATCACTGCGCTAAAAATAATTTAATAAGTAAAAAAGAAGAAATGTACTTCCCCTCTCCCCTAGGAAAAAGGAGCAATATGGTTATCTCCTAAAAATTATTATTACTTCTGAAAACTTGCATTCCAGTTGAACTGTTAATATCAAATGTGTGCAATGTCGTCTAGTTAACTGTTGAAAAATATCCTGGATTATAGCTCGAAATATACTTTTAAAAAAATGGGTGGGAACAGTTTTGTACAGAAACTTTTAAATCCAAGAAAAATGTGACTCTTTAGGCATGCGCGAGCCCGTCACTGACACTCAGTAATTAGGTTTCAGTGTGCCAGACAAAGGCTCGAGACGATTGTTTTCATTGTAAGTGTATTTGTTGGTTGCCTTCCTTTTCGAAGTCCAGATTTTTGTTACAAATATCATTTTTGCAATGTAAGTTGTCAATTACTATCGTTAAAGCTATGCCCTAAATTGGTTAAAGATACAATATAATTTAATGTCCAATGTCTTTCATTTTTATATTATATAGAAGGTGCATATTTCGGTTAATTTATACTTACAGAAAAACGAACATTCAAAATATAGTGTACTATATAATGCACACCACTAGTAGGCTTGTAAGTGTGCTTAATTTCAATTATTATTTTTTTTAAGAAAGTCGTGTAATTATTGTATGGCGTCATAATCTTTAATAGAGACCAAAATCGAATTATGTAATTTGCATTTCAATCCATATATTCACACTACTTCAGTCCATGAGATGAAACTGGCTTTAAATAATTCTTTCTCAGTTATATCTTCACGCAAGCTTATTGTTAAATATTATGTAGCAATTTTCATTATTAATACTTGAAAATACAAACTGTAATACCTTCTTGGAACACAAAATTGCTCATATTTTAATGAAAAACATGAAGTCCGAGAGAGGTATAATTTCGTGAAATAATTATCACTAAACCAATATACATGTAGAGCATTAAATTTCAAATACATTAGTGCTAAATTAGACCAAGCTACCTGGAGACGAGCGGAGTAGGATGGTTTCTAAGCACGAACTGGATACTGAAAACTGATTCTCAAATATTTCATAAAATTATTAAACATCGGTGTTATTGGTCATTCAAGAAGCATTTTCTACTCACTCTAAAGCTTCGAATTTCTGGCTTCCTAACAAATAGCAAATACATTTTAAATGCTGCCTTTACGATACTAATAATAAAATAGCAAAACATCGTTGATAACAAAAGGAGTTTTGATTTTGTTGACCGTTCTAACATAGTGTAAACCATTCATTCTAGTATAATTTCAGGTGTAAGTAATTTATATGTGTAGACAGGGCCGGCCTTTGGCCGATTGGACTGATTTGGCCGCGCCCACAGGGGCCCTGCGTTCATATATATATATATATATATATATATATATATATATATATATATATATATATATATATATATATATGGAAAGTAATTTTAACGACGGAAGTACGGTTAAGTTCACTGTCACATACAACTTGTTTGAAAGTTTATTTCCAAATGCCGTACTCTCAGGGGACCCCTTGCGTAAATCCAGATGGCTCCGGCCAAAATAATCCAAATCGGACCCCGCATTTGGTAAGGCCGTTCCTCTGCGTACATCGATATTAGTTTTGTTTAAAGTGACAGAGATACCATGGCATATTTTAGATTTCGTAATGTTCATTTGTTACACAATTTAAGGATTATCAATGATTTTGATTAAAGAAAAGTATAGATTTTTATCAGAGATTTAACGTGACAATTTTCGAACGATTTTCACGAGCTTTCTTCTTTATGTGCAATACTTTTATTATGCCTCAGAGTCTTTTGGCTTACACTAGACAGATGTACATGTCATACACTAGACAGATGTACATGTCATACACTAGACAGATGTACAGGCATAACACCTATTGATAATATTGATTTTTTATCGAGTTAAGTTTCAGTTCTTGGAGCCTTCGTCTTCTGTAATTGCATTAATTTTTCATTACCTCCCCTTTAGAAAACTGTTTCTAGATCTTAATTAATCCAGTCCAAGGCAGACGAGTATTTATGATTCGTGACAGAAAACCGATGTGATTAGTGTGATTAGGCAACATCATATAGAAATCTGCCGATAATCTTTCCTATATTAGCGTATTAAGTGTGTGTGTGTGTGTGTGTGTGTGTGTGAGAGAGAGAGAGAGAGAGAAAATTATCACAGACGATCGTATTATTATTATTGAATTAAATCAAGTGTAACATGTTCATAATAAATACTGCCCGGACGTAATCATAAATTTGCAGGCCCGGCCCGAGGGCAAGGCGAACGAGGTAACGCCTTTTCAGGCAATGCAATTTTTTTGCTTTGGGCCCCGCGTTCATCGCTAGCTGCCTTTGGCCCCGCACATCCTAGGTCCGGGCCTGTAAATATGATTAAATGAAATGATTCAATTGAGAATAGATCATTTTCGCCAAATTTTCTTTAAAAAAGCACCAAAATATTTCAGTCAAGACAAACACGTGATCTTTTAAGTACAGGACATTCTATATGTGCATAAAATTAATATTAGAAATTCGTAAAAGCAACCACATGGATATAAATTTCGCACAAGAAATTCCTGCAATATTATGTGACGTTTTCCATGCAATTAGTTAGAAAATTCAGATAAATGTATTGTATTAATCTGAGTTATTTTAATTAGTCATGACAGCGGAGAATTCAAACTTAAAACAGGTATTAGTTTTAGCTGCCAAAAATAAAAAAGGTCTTTCCATTTTAAACATATACACGGTCAAAACAATAACTAATATGGCTATAAAGAGATAACCATTCTCCTAAATTCATGTGATAAATAAATTTAATTTTTTTCTATTTTACTATGCTTAATTTCTACTTTAATCTTCAATCGGCTTCGGTACCGTTTGATAGGCAATTGTTGACATAAGTACGTGCACAGGTAAATTTTAGAAAAATACCTTTCTGTAAGCGAAAGATAGACAGTTCTTTCAAAAAGCAAGAAGAAATAGCAACACATTTTCTCTTTTCATAATTTATGATAAATATAAATGAATTAGTTTGTTTCGGCCATTTGTATCATTCAAAACATCTTCTCTCTTTATTAAAAATGTCTGGCGTCCTAGATAATTGCCATTCAACATATCATTGATTGTGGTTGGTGTTAATGTCAAGTGAATTGTGCATTATTAAAGAATTTTTAAATAAGTAATTATTTTCTATATTTTTATTTAGTTACCTTTTGCCTAACTATGTATTAATACTACATCAATTCAATTTTTTAAATCTTCAAATAAAACAATAATGTTTATTTTATATTTGTCACGATTAACTTGCAGCGAAAATTCTATTTTTACAGCTCATAATCGCTAAAATAAGTCATCTTCACATGATGTTTCGGAATTATGTTGACTAAATATTTTGATCTACTTTGTAGCGAGAGTGTTTCATGTAGAGCTTGTAGACCGACCACACTTGCCTTCTATTCAAGATATGCTATGTTTTTCTCATTGAAAAGTTTCATTGGGAAAGAAGATAACCATCATGTTTTTGCAGATTCAATAGTTTTCATTGCAGTATTTGTTCATCTGAGCCTAAGTTTTTAAAATTGTTTTTCAACTGAACACCAAATCAGTTTGCAAATCATAATTTGAAGTTATTTATATCTCATCTTCGAGGAAAGGAAGTTTTAATATTTACTAAAAGAATAAATAAATTAGAAGAAAATAATGTTAAAAAGAAGAAAAACAGAAAAGAAAAAAAAAATTAAAATTATAAGATTACTTGATTGCTCTCACAATGTATCTCATACATGTGAACAAAAAGCGCGCGCTTGGCACGTGCTGTCAAATGTCCTTTGTCTTGGTCGGTCTAACATCTGGTATCATTTGATCGCGTGTTATCGATAGCGCACTTATCAAGGACTACCAGTTATGCCAGATGGCAAGAATGAATTATGTGTAGAATATTGGATATATTAGCTGAATAATGCTCAAAAGTTACGTTGAAAAACAAAACAAATAAACAAACAAACAAACAAACAAAACCCACATAATATTTAGAGTATAAAAGCTTGAACACAGAGAAACTTACCGCTGTTTCTTCCAAGTTACAAATTCCGTCACATTTGTCGTTAGCAGTCCCTCGATTTCCTATGATCAAACTCGTTCAACATCCCTAACACCAGATTTTTGTATTTATTGCTTGAGAAGGAAAATATCAAAGTCAAAGGTTATGAATCGAAGAAATGCGTGAGCTTTTTCACCACCACAAGACTACTTCATTTTCTATGCCCTATCTGCAGCTGAAAGTGGAATAGTCCGCTTTGAAAAATATATATATACTTTTTTTACGTAGACCCAAAATTAAAAAGGAAGCCAGCAAAATAGATTTCTTGCATTCGAGTTCCTTTACAGGCAAAGTCTCGGATCAAGAATGTCCTGGTGCTGCGCAAAGCTGAAAGGCCTGCACGTCAAGACGATGGTAAAATGCGGAACTCAAGCCGAGTTAGGAAAATGACCTCGGTAGCAAAAGAAACCAGCCAATCCAATCTTTACTAAAAAAACCAATACTGGTCAATTATGGAGAACCCGGCCGTGCCAAAATATTCATAAGACGTTCTGATGGGCACCAGACTCAAGGAGAGAGGAACTAATCATTTGCGTGAAAAAGGCAGCCTAACCAAATCCGCAGTTTTCCATTTTGTTCAATAAACGGGGAGTACAAATGAAATACCATTCCCACAAGTATTGGTGAATGCTGTGGCGAAATAAGACGCTTGAAGAGCAAGAATTTATTTATACCATCACGAAGGAATGCTTCGACTTTATAACACTTTCAGTAACCAGCTAGAAGTAACTATTGATTTTTTGAAAATACTTTTGGTCAAATTTGGAAAGTAATTTAGCAAAGCTTTCTTTCTTAATTTATCTATTTGGGAAACATTAATTACATTTTTTCCATAAGGAAGAATTTCTTAGCGTGTGAAATGAAATAAATATTAGCAAACGGATGTAAAGTTACTTCTTTCGGTGCAAGCCATACAATATAATAATTTTCTATGATATTAGACACAAGAGATTACAATACATAAAAATGCCTTTAAATGTCAGATATATCCTAGCTAATTGGGTGAATTTTTACATTTAAAAAAAAAATGTATGGATTCATGCAGGATACATGTATCTCATTTCCTTGCGCGGTCTGCAGTGATATTTGCTAGTACGTTTATTTTGTGCTGCAATAAATTTGATTCAGAAGTAACTAGAACAACTGTTACAGCTCGCCACTGCAAAACCTAACGCTTTTCACTTCATATTCCAACGGTCAAGGCACTGACCCAGGGGTCATAATGCGAAGTCCGTCAAATAATGTATTTCTGCTATATTTAATTATGTTATTGTACTTTAGATTTTTTATACCTTTCATCCCTTTTCAGTGTCACCAGGCGTTCTAGCCAAAGATGACAGATCTCTCAGACAGTTAACACAGACAATAGTAAGTAAAATGTTTCGTGATTTTCCACCGAGCCGTTGAGGATGAAATGTGGCAATGGATTGAATGATGGACAGAAAAAGGATATAAAAATATCCCTTAGATTAAAAAAAAATTTGGGTGGTGTTGGTAAAGTTTGGAAATATTAGAACTTAAGGCACACTTTCAATATTAGAGCTTAAATGAGAAAAGAAACCAATGGAAATATAGAATAATAATAAAAGAACTATACAAGAAAACTTTATTATGAAGTATCATCTGCAACCGTAATGCCAATATTTAAATATTGGCATATCTTCTATAAGTTGATTTTCCGTGACCTCGTATACAAAACTTCCGCGCCTATTCGGTTACTTTCGGAATGTGACGTCATAGTAGCGACTCTAGCATCATAACTGGGAGTTGCCATATTGACCCCTCCGCCTTGCCCCAATGTGCGAGCGCCTATGGGACGCGCCATTTCTCCGTGATACGCCTTATTATCCTCCAGGACAAGCCCCTTTTATCATAATCTGTTTTTTTTCTGAGAAATGAAAATTGACAGACATAATTTAATAATCGGGAGTTCTCAGCGAAAAGATATCGCGTGATCGGGAAGCAGATGTGGAAATACACCCCCCCCCCCCCCAATCGGGAGGTTTTTCTCCCGGCTTGAGAGTTGACGGGTGTGAACTGTCCGGGCTTGTGGAATTTCATTCAGGGCTAGTGAGTGAGTTTATTTAAGTCATTAAGTCAGCAGCCCGGGGCCTGTGCCTAAAAATATTTTCTTTGAGTACTGACCAATACAGTAGATAAACTATTTAAACCAGATATGTATATACTTTCAGATTTGTCAACACGGTAACTGTAGCCTGCATGTGAAATACACTGTAACTGAATCCTAAGAATGAAGTTTCTTAATGTTTAAATTAATTACTTATGACTTCTGCTTTGCAGATTTATTTGTGGGGAGGCGGGGGGTTGGGTTGTGGAAAACTAATACATCAGTTACGACCGGTGAAAACCGTTCTCAGTGCCTTATACACTTCCCCGGTAATGTATATTGTTTCAAACGCAAGTCGGTCCCCGTTCTAGTCTCTTCGCTAAGAATTTCTCAGTGTTTTAGTGTTGGATATATATTTTCAAGATGTTAATCCTTAGGCGGTGTGTGTATGTGTGTGTGTTGGGGGTAGGGAATGTATATGTCATTTACATATAATACGATTGGACCTCACCGTTCTTAAATGAATTTATTGCATTGTGTTAATTTTTAATTTTTACATTGGGCAACATCACTTAATCCGAACCACATTTTTGCAGAGCACACAATGCATAAGTATTTATTTTAAAATTACATTGTTTTTTTACATTCCAAAATATGAAATATGAGCACCTTCTTACTGTTGTTCTTCTCTGCTGTCAGGTCTTGCACACATTGTTAACACACAATTCAACATATATAGCTATGGGCATATCTCGGAAGCAGATTCAACTTTTGAATGTGCAGCCCAAATCTAGTCTCCTCCCGTCTGTGGTTCTGTTGTATTAGAGGAATGGCTAGCATTGCGTCACTGGACCACGTGATCTGTCGTCTCATCAAAGCTCGGAAAAACTCGGCAATTTACGGAATCGTGGTATTTTCCGCACAATATAATCACTACCCGCCGACGATATTTAATTTATGAACATTACAGTCTAATTAAAATTTGTAAAGAATTACATTCATAAAAGAAAACGTTTTATTTCGGGTCTCCTTTAAGGCACAGTTTCAGTAAGTTTCCGTTCTAAATAAAATTGTAACATCTACCCAGTTACTATGGGTCTAAAATTGTATTCTTATTTCATTTGGATAATTTGAAACAGATAGACATATGTTTCCAATATATATGATAAACAATATTTCTACGTATGTTTGCAACATATTTGATACGTCTATTTCTACGTATGTTTACAACATATTCCATACGTCTATTTCTACATATGTTGACAACATATCTGATACGTCTATTTCTACGTATGTTTACAACATGTGTTTAATGCCGATAAAGAAACTATGAATTTTTTTTCTCTTCCTGTAAAGTCAGGGCCATTAACTATTCTTCCTTTTTTTTAAATTTCTTTTCTTAACGCCACGTGTTGCATTCGTTTATGAACAAATGTCTCGTACGTATTTTATTCAACCAGTGAATTAGGATTTCAGCTAAAGCAATCTTATATTCACCATGCTTCTCTCGTTTCTGCTTCTTTTTACTTTATCTCTTTCTTTCCAAAGTGATGTGAAGCGGTAGCTTTAAGAAATATGACATGAAAATCCAAGCAGTCCTGGCAAATAGGCTGGGATGCGGGGGTGGGGTGGGGATGCGTGTGTGTCTTTTGAGGGGTATCGGTGGACTTGGAGACTGTTACAAAAAGTTATAAATGATACGTGTTTAAGTTCGACAAAATTGTTCCCTATTGTAGAGGATATAATGTTATTGTTATTACGTTTTACATTTAGTTTTACAGATGAGAATGCTTATTCAGATTTGCAAACTGATTCCACTGATTTATCACGGTTTAACCATCCCACGCAAGTGCTCAAGCTATCATAGCTAATATGTATCCTCGAGTCATTGCAAGGCAACTGTTGTGACACATGAAGGTACGAACTATACCTGTAAATATTCTGGACTCTTTAGAAGTAGTCAATCGGAACATGCTCTGTCTTTTCAACCAATGACTGGAAAACACCTCCAAAATGCTTCACTAGGCACCATTCATAAACATGTTCCTTGTGTACCAAATGGTGTCACAAGGACATTGTACATTATCATATCGTTCAATACGGGCGACTCGACTGATTCTTGGCCGAAACGTGCTGATATTTTTTTTGTTGTTGTCTGGTATGAGAACTTTCTTATACTGAACATGTGTAGATCATTCCACGAATATATCAGAATCTTTTGACATGTTCTTTTTTCCCTAGCGTAGTTTAGTGTGTGACTGAGATCTCTTCCATTAATGATGATTTATCTCTCTTTTTATGATGTTTATCACTCCATCAAGCACAGTGGCGGATGTAAGAAATATCGTTTAGTGCGGTGCGGTGCGGTGCGGTGTGGTGTGGTGGTGGTGATGATGGTGGTGTGTGTGGGGAATGGAAACGTATTGGCAACCACTTGAGGAGGAAATTACTGCATTTTAGACGTTTTCAGTACATAATTTAAGCATCTAACTGTAAATAAAACTTATTATATGAGGAAACGCTCCGGTTATTTCTTGCTAATGTTGTTTTTTTTTGGTTTTTTTGTGGGGGGGGGGGGGGCGGCTTTCCCTCCCCATTCGCGATTCAGCAAGCACTCTCCTCACAACTCATACTATATCATTTAGAATATACCGTTGTCAATCAGGCTGTTTTAACGCTTGGGTAATCTAAACGTTAATTCATCATCTCCACGCATTGGTAAATAGAGGATCTCAAATCAAAAATGATTTAATATATAATTTAATATAATTTATGAAACGAGTTGACTTATGTCGATCTTTTGTTTGCCTTGGCAAGCCTCAAACGCCGGACAATATTCAGCGACTTTCATACGTTAATATTAAATCATTGCCTATTCGAGATTCTGTTTATCACATAGTGTTTTATTTTATTTTAACAGAAATAGTTTAGAGAGATATAGAGGAAATAATTTCGTTTATTTTGGGTCAGACGCTGCACCTTTTACTTGTTACGCTTAAAATAAAAATTCCAGACGTTAGTTGAATTAATAATGTTCAGTTCTGTAACAATATTTAAATATTTAAATGTAGAATTTTCTACACATTATAATTCAGATAGCAAAGGTCCTTCTATATCAATAAAACATTTCACACATTCATCTTTTTTTTTTTCTGACGGAAATTCCTGTGTGATGTCACAGTTGATTTGGATTAGCTTAGAAGAGCCATATACATCAATTTCTATGAGAATGTTAGCAATGTTTCCACCTAAAATGTATAATTTCCACTCCGTAGCAATTCCATTGTTCGAGTTTCATGTGAAGGGATGAATACTGGATGTAGAACTTTCAGATTTGCTTTAAGCTATTTGTGAGCAGATATCTGCATCGAACCAGAAGACATTTTTTGGGGGAATCGGAATTGCATCACATATAAGAAACATTAGCTCCTTAGAGCTATTTTACCGCGTAAAAATGCTGTGGATGGATAAACGAACTGCCAGCTCGGAGACCGGCATATGTCCACGTACTTTTCTAAACATAGGTGAGTGTATTTACTCCTGTAAGTTAACATTAAAAACAACGCTTGTCATAGGCTGGGGTCTATATAACAGGTGTCCCAGCCCTCTATCCATTGATCGAAACCCTTAGTTTTATTTTTAACGAGCCCCTGTGAGATAAACTGTACATATTCTAACATACATAGCCTTTTACTTTCAATATCCCTGTGTAATCAATTGGAGAAAAAAAAAAACACATCCATTTTGCCACTTCGTTGGCATACTTGACTTGTGTCAAACATGTGATTAAAGGATCATGAATATAATTATATTTGTAATATGTAACACTAATATGTGACCTATACAATTAGTTTGCAAAAATATACATACTTTTTATTATGTTTGTATGTAAAACAAAAAAAAACTTGCTGTTAATAGCAATAAATTCTTAACAAGATTACTCTGGAATTTCCGTACATTCCTTCCTAATTCAAACTACCGACGAAAGAGTACAGTGAAAAAGTATCGTGGTACATACAACTGGCAGAAAATACCGCTGTAAACCGGTATATCGGTAAAACCGCGCACTTTAATGAAAATATACAGAATTTGAAGAGCTTCAAAGCAAGATCAGACGCTAGGAAATTAGGATGATGATAAGACTGAAACTTCGTACTCAGTTGTGCTTTGTTGCTGCCTACGACTTGCCCAATCACCACAGCTCATCTATCACTGACCACTGATTTTAGCTATCTGACGTTCCCTCTAGAAGATCCATTTAAATAAAATGATATCATATATTAATGTATGCAAATAATTGATTGAACAATAAATAAATAGGGCATATATTAGAAAGGAAACTGTCATCAATCCCCCAGGTGCTTCACCCCAATTTCCCCAATACTTCATATGAAATCATCAATCGCCTCAATACCTCACGTGAATTCACTCAATTGCCTCAATGCTTCACATGAAATCGCCCAGCTGCCTCGATATTTTACATTAAATCACTCAGCTGCCTTGATATTTTACATTAAATCACTCAGCTGCCTTGATATTTTACATTAAATCACTCAGCTGCCTTGATAATCCTGATTCATACATTATATTATATCCACAACTTGACTAGAAGCAAATCTATTAGAAAGGTTCATTTTGATATGTTTACACCGGAAATCACTGTTGCCGTTGTCTTGTCACTTGTCTGTGAAAGAGTCACTTTAAAATAGGTATGACCAAGGTAAAATGGTGAGACATTATTTATATTAAAGAATATTATAGCTATAGATAAAATACATATTTCTAACATATCAAGTAATTTTTACTTGTGCTTTCATTTAAAAATAAGCACATTTTTATATAATTCTTTTCTCTTCAAATCTTTCCGACATCCCTAGTATGACCCCCACTCCGCAACTTCACCCTCCCCACCCGAACCGTATTTTTGTACTTTGCTGTTAGGTGGAAAGAAAAATATTCGCGCTTTCCATACGAAAAGGCACCCAAAGCCAAGGATCTAATTTGCTGCACTATTTTGAAATTCTACATATAACTGTACGAAGAATCATTTACCTTCTATATTGTACCTCTTGCGATCTCAAATTACAAATTTATGAAATAGAATATGTTTGAACCAAGCTCTGGAGATAACTGTAGGCATTAATAAGATACATATCAAAGAACAAAGAACTGCGTTGAAAGCTCAAATATATTGTGTTAATATTAGAGAGTCTAGTAATAAATAACTTGAAATTAATTATGTCGGGCTTCCTGTCCTTGCTTGTTTTATATGTTATCAGGACAAGGAACGGTTAAGAAACCAGACTAAATTAGAATCGCTAGATCTGACGCTCTGGGTAATATTCAAATCTGCCAACTACTGCGACTTCGTATTTTCTTTAATTTAATTTGCAGCTCATCGAGCGACCCTGTAGCACGAACCGAATAGCAAATTACCAGTAAAGAAAAGTGACCGTCAGCTCAAGTGCTGAGTTACGTGGGCACTTTTACAAGCGAATATTTGTGGGGCTGTCAGACTGAAGCACATAAATCTTTTCATACGTTAAGTTCTCTCTCGCGTTGTTTCATCTTCGTATTATACAGACTGTTATGTTCCGACTAATTTCACAACCATTTTGCGAGAGAGAGACAGACAGAGACAGACAGACAGAGTCGGAGAGAGACAGGGAGAAATAGCACGTTTGAGCCATCTCGTGCCTGTCCAAAACATTTCTTAATTTTCATTGTGTAGACAATTAAGAGCCGACTCAATTTTGAAATTATTCAAAACAATAGGTCTTTATAATTTTCTATAATTTTTAAGGTGCTATTGAGTCTCAATAGTTCAAGCTCAGTTGCATAGGTGAAAATACTACATGTGTTATTCGGCTGCCACCCAAGGTTACCTTGTCATTACGGCCACAAGATAGTGTCTTGTATGTTTGACGTCATTTTTCAGTACATTGTGGCCAGAATATTGGGAGGAGGAAGAACCCAGGAAAGCCCCAAGGACCCACGGAAAGCTACTGGCAAGAATTCTGACATAGCCACGCTAGCCGAGATGAGAATCAATCTCACACGGAAAAGGATGTCTCACTGATATGTGAAGCGCTTTAGACCACTCGGCCAACCAGTGCTGCATATACGGGATAGATCAACAGTCATTTTGTACGAGAGAGGTCCCTTTGTTTAAGTCAGATGTCATCCAGTATGCTCAGTGGGGTGTTTATTTACATTTGTGATAAAAATATTTATGCAAAAAAGGACAAGAAGATGTTCGGAATCAATTTAATAGTATATATATACACTTCTCTATCACATACCTAAAATCTGCATTACTTACACACGTAACTGTCAAATTTCCTTCTCAGTCGCGACCGTGTACTCTGAATGACCTCTGACCTTTGGAGCTCTTCGATACATAGAAAGAAATATTGCGAGTGACGTGTCAAATTGTAGTATTTGGCTCTAGCCACTGCAAATACGTGGTACTATTTTTACACGGGGAATCCCTGCAGCTTTTTCCTTAAGGAGAACTAATTGTACTAGATGTGTATAAAAATAATAATAATTATTAATCCACAGACATCTATTTTTGTACAAGTTTCTTTATCAGCAAAGAACGCAGTTTGAGATTAAAATTCGATCGCAAAATCGATGTTATTACAAGTCTATTTATCATATATGTTACTACAGGCTCCTACATGGGGAGGCATAGTATAGTGATTGAACAATTATCAAATCTTGCAACTTGCCTAACCAATGAAAAGAATCATTCACTGCCGACTTGCAAGCACTAGTGGATGATAGTGCTTTAGAAGTATGCAATTCTTTATGTATTTTATCTGTAACAGATTACTCACTTTCCAAATTTTCCACACCAAGAACATATAAACTGTTTGAAATATCTCATAACTGAGTCCTACATGAACGTTTCAATTTTCTTCTTGCTTCTACGATCTTTTACCCTGTCCGACTCATTATAAATTGTCTTGTACGTGTTTGTTTTTCTGACTGGTTTTGGCGTAATTTCTCTCCATTCCGCTCCTTCATTAGCCCTTCCAGCTGAAGAACTCCAAGAACATGAGGGCTAAACATTCTGATTCTGCGATAAAATGGACTGTTGTCGATTCGTCCGATACGTATTTATGATATCATTTTCCTTGCCCTTTGCACACTAATATTTTGAACACATCTGTGCCTCAATCCAACTTTTCAGGTTTTGCCGATGAATTCGATGTATTTTTCTCTTCCATCAGTTGCTGTAATGAATTTCTCTATTTCGAAACTGTGATGCTTATCTTTCGCCTGAAAACCCATCATATTACAGTTGTAGAAAAACAGCGTAGACCACTGACATTAGTTTAGCACACAAAGAACAATATTCTTCCATAAATGAACTTCTTGTTCTAATGTACCTTGATCAGCCTCTTTTATACGCGTTGAGAAACTTTGCTGAACAACTACTATTCGTGCATCTCGTGCCTTACAACAAACTATAATCGTTCTCATTCACATCATTTTTTGTGTATTCAAATGTCTCTCAAATGTATCAGAAGACCACCACAAATATTATGCAGTGATCTAGAGGGACAGATAATCCGATTATTGTGAACCCCTTAGATTACTAATGTACTTAGCCATTTGTTTACCTCATCATATGAAAAGTTTATTAACTGTGGCTCACAGGAGCACTTTCGTCATGTCTCAAACTGTTCAGCGCCCAGTTCGTTGCATGCTGGGTAGTTTTACTCTCAGTTTATTTAGAAGTTTATCAACTAGTAGCCGCATCCGTGTTCGGTTTCATTTCAACTCTCAGTCTATCCATATGAGAATCACTCGTGTCCTCTAAGAATTTTCCCATGCTTACGAAATGATTTAGCTCTTAAGAAAGTAAATCAGTTAAATTTTAAATTTCCGTGGTTTGAGATAATGTACAATCCTTCGTATTTCCAATATCCCCATGAGCATTGCCTATGTGAGGTAAGGTTAAGTTGTATGCTTAATGGGCACGTCTTGTAGTTGTTTTTATTTCTTCTTCTTTTTCTTTTTTAGAGAACTTGGCTCAGAGGCTCGTCTTTTACATCACCATTCTACATGTGAAATATTTAACAATTGTGAAACAAGGATCATCAATGTCTTCACTCGCTGACAATCACATGTCTCTTCCACAATGTTCCGCTGTTCAGAGGTAGCTGACCGGGCTATGCAAATAAAGAATTAAGTTTTTTTCTTCGCGGTTCAGAGGCAAGTGGCCTTGGTTACTTGGTCGTGTAATATTGTAACACCTAATGCACGTATGTCGTTGTTTATAAGGTTAGTAAGAAATCAGACCGAAGGGCTTTGTATTTACGTCGTGTGCAGCTCTTCGGCCATATACGACGACCATGAAAGCGTGAACGGTCCTTTA
This sequence comes from Sinohyriopsis cumingii, assembly GCA_028554795.2. Classification (NCBI taxonomy): domain Eukaryota; kingdom Metazoa; phylum Mollusca; class Bivalvia; order Unionida; family Unionidae; genus Sinohyriopsis; species Sinohyriopsis cumingii. The sequence goes on from CM068824.1 coordinate 93,762,139, forward strand.
TTCTATTCTTATAGTTAGATATTTTCTCACGTGACTACATTAACCAATGCATGCTCAACAATGATGTCTATTAAGGAGCTTAACAATCTGGAATGTCCATTTTCTTTTAGGGGAAGTATGGAGCTATATACAATTAAAATGTTAATGCTCATCTAACATGTCAAAAATATATTTTGAAGTTTTAAATAAACATGATGTGGATTAAATCAGATATGTCCATGTTTTTCAAACTGATGGAGAAATAATTGTACAGTTTTTCAAATAGACCCTGATATTAGTCTCGCCACATCGGGGCTAGTCCAGTATTACGGTACATTTGAAAAGCCGTACATTTATTTCCTCAGACGGCTACAAATAATATAACTTTATCTATTACGTAAGAACATAAGTTTCAAACTTGAAATTTAAAATTTGTACCATGCACATATTTAAATTTGCACTCGGGATTCAACTCAAATTTATATTTCTCCTGTACATTTCACATCTTTTCCATTTGATGAACAGTGAAGGTGAAGCAAACATACTATACGAGTGCAAGCTCATTTTAAAACAGTCGCCACTATTTATGTAGCAGATTAAGCATTCTATATTTTTCGCCTTAGAGGGCTGTTTTAGACTTCAACAGACAAGAGCTAACCTTTTTGAGACCATCCATACACCAGTCATCATCTAAGTGACACTATGACGCTCGAAGGTTTACTTTTCAACCGTCCAAACAGATATGTTAGTAGTGACATTATTAATTTAAAAGCGGGCTAAAACCAAGCAAGAACATTAAATCCAAATGTTTGGATCCTGTCCTGCTTTGTTTGCAGTACTTACTCGCAGCAAGCATCTTATCGTGATGAATTGACCCAAAGAGACTGGATGATAATTTAATTTGGAAATACGGGTTTCTGCTCATTCCACATTAGAAAATGTGCCATACAAGGCGTGATAGAACACTGGAAAATTTCGGATTAAATCCGATATTAGCATAAAAGCACGAACACATATATATGGATTGTCTGGTAACTCTAAGGAGGCAGAATTTTTTATCGATTCCAACTGGGGTCGCATCATTTAGGGATTGATGTATTAGCTGTATATTGATTGATGCATTAGCTGTACATTATTTGATGCATTAGCTGTACATTATTCGATGCATTATCTGTACATTTATTGATGCATTAGCTGTACATTATTTGATGCATTAGCTGTATATTTATTGATGCATTAGCTGTACATATATTGATGCATTAGTTTTAGATTGATTGATTAATTAGTTTTATATTAATTGATGCATTAGCTGTACATTATTTGATGCAATAGTTGTACATTGATTGATGCATTAGCTGTATATTGATTGATGCATTAGCTGTACATTATTCGATGCATTAGCTGTACATTATTTGATGCATTAGCTGTACATTTATTGATGCATTACCTTTACATTATTTGATGCATTAGCTGTACATTATTTGATGCATTAGCTCTACATTATTTGATGCATTAGCTGTATATTGTTTGATGCATTAGCTGTACATTATTCGATGCATTAGCTGTACATTATTTGATGCATTAGCTGTACATTATTTGATGCATTAGCTGTACATTATTCGATGCATTAGCTGTACATTATTTGATGCATTAGCTGTACATTATTTGTTGCATTAGCTGTACATTTATTGATGCATTAGCTGTACATATATTGATGCATTAGTTTTATATTGATTGATCCAAAAGGAGAGTGTTCCAAGAGTTTCAAATATTACGGCCTGATTTTTGCTTGTTTTCATACAAGATTGCAGTCATGCAACGAGACCGCTACGGTGGTCTAAGTGGTTAGAGCGTCCGCCTCGGATACTGGAGGTCGCGTGTTTGAACCCTTACCGCGTTGTATATA